>JBBGZY010003058.1:0-154139 GCA_037952925.1 Lithobates clamitans
GTTCCAAAACATCTGGGGTGTCAAGGTTCACCATCACTGGAATAGATGAACCCACCATGATGGTGATCCATTTCACCGTATGATCCCTCCCCCCCCATCATATGAAGATCGGATGTCCCACCTTTGAGGATCTCGTCTGGTAAGACAGGATTGGCCAGGTACACGTCCGTCTCTCTGGCGATGTTGGCTTCCCGCAGACCTTCCACCAGCCGGGCGTATTCCTGCTTCAGCTTCTGTTCATCCGATTCCTTAATCCTGATTTATAATGACAATATTGTCTTATCCACCGCTCCTTCCTATTGGTCAGCCATATCCACAGAACTCCTCCCCCAACACCCAGCCCCCCTTCGTCATCCCTGACTGCCCCATACAAAGCCCCACCCCCATATCCACCGCTCCCTTCTATTGAACAGCCCCCCTTCGCCATCCCTAACTGCCCCATACAAAGCCCCACCCCCATATCCACCGCTCCTTCCTATTGGTCAGCCATATCCACAGAACTCCTCCCCCAACACCCAGCCCCCCTTCGTCATCCCTAGCTGCCCCATACAAAGCCCCACCCCCATATCCACCGCTCCCTTCTGTTGAACAGCCCCCCTTCGCCATCCCTAACTGCCCAATACAGAGACCCCCATATCCACTGCTCCCTTCTATTGAACAGCCCCCCTTCGTCATCCCTGACTGCCCCATATAAAGCCCCACCCCCATATCCACTGCTCCCTTCTGTTGAACAGCCCCCCTTCGCCATCCCTGACTGCCCCATACAAAGCCCCACCCCCATATGCACCGCTCCCTTCTATTGAACAGCCCCCCCTTCGCCATCCCTGACTGCCCCATACAAAGCCCCACCCCCATATCCACCGCTCCCTTCTATTGAACAGCCCCCCCCTTCGCCATCCCTAACTGCCACATACACAGACCCCCATATCCACCGCTCCATCCTTTTGGTCAGCCCCCCCCTTTCCCCATCCCTAACTGCCCCCCATATCTACCGCTTCTTCCTATTGGTCAGCCAGATCCACAGAACTCCTCCCCCAACACCCAGCCCCCCTTCGCCATTCCTGACTGCCCCATACAAAGCCGCACCCCCATATCCACGGCTCCCTTCTATTGAACAGCCCCCCTTCGCCATCCCTGACTGCCCCATACAAAGCCCCACCCCCATATCCACGGCTCCCTTCTATTGAGCACCCCCCCCTTCGCCATCCCTAACTGCCACATACACAGACCCCCATATCCACCGCTCCATCCTTTTGGTCAGCCCCCTTCGCCATCCCTAACTGCCACATACACAGCCCCCCATATCCAATGCTTCTTCCTATTGGTCAGCCCTCCTCCCCTTGCCCTAATTGCCCCATACACAACTCCCCATATCCACCGCTCTTTCCTATTGGTCAGCCCTCCTCCCCTTGCCCTAATTGCCCCATACACAACTCCCCATATCCACCGCTCTTTCCTATTGGTCAGCCCTCCTCCCCTTGCCCTAATTGCCCCATACACAGACCCCCATATCCACCGCTCCATCCTACTGGTCAGCCCCCTCCCTTTCCCCATCCCTAACTGCCCCCCATATCCACCGCTTTTTCCTATTGGTCAGCCGTATCCACAGAACTCCTCCCCCAACAGCCAGCCCCCTTCGCCGTGCCTAACTGCCCCATACACAGCCCCACCCCATATCCACTGCTCCCACCTATTGGCCAGCCCCCCCCATTCCCCTTCGCCATCCCTAACTGCCCCATACACCCTCCCCCCATATCCACAGCTCCCTCCTATTAGTCAGCCCCCCTTCTCCATCCCTGACTGCCTCATACACCCCCCCCACCCATATCCACTGCTTACTCCTACTGGTCAACCTCCCTTCCTCTCCGCCATCCCTAATTGCCCATACACCCGCCCCCCATATCCCCCCTCCCCTTCCTTTTCAGCACAGAACACCCCCCCACCATCCATAAACCTACTTCTACCCGCCTCCTCACACATACAGACCCCCCATTATGTACACCGTACAGCCCCGTACTCACTTCTGGATGGCATTATTGAGGGTCTCTATGTTATTCTGACAACGCTCCAGAGTCCGCCGTGTGATGGTGACACTCATGGAGTCAATGCAGACATTATCTATAAAGATGACAGGAGAGGGTCAGTGAGGGGGGAGTCCGGGGTAAGAGGGGGGAGTCCGGGGTAAGGGGACGAGAGCCGGGCCAAGGGGGAGGAGAGTCAGATGTGGTATAGTCTATGGCAAAGGGAGGGGAGTCTGGGGTAAGGGAAGGATAGATCAAGGTAAATGGGGCGGGATTAGGGGTAGGGGAAGGAGAGTCCAGGGTACATGGAGGAGAGCTCAGGGGAAGAAAAGAATAGTGCAGGGTAAATGGGGGGGAATTAGGGGTAAGGAAAGAGAGTCCATTGTGAGTGGAGGGGGTAAGGGAAAGAGAGTCCACGGTACATGGAGGGGAGTCAGGGGTAAGGGAAGGAGAGTCCATTGTGAGTGGAGGGGGTAAGGGAAGGAGAGTCCATTGTGAGTGGAGGGGGTAAGGGAAGGAGAGTCCATTGTGAGTGGAGGGGGTAAGGGAAGGAGAGTCCATTGTGAGTGGAGGGGGTAAGGGAAGGACCTCGCAGGACCCACCGATATTATGAGCCTCATCAAAGACCACAATGGATTTCTTGGCGAGCTCGCGGGAGACTTGGTCGGCGATTTTGGGGTCCAGCAGGTAGTGGTAGCTGTACACTACAACATTACACTGCGAGAGCTGGAGACACAAAGTGATATCATTATCCTCCGGCTTCACCGGGACACAACAGCCAGATAAAGTGAATACTCACAGCGTGACGGGCGAGGAAATACGGGCACCAGCCCCGCTGTCGCCCCAATGTGCGGAGATCGTCCAAGTTATAGATCCCTGGAGGGAGGGGCGTCTCCCGGCCAATAGAATCAAATTCCTAAACAGAGAAAATTCCATCACTTTCTGCTGACTACAAAATCTTCCAACACTTATTATTACTGTCCCTAACCGATCCAATCACCAACCAGATCCCAGATCCACCCACTGAGCTCTAAATCCACCACTAGATCCCAGATCTACCCACTGAGCTCCAAATCACCAACCAGATCTTCCCACTGAGCTCCAAATCCCCAACCAGATCTTCCCACTGAGCTCCAAATCCCCAACCAGGTCTTCCCACTGAGCTCCAAATCCCCAACCAGGTCTTCCCACTGAGCTCCAAATCCCCAACCAGGTCTTCCCACTGAGCTCCAAATCCCCAACCAGGTCTTCCCACTGAGCTCCAAATCCCCAACCAGGTCTTCCCACTGAGCTCCAAATCCCCACCCAGATCTTCCCACTGAGCTCCAAATCCCCAACCAGATCCCCAGATCTACTGATCCTCCAAGCTACCTTCACCAGATCATTTACCAGATCTTCCTATTCCCTCCCAGATCCCGGGTGTCCTACCTCATAGAACCGGCAGGAGGGGATGGTGGAATCTCTCTGTCTTTGCGCTCGGATAAAGGAAGCCGTGAGGCTGTGACATCGGCCGTCCACCTCCTTCCCGAATCGCAGTGAGCTGACCTGGAGGAGGAGACACGGCATGCGACATTCAGAACTATGGACACGCCCACACATTAGACAAGGTACCCACCTCTGGGGGCCACACAGACGATTTCAGGGCCCCAGGATAATGCACTCACCTCCTGGGGCCACATATTCTACCAAAGGGCCCCAGGATGATGTACTCACCTCCGGATTGACACAAAGGTTGCGGCGGGAGCTTAGCGCCAGACCCACGAAGTTGAGAGTTTCCCCGGTCTGGGATTGGATGTACTCAATTAGCTTCCTCAGTTCCTCCACCACCTGCAGAAATACAAACATCACCGAGTCATGGCTCTTCCATCATGGCGGCCAGTCACATGACAGCGCAGACACATCACCGAGTCATGGCTCTTCTATCATGGCGGCCGATCACATGACAGCGGAGACACAATACCGAGTCATGGCTCTTCCATCATGGTGGCCGGTCCCATGACAGCGCAGACACATCACCGAGTCATGGATCTTCTATCATGGTGGCCGGTCACATGACAGCGCAGACACATCACCGAGTCATGGCTCTTCTATCATGGCGGCCGATCACATGACAGCGGAGACACAATACCGAGTCATGGCCCATCCATCATGGCGGCCGGTCCCATGACAGTGGAGACACGTCACCGAGTCATGGCTCTTCCATCATGGCGGCCGGTCCCATGACAGTGGAGACACGTCACCGAGTCATGGCCCATCCATCATGGCGGCCGGTCCCATGACAGTGGAGACACGTCACCGAGTCATGGCTGTTCTATCATGGCGGCCGGTCACATGACAGCGGAGACACCTCACCGAGTCATGGCTTTTCCATCATGGCGGCCGATCACATGACAGCGGAGACACCTCACCGAGTCCTGGCTCTTCTATCATGGTGGTCGGTCACATGACAGTGGAGACACCTCACCGAGTCATGGCTCTTCTATCATGGCGGCCGGTCACATGACAGTGGAAACACATCACTGAGTCATGGCTCTTCTATCATGGCGGCCGGTCACATGACAGTGGAGACAGGTCACCGAGTCATGGCTCTTCCATCATGGAGGCCGGTCACATGACAGTGAAGACATCACCGAGTCATGGCTCTTCCATCATGGCGACCGGTCACATGACAGTGGAGACACATCACCGAGTCATGGCTCTTCCATCATGGCGGCCGGTCATATGACAGTGAAGACACATCACAGAGTCATGGCTCTTCCATCATGGCGACCGGTCACATGACAGTGGAGACACATCACCGAGTCATGGCTCTTCCATCATGGCGGCCGGTCATATGACAGTGAAGACACCTCACCGAGTCATGGCTCTACCATCATGGAGGCCGGTCACATGACAGTGGAGACACGTCACCGAGTCATGGCTCTTCCATCATGGAGGCCGGTCCACATGACAGTGGAGACACGTCACCGAGTCATGGCTCTTCTATCATGGCAGCCGGTCACATGAAAGTGGAGACACGTCACCGAGTCATGGCTCTTCCATCATGGAGGCCGGTCACATGACAGTGGAGACACGTCACCGAGTCATGGCTCTGCTATCATGGTGGCCGGTCACATGACAGTGCAGACACATCACCGAGCATGGCTCTTCTATCATGGCGGCCGGTCACATGACAGTGCAGACACGTCACCGAGTCATGGCTCTTCTATCATGGCGGCCGGTCACATGACAGCGGAGACACCTCACCGAGTCATGGCTTTTCCATCATGGCGGCCGATCACATGACAGCGGAGACACCTCACCGAGTCATGGCTCTTCTATCATGGTGGCCGGTCACATGAGAGTGGAGACACCTCACCGAGTCATGGCTCTTCTATCATGGCGGCCGGTCATATGACAGTGAAGACACCTCACCGAGTCATGGCTCTTCCATCATGGCGGCCGGTCACATGACAGCGGAGACACATCACCGAGTCATGGCTCATCCATCATGGAGGCCGGTCACATGACAGTGGAGACACATCACCGAGTCATGGCTCATCCATCATGGAGGCCGGTCACATGACAGTGGAGACACATCACCGAGTCATGGCTCTTCCATCATGGCGGCCGGTCACATGACAGCGGAGACACATCACCGAGTCATGGCTCATCCATCATGGAGGCCGGTCACATGACAGTGGAGACACATCACCGAGTCATGGCTCATCCATCATGGAGGCCGGTCACATGACAGTGGAGACACATCACCGAGTCATGGCTCTTCCATCATGGCGGCCGGTCATATGACAGTGAAGACACATCACTGAGTCATGGCTCTTCACTCATGGTGGCCGGTCACACAACAGCGGAGACACCTCACCGAGTCATGGCTCATCCATCATGGAGGCCGGTCACATGACAGTGGAGACACATCACCGAGTCATGGCTCTTCCATCATGGCGGCCGGTCATATGACAGTGAAGACACATCACTGAGTCATGGCTCTTCACTCATGGCGGCCGGGTCACATGACAGTGAAGACACCTCACCGAGTCATGGCTCTTCCATCATGGCGGCCGGTCACATGACAGTGGAGACACATCACCGAGTCATGGCTCTTTCATCATGGCGGCCGGTCACATGACAGCGGAGACACGTCACCGAGTCATGGCTCTTCTATCATGGAGGCCGGTCATATGACAGTGAAAACATCACCGAGTCATGGCTCTTCCATCATGGCGGCCGGTCACATGACAGTGGAGACACATCACTGAGTCATGGCTCTTCCATCATGGCGGCCGGTCACATGACAGCGGAGACACGTCACCGAGTCATGGCTCTTCCATCATGGCGGCCCGGTCACATGACAGTGGAGACACGTCACCGAGTCATGGCTCTTCCATCATGGCGGCCGGTCACATGACAGTGAAGACACATCACCGAGTCATGGCTCTTCCATCATGGCGGCCGGTCATATGACAGTGAAGACACATCACTGAGTCATGGCTCTTCACTCATGGCGGCCGGTCACATGACAGTGAAGACACCTCACCGAGTCATGGCTCTTCCATCATGGCGGCCGGTCACATGACAGTGGAGACACATCACCGAGTCATGGCTCTTTCATCATGGCGGCCGGTCACATGACAGCGGAGACACGTCACCGAGTCATGGCTCTTCTATCATGGAGGCCGGTCATATGACAGTGAAAACATCACCGAGTCATGGCTCTTCCATCATGGCGGCCGGTCACATGACAGTGGAGACACATCACTGAGTCATGGCTCTTCCATCATGGCGGCCGGTCACATGACAGTGGAGACACATCACCGAGTCATGGCTCTTCCATCATGGCGGCCGGTCACATGACAGTGAAGACACGTCACCGAGTCATGGCTCTTCTATCATGGCGGCCGGTCACATGACAGTGAAGACATCACCGAGTCATGGCTCTTCCATCATGGCGGCCGGTCACATGACAGCGGAGACACGTCACCGAGTCATGGCTCTTCCATCATGGCGGCCCGGTCACATGACAGTGGAGACACGTCACCGAGTCATGGCTCTTCCATCATGGCGGCCGGTCACATGACAGTGAAGACACCTACCTTCTCTATCTCAGGGACGGTCCGGGAGCAGTAGATCAGCTTCGTCACTTCCAGAGGAAACGTCTACAACACAGAAGATCCCATCAGTATGATGTACAACGAATCCCCCGAGGGGGCGGAGAATAGGGGGGGGGTCACTTACCCTCTGATAGGCCACAATGAGGGACAGCAGCGAGACCGTCTTCCCCGTCCCCGAGGGCATCTCCAGAACGCCATGACCCTGCGCCAAACAGAGAAGACCTGTGACCTCCGACCCACGAGATCCGTACAATAAAAACCACCAATCAGAGCGCAGGAGGGAGGAACCCCCCCTCCCCCAATATATACACACAGGAACCCCCCCCTCCCCCAATATATATACACACACAGGGATCTCTCCTCCCCCAATATATATATACACAGGGATCTCCCCTCCCCCAATATATATACACACAGGGATCTCCCCTCCCCCAATATATACACACAGGGATCTCCCCTCCCCCAATATATATACACACAGGGATCTCCCCTCCCCCAATATATACACACAGGGATCTCCCCTCCCCCAATATATATATATATATACACACAGGGATCTCCCCTCCCCCAATATATATATATAGAATATATGTCAGTATCTCCTGTACAGCACTGTATACACCCCCCAGTCAGTCACCTTGGCGTCCAGCGTCCTCTTCAGCTCCAGCATGTAGGAGTATTGCTCGGGGTAGATGAACTCGTAGGGGAAATACACCAACAATCCCTCGATGTTCAACCTGCACACAACAAATCATATCATTCCGCCCGGGGCAGGTATGACACCTGAGGGGGGCACAACAAATCATATCATTCCGCCCGGGGCAGGTATGACACCTGAGGGGGGGGGGGGGAGGGCACAACAAATCATATCATTCCGCCCGGGGCAGGTATGACACCTGGGGGGGGGGGGGGGAGGGGGGAACAACAAATCATATCATTCCGCCCGGGGCAGGTATGACACCTGGGGGGGGGGGGAGGGGGGAACAACAAATCATATCATTCCGCCCGGGGCAATTATGACACCTGGGGGGGGGGGGGAGGGGGGAACAACAAATCATATCATTCCGCCCGGGGCAGGTATGACACCTGGGGGGGGGGGGGAGGGGGGAACAACAAATCATATCATTCAGTCCGGGGCAGGTATGACACCTGAGGAAGGGGGGGGGGCACAACAACAAATCATATCATTCAGTCTGGGTCAGGTATGACACCTGAGGGGGGGGGGGGGCACAACAAATCATATCATTCAGTCCGGGTCAGGTATGACACCTGAGGGGGAAAGGACTATCATAGAAGTAGAAGAGAACCGACACTGAGAACAGGAGGAGTAAATAATAATGTTACTTTGTATCTCTCTATCTCCAGTCTGATCAATGTTTATAAACAATGTTACTTTGTATCTCTCTATCTCCTGTCTGATCAATGTTTATAAACAATGTTACTTTGTATCTCTCTATCTCCTGTCTGATCAATGTTTATAAACAATGTTATTTTGTATCTCTCTATCTCCTGTCTGATCAATGTTTATAAACAATGTTATTTTGTATCCTGCCAGTAGAATCCAGGGGGAGGTGTTTCCTGTGATTGGTGACAACACTTTTGTTCTGCAGTGAAAGCAGTGTAGAGTTGCCCTTTCAGTGATTGGCTCTGCCTAGCCCCGCCCACATCCCTTTAAATTGATGACAACAGTCTGAAGGAGGCGGGGCTGTTTTGTAGATGGCTCTGATTGGATGATGAAGTTCCCGCCTCCTCCAATACACAGTCACGGTGGAAAGACAACGTCGGTGCTGAATGGGAGGAGGGGAGGTGATGTCACACCTCAGATGACCTGGGACCTGAGCTGTCCATTCATCACCCCGCCCCCCATCATTCATCACCCCGCCCCCATCATTCATCACTCCATCATCTGTCACCCTCCATTCATCACCCAGCCCCCATCATTCATCACTCCATCATCTTCACCCTCCATTCATCACCCCGCCCCCCCATCATTCATCACTCTCCTCCCCATCATCATCCGTCACCCTCCATTCATCACCCCGCCCCCCATCATTCATCACTCTCCCTCCCCATCATCATCCGTCACCCTCCATTCATCACCCCGCCCCCCATCATTCATCACCCCGCCCCCCATCATTCATCACTCTCCTCCCCATCATCATCTGTCACCCTCCATTCATCACCCCGCCCCCCATCATCCATCACTCTCCTCCCCATCATCATCTGTCACCCTCCATTCATCACCCCGCCCCCCATCATTCATCACTCTCCTCCCCATCATCATCATCTGTCACCCTCCATTCATCACCCCGCCCCCCATCATCATCCGTCACCCTCCATTCATCACCCCGCCCCCCACCATTCATCACTCTCCTCCCCATCATCATCTGTCACCCTCCATTCATCACCCCGCCCCCCATCATTCATCACTCTCCTCCCCATCATCATCATCTGTCACCCTCCATTCATCACCCCCGCCCCCCATCATCATCCGTCACCCTCCATTCATCACTCTCCTCCCCATCATCATCCGTCACCCTCCATTCATCACCCCGCCCCCCATCATCATCCGTCACCCTCCATTCATCACCCCGCCCCCCATCATTCATCACTCTGCTCCCCATCATCATCTGTCACCCTCCATTCATCACCCGCCCCCCATCATTCATCACTCTCCTCCCCATCATCATCTGTCACCCTCCATTCATCACCCCGCCCCCCATCATTCATCACTCTCCTCCCCATCATCATCTGTCACCCTCCACTCATCATCCCCATCATCTGTCACCCTCCATCATCACCCTCATCATCTGTCACCCTCCATTCATCACCCTCATCATCTGTCACCTCCATTCATCACCCTCATCATCTGTCACCCTCCACTCATCATCTGTGACCCTCCATTCATCACCCTCATCATCTGTCACCCTGCATTCATCATCCCATCATCTGTCACCCTCCATTCATCACCCCATCATCTGTCACCTCCATTCATCACCCTCATCATCTGTCACCCTCCATTCATCACCCCCATCATCTGTCACCCTCCATTCATCACCCCATCATCTGTCACCTCCATTCATCACCCTCATCATCTGTCACCTCCATTCATCACCCTCATCATCTGTCACCCTCCATTCATCACCCTCATCATCTGTCACCCTCCATTCATCACCCCCATCATCTGTCACCCTCCATTCATCATCCCATCATCTGTCACCCTCTCATTCATCACCCCATCATCTGTCACCTCCATTCATCACCCCCATCATCCTGTCACCCTCCATTCATCACCCCATCATCTGTCAACCTCCATTCATCATCTGTCACCCTCCATTCATCACTATCATCTGTCACCCTCCACTCATCATCTGTCACCCTCCACTCATCATCTGTCACCCTCCATTCATCACCCTCATCATCTGTCACCCTCCACTCATCACCCCCATCATCTGTCACCCTCCATTCATCACCCCCATCATCTGTCACCCTCCATTCATCACCCCCATCATCTGTCACCCTCCATTCATCACCCCCATCATCTGTCACCCTCCATTCATCACCCCATCATCCGTCACCCTCCATTCATCATCTGTCACCCTCCATTCATCACCCTCATCATCTGTCACCCTCATCATCTGTCACCCTCCACTCATCACCCTCATCATCTGTCACCCTCATCATCTGTCACCCTCCATTCATCACCCTCATCATCTGTCACCTTCCATTCATCACCCTCATCATCTGTCACCCTCCATCATCTGTCACCCTCCATTCATCATCTGTCACCCTCCATTCATCACCCTCATCATCTGTCACCCTCCACTCATCATCTCCATCATCTGTCACCCTCCATTCATCACCCCATCATCTGTCACCCTCCATTCATCACCCCCATCATCTGTCACCCTCCATTCATCACCCCGCCCCCATCATTCATCACTCTCCTCCCCATCATCATCTGTCACCCTCCAATCATCACCCTCATCATCTGTCCACCCTCCACTCATCATCTGTCACCCTCCACTCATCATCTGTCACCCTCCACTCATCATCTGTCACCCTCCATTCATCACCCCCATCATCTGTCACCTCCATTCATTCATCACCCCCATCATCTGTCACCCTCCATTCATCACCCTCATCATCTGTCACCCTCCATTCATCACCCCCATCATCTGTCACCCTCATCATCTGTCACCCTCCACTCATCACCTTCATCATCTGTCACCCTCCATTCATCACCCTCATCATCTGTCACCCTCCATTCATCACCCTCATCATCTGTCACCCTCCATTCATCACCCTCATCATCTGTCACCTTCCATTCATCACCCTCATCATCTGTCACCCTCCATTCATCACCCCCATCATCTGTCACCCTCCATTCATCATCTGTCACCCTCCATTCATCACCCTCATCATCTGTCACCCTCCACTCATCATCTCCATCATCTGTCACCCTCCATTCATCTCCCTCATCATCTGTCACCCTCCATTCATCACCCCCATCATCTGTCACCCTCCATTCATCACCCCATCATCTCATCACTCTCCTCCCCATCATCATCTGTCACCCTCCAATCATCACCCTCATCATCTGTCACCCTCCACTCATCATCTGTCACCCTCCACTCATCATCCCCATCATCTGTCACCCTCCACTCATCATCTGTCACCCTCCACTCATCATCTGTCACCCTCCATTCATCACCCCCATCATCTGTCACCTCCATTCATCACCCCCATCATCTGTCACCCTCCATTCATCACCCCCATCATCTGTCACCCTCCATTCCATCACCCTCATCATCTGTCACCCTACATTCATCACCCCCATCATCTGTCACCCCCCATTCATCACCCCCATCATCTGTCACCCTCCATTCATCACCCTCATCATCTGTCACCCTCCATTCATCACCCCATCATCTGTCACCCTCCACTCATCATCTGTCACCCTCCATTCATCACCCCCATCATCTGTCACCCTCCATTCATCACCCTCATCATCTGTCACCCTCCACTCATCATCTGCCACCCTACATTCATCACCCCCATCATCTGTCACCCTTCATTCATCATCTGTCACCCCCCATTCATCACCCCCATCATCTGTCACCCTGCATTCATCATCTGTCACCCTCCATTCATCACCCCATCATCTGTCACCTCCATTCATCACCCCATCATCTGTCACCCCCATTCATCACCCATCACCTGTCACCCACCATTCATCACCCCCATCATCTGTCACCCTCCATTCATCATCTGTCACCCTCCATTCATCACCCTTATCATCTGTCACCCTCCACTCATCACCCTCATCATCTGTCACCCTCCACTCATCATCTGTCACCCTCCACTCATCATCTGTCACCCTCCATTCATCACCCTCATCATCTGTCACCCTCCACTCATCATCTGTCACCCTCCACTCATCACCCCCATCATCTGTCACCCTCCATTCATCACCCTCATCATCTGTCACCCTCCATTCATCACCCTCATCATCTGTCACCCTCCATTCATCACCCCCATCATCTGTCACCCTCCATTCATCACCCCCATCATCTGTCACCCTCCATTCATCACCCCCATCATCTGTCACCCTCCATTCATCACCCCCATCATCTGTCACCCTCCATTCATCACCCTCATCATCTGTCACCCTCCATTCATCAACCCATCATCTGTCACCCTCCACTCATCATCCCCATCATCTGTCACCCTCCATTCATCACCCCCATCACCTGTCACCCTCCATTCATCACCCCCATCATCTGTCACCCTCCCATTCATCATCTGTCACCCTCCATTCATCACCCTTATCATCTGTCACCCTCCACTCATCACCCTCATCATCTGTCACCCTCCACTCATCATCTGTCACCCTCCACTCATCATCTGTCACCACTCCATTCATCACCCTCATCATCTGTCACCCTCCACTCATCATCTGTCACCCTCCACTCATCACCCCCATCATCTGTCACCCTCCATTCATCACCCTCATCATCTGTCACCCTCCATTCATCACCCTCATCATCTGTCACCCTCCATTCATCACCCCCATCATCTGTCACCCTCCATTCATCACCCCCATCATCTGTCACCCTCCATTCATCACCCCCATCATCTGTCACCCTCCATTCATCACCCCCATCATCTGTCACCCTCCATTCATCACCCTCATCATCTGTCACCCTCCATTCATCAACCCATCATCTGTCACCCTCCACTCATCATCCCCATCATCTGTCACCCTCCATTCATCACCACCATCATCTGTCACCCTCCATTCATCACCCCCATCATCTGTCACCCTCCACTCATCATCCCCATCATCTGTCACCTCCACTCATCACCCTCATCATCTGTCACCCTCCATTCATCACCCCATCATCTGTCACCCTCCACTCATCATCTGTCACCCTCCATTCATCACCCCATCATCTGTCACCCTCCATTCATCACCCCATCATCTGTCACCCTCCACTCATCATCTGTCACCCTCCATTCATCACCACCATCATCTGTCACCCTCCATTCATCACCCCCATCATCTGTCACCCTCCACTCATCATCCCCATCATCTGTCACCCTCCATTCATCACCCTCATCATCTGTCACCCTCCATTCATCACCCCCATCATCTGTCACCCTCCACTCATCATCTGTCACCCTCCACTCATCATCGCCATCATCTGTCACCCTCCATTCATCACCCCCATCATCTGTCACCCTCCATTCATCACCCTCATCATCTGTCACCTCCACTCATCACCCCCATCATCTGTCACCCTCCACTCATCACCCCCATCATCTGTCACCCTCCACTCATCATCTGTCACCCTCCACTCATCATCTGTCACCCTCCATTCATCACCCCCATCATCTGTCACCCTCCATTCATCACCCCCATCATCTGTCACCCTCCATTCATCACCCTCATCATCTGTCACCCTCCATTCATCACCCCATCATCTGTCACCCTCCATTCATCACCCCCATCATCTGTCACCCTCCATTCATCACCCCCATCATCTGTCACCCTCCATTCATCACCCTCATCATCTGTCACCCTCCATTTATCACCCCATCATCTTTCACCCTCCATTCATCACCCCCATCATCTGTCACCCTCCATTCATCACCCCATCATCTGTCACCCTCCATTCATCACCCTCATCATCTGTCACCCTCCATTTATCACCCCATCATCTTTCACCCTCCATTCATCACCCCCATCATCTGTCACCCTCCATTCATCACCCTCATCATCTGTCACCCTCCATTCATCACCCCCATCATCTGTCACCCTCCATTCATCACCCTCATCATCTGTCACCCTCCATTCATCACCCCCATCATCTGTCACCCTCCATTCATCACCCTCATCATCTGTCACCCTCCATTCATCACCCTCATCATCTGACACCTTCCATTCATCACCCTCATCATCTGTCACCCTCCATTCATCACCCTCATCATCTGTCACCCTCCATTCATCACCCTCATCATCTGTCACCCTCCATTCATCAGCCTCATCATCTGTCACCCTCCATTCATCACCCCCATCATCTGTCACCCTCCATTCATCACCCCCATCATCTGTCACCCTCCATTCATCATCTGTCACCTTCCATTCATCACCCTCATCATCTGTCACCTTCCATTCATCACCCTCATCATCTGTCACCCTCCATTCATCAGCCTCATCATCTGTCACCCTCCATTCATCACCCCATCATCTGTCACCCTCCATTCATCACCCCCATCATCTGTCACCCTCCATTCATCATCTGTCACCCTCCATTCATCATCTGTCACCCTCCATTCATCACCCTCATCATCTGTCACCCTCCATTCATCACCCCCATCATCTGTCACCCTCCATTCATCATCTGTCACCCTCCATTCATCATCTGTCACCCTCCATTCATCACCCTCATCATCTGTCACCCTCCATTCATCACCCTCATCATCTGTCACCTTCTATTCATCACCCTCATCATCTGTCACCCTCCATTCATCACCCCCATCATCTGTCACCCTCCATTCATCACCCCCATCATCTGTCACCCTCCATTCATCACCCCCATCATCTGTCACCCTCCATTCATCATCTGTCACCTTCCATTCATCACCCTCATCATCTGTCACCTTCCATTCATCACCCTCATCATCTGTCACCCTCCATTCATCAGCCTCATCATCTGTCACCCTCCATTCATCACCCCATCATCTGTCACCCTCCATTCATCACCCCCATCATCTGTCACCCTCCATTCATCATCTGTCACCCTCCATTCATCACCCTCATCATCTGTCACCCTCCATTCATCACCCCCATCATCTGTCACCCTCCATTCATCATCTGTCACCCTCTATTCATCACCCTCATCATCTGTCACCCTCCATTCATCACCCCCATCATCTGTCACCCTCCATTCATCATCTGTCACCCTCCATTCATCATCTGTCACCCTCCATTCATCACCCTCATCATCTGTCACCCTCCATTCATCACCCTCATCATCTGTCACCTTCTATTCATCACCCTCATCATCTGTCACCCTCCATTCATCACCCCCATCATCTGTCACCCTCCATTCATCATCTGTCACCCTCCATTCATCACCCCCATCATCTGTCACCCTCCATTCATCACCCTCATCATCTGTCACCCTCCATTCATCACCCCATCATCTGTCACCTTCCATTCATCACCCTCATCATCTGTCACCCTCCATTCATCACCCTCATCATCTGTCACCCTCCATTCATCACCCCCATCATCTGTCACCTTCCATTCATCACCCCCATCATCTGTCACCCTCCATTCATCACCCCCATCATCTGTCACCCTCCATTCATCACCCCCATCATCTGTCACCCTCCATTCATCACCCTCATCATCTGTCACCCTCCATTCATCACCCTCATCATCTGACACCTTCCATTCATCACCCTCATCATCTGTCACCCTCCATTCATCACCCTCATCATCTGTCACCCTCCATTCATCACCCTCATCATCTGTCACCCTCCATTCATCAGCCTCATCATCTGTCACCCTCCATTCATCACCCCCATCATCTGTCACCCTCCATTCATCACCCCCATCATCTGTCACCCTCCATTCATCATCTGTCACCTTCCATTCATCACCCTCATCATCTGTCACCTTCCATTCATCACCCTCATCATCTGTCACCCTCCATTCATCAGCCTCATCATCTGTCACCCTCCATTCATCACCCCATCATCTGTCACCCTCCATTCATCACCCCCATCATCTGTCACCCTCCATTCATCATCTGTCACCCTCCATTCATCATCTGTCACCCTCCATTCATCACCCTCATCATCTGTCACCCTCCATTCATCACCCCCATCATCTGTCACCCTCCATTCATCATCTGTCACCCTCCATTCATCATCTGTCACCCTCCATTCATCACCCTCATCATCTGTCACCCTCCATTCATCACCCTCATCATCTGTCACCTTCTATTCATCACCCTCATCATCTGTCACCCTCCATTCATCACCCCCATCATCTGTCACCCTCCATTCATCACCCCCATCATCTGTCACCCTCCATTCATCACCCCCATCATCTGTCACCCTCCATTCATCATCTGTCACCTTCCATTCATCACCCTCATCATCTGTCACCTTCCATTCATCACCCTCATCATCTGTCACCCTCCATTCATCAGCCTCATCATCTGTCACCCTCCATTCATCACCCCATCATCTGTCACCCTCCATTCATCACCCCCATCATCTGTCACCCTCCATTCATCATCTGTCACCCTCCATTCATCACCCTCATCATCTGTCACCCTCCATTCATCACCCCCATCATCTGTCACCCTCCATTCATCATCTGTCACCCTCTATTCATCACCCTCATCATCTGTCACCCTCCATTCATCACCCCCATCATCTGTCACCCTCCATTCATCATCTGTCACCCTCCATTCATCATCTGTCACCCTCCATTCATCACCCTCATCATCTGTCACCCTCCATTCATCACCCTCATCATCTGTCACCTTCTATTCATCACCCTCATCATCTGTCACCCTCCATTCATCACCCCCATCATCTGTCACCCTCCATTCATCATCTGTCACCCTCCATTCATCACCCCCATCATCTGTCACCCTCCATTCATCACCCTCATCATCTGTCACCCTCCATTCATCACCCCATCATCTGTCACCTTCCATTCATCACCCTCATCATCTGTCACCCTCCATTCATCACCCTCATCATCTGTCACCCTCCATTCATCACCCCCATCATCTGTCACCTTCCATTCATCACCCCCATCATCTGTCACCCTCCATTCATCATCTGTCACCCTCCATTCATCATCTGTCACCCTCCATTCATCATCTGTCACCCTCCATTCATCATCTGTCACCCTCCATTCATCACCCTCATCATCTGTCAACCTCCACTCATCATCTGTCACCCTCCACTCATCACCCCCATCATCTGTCACCCTCCCCCATAGACGGGTTGGTAGTAGTGAAGCCCCCCGGGGTCAGTATTGGGGTGAGGGGACCCCACCATCCCCCATAATAACAATGATAGAACTCGGAGCTCTGCTCGGTACTCACTTCATCTTGTCTGTAGCTCCGCCTCCTCCGCACTCACCCCGCCTCCTTCCCCTGATCACGGCTCTCTCCCTCTCCTCATTGGACGCCCAGACACGTGACCCAATGGAGGAGAGCGCGCCGCCGCCATGATTGTTGTGGGAGGGAGAAGACACGTGACCTCCCAGGAAGTCCGCATCTCTGTATTGTGTAATTGTGCCCCGCCCCCTGAGGAGTGCCCCGCCCCCAGACACTGATTATCTATTATTACTGTATATATTACCTGTTCCTAATCAGCCAATCACAGGGCAGCAACTCCATGCATTGATTAAAGCATCTAGACGTGATGAAGACGACTTGCTGAAGTTCATACCGGAGCCTCAAAAAGGGGATTGAACAACTTGGAAGACTTCACTGTTTACATATAAAAAATCTGTATTTTCTGCTAGAAAATTACTGAGACCCCCCCAAATAATATATAGATTACATTTTATTTATAGCAGAGACCCTGGAGAATAAAATGGCGGTCGCTGCAATCATTTATGCCACGCGGGATTTGTGCGTCCGTCTTACAAACGCGAATTTTGGGGAAAAAATACACTTTAACCCCTTCATTCCGCCACACCGCAAATCTGCGGCCTTCAGCTTGTTATGGAGCGCCCCGCCCCCGCAGTACCGCTTTCTACAACGGACGATCAGCTTTCTTGTAATAGTAACCAATGTGGCCAATCAGACGCTCAGCTGTTATCCCCCGCAGTGGGAGGGGCCGTCCTCCCCCCCCCTGCCCCGCCACCTTCCGCGGCTCGCCCCTCCCACCAGGAGACCCGATCGACCAACCGCCACGTCCGCGGGCTGGCCGGAGACACCGACCGAGAAGAGACGCCGTGACATCACTTCCTGTCTACTGAAGAAGGCGCCAAATTTCACCACTTCGCACCCCCGGCGCCATTTCTAACACTTCTAACCCGCAAAAATCAACGTTTTTTATAGAGAATTACCCAGAAACCCCCCAAACATGATATATAGAGACCCTCATTTTTGTCATTTCTGTATTTCTTTCAAAAATAAAATTGTATTTGAAAGACGGCTCTGCAAATACAGTGTGACATAAAACATTGCACTGATCTCCGTTTTATTCTCCGGGGTCTCTGCTGAAAAATAAATAAATATAAATATATATACCGTATTTATCGGGGTACAACCTGCACCCCAAGATTAGGAGGGAAGTTCAAGGAAAACAAACTTACATTTAAATTCCCATCAATGCCGCCTCATCAGTGTCCCCCATTACAGCCTTGTCCCCCATTACAGCCTTGTCCCCCATTACAGCCTTGTCCCCCATTACAGCCTTGTCCCCCATTACAGCCTTGTCCCCCATTGTCCCCCATTACAGCCTTGTCCCCCATTGCAGCCTTGTCCCCCATTGTCCCCCATTACAGCCTTGTCCCCATTGTAGCCTTGTCCCCCATTGCAGCCTTGTCCCCCATTGTAGCCTTGTCCCCCATTGCAGCCTTGTCCCCTATTACAGCCTTGTCCCCCATTACAGCCTTGTCCCCCACTGCAGCCTTGTCCCCCATTGCAGCCTTGTCCCCCATTACAGCCTTGTCCCCCATTACAGCCTTGTCCCCCATTACAGCCTTGTCCCCCATTGCAGCCTTGTCCCCCATTGCAGCCTTGTCCCCCATTGTCTCCCATTACAGCCTTGTCCCCCATTACAGCCTTGTCCCCCATTGCAGCCTTGTCCCCCATTACAGCCTTGTCCCCCATTGTAGCCTTGTCCCCCATTGCAGCCTTGTCCCCCATTACAGCCTTGTCCCCCATTACAGCCTTGTCCCCCATTGTAGCCTTGTCCCCCATTACAGCCTTGTCCCCCATTACAGCCTTGTCCCCCATTGCAGCCTTGTCCCTCATTGTAGCCTTGTCCCCCATTGCAGCCTTGTCCCCCATTGTAGCCTTGTCCCCCATTGTAGCCTTGTCCCCCATTACAGCCTTGTCCACCATTACAGCCTTGTCCCCAATTGTAGCCTTGTCCCCCATTACAGCCTTGTCCCCCATTACAGCCTTGTCCCCCATTGTAGCCTTGTCCCCCATTGCAGCCTTATCCCCCATTACAGCCTTGTCCCCCATTGTAGCCTTGTCCCCAATTGTAGCCTTGTCCCCCATTACAGCCTTGTCCCCCATTGCAGCCTTGTCCCCCATTGTAGCCTTGTCCCCCATTGCAGCCTTATCCCCCATTACAGCCTTGTCCCCCATTGTAGCCTTGTCCCCCATTGCAGCCTTGTCCCCCATTGCAGCCTTGTCCCCCACTGCAGCCTTGTCCCCCATTGTAGCCTTGTCCCCCATTACAGCCTTGTCCCCATTGTAGCCTTGTCCCCCATTGCAGCCTTGTCCCCCATTGCAGCCTTGTCCCCCATTACAGCCTTGTCCCCCATTACAGCCTTGTCCCCCATTGCAGCCTTGTCCCCCATTGTAGCCTTGTCCCCCATTACAGCCTTGTCCCCCATTGCAGCCTTGTCCCCCATTGCAGCCTTGTCCCCCATTACAGCCTTGTCCCCCATTGCAGCCTTGTCCCCATTGCAGCCTTGTCCCCCATTACAGCCTTGTCCCCCATTGCAGCCTTGTCCCCCATTACAGCCTTGTCCCCCATTGCAGCCTTGTCCCCCACTGCAGCCTTGTCCCCCATTACAGCCTTGTCCCCCATTGTAGCCTTGTCCCCCATTGTAGCCTTGTCCCCCATTACAGCCTTGTCCCCCATTGCAGCCTTGTCCCCATTGCAGCCTTGTCCCCCATTACAGCCTTGTCCCCCATTGCAGCCTTGTCCCCATTGCAGCCTTGTCCCCCATTACAGCCTTGTCCCCCATTGCAGCCTTGTCCCCCATTGCAGCCTTGTCCCCCATTACAGCCTTGTCCCCATTACAGCCTTGTCCCCCATTACAGCCTTGTCCCCCATTACAGCCTTGTCCCCCACTGCAGCCTTGTCCCCCATTACAGCCTTGTCCCCCATTACAGCCTTGTCCCCCATTACAGCCTTGTCCCCCACTGCAGCCTTGTCCCCCATTACAGCCTTGTCCCCCATTGCAGCCTTGTTCCCATTGCAGCCTTGTCCCCCATTACAGCCTTGTCCCCCACTGCAGCCTTGTCCCCCATTACAGCCTTGTCACCCATTGCAGCCTTGTCCCCCATTACAGCCTTGTCACCCATTGCAGCCTTGTCCCCCATTACAGCCTTGTCCCCCACTGCAGCCTTGTCCCCCATTACAGCCTTGTCCCCCATTGCAGCCTTGTTCCCATTGCAGCCTTGTCCCCCATTACAGCCTTGTCCCCCACTGCAGCCTTGTCCCCCATTACAGCCTTGTCCCCCATTGTAGCCTTGTCCCCCATTGTAGCCTTGTCCCCCATTACAGCCTTGTCCCCCATTGCAGCCTTGTCCCCCATTGCAGCCTTGTCCCCATTGCAGCCTTGTCCCCCAATACAGCCTTGTCCCCCATTGCAGCCTTGTTCCCATTGTAGCCTTGTCCCCCATTACAGCCTTGTCCCCCACTGCAGCCTTGTCCCCCATTGTCCCCCATTGCAGCCTTGTCCCCCATTACAGCCTTGTCCCCATTGTAGCCTTGTCCCCCATTACAGCCTTGACCCCCATTACAGCCTTGTCCCCCATTACAGCCTTGTCCCCATTGCAGCCTTGTCCCCCATTGCAGCCTTGTCCCCCATTGCAGCCTTGTCCCCATTGTAGCCTTGTCCCCCATTACAGCCTTGTCCCCATTGCAGCCTTGTCCCCCATTGCAGCCTTGTCCCCCATTGCAGCCTTGTCCCCCATTGCAGCCTTGTCCCCATTGCAGCCTTGTCCCCCATTGCAGCCTTGTCCCCCATTGCAGCCTTGTCCCCCATTACAGCCTTGTCCCCATTGTAGCCTTGTCCCCCATTACAGCCTTGGCCCATTGCAGCCTTGTCCCCCATTGCAGCCTTGTCCCCCATTGCAGCCTTGTCCCCCATTACAGCCTTGTCCCCATTGTAGCCTTGTCCCCCATTACAGCCTTGTCCCCATTGCAGCCTTGTCCCCCATTGCAGCCTTGTCCCCCATTGCAGCCTTGTCCCCCATTGCAGCCTTGTCCCCCATTACAGCCTTGTCCCCCATTGCAGCCTTGTCCCCCATTGCAGCCTTGTCCCCCATTGCAGCCTTGTCCCCCATTACAGCCTTGTCCTCATTACAGCCTTGTCCCCCAATACAGCCTTGTCCCCCATTACAGCCTTGTCCCCCATTGCAGCCTTGTCCCCCATTACAGCCTTGTCCCCCATTGCAGCCTTGTCCCGTATTGCAGCCTTGTCCCCCATTGCAGCCTTGTCCCCCATTACAGCCTTGTCCCCCATTACAGCCTTGTCCAAATTGCAGCCTTGTCCCCCATTGCAGCCTTGTTCCCATTGCAGTCTTGTCCCTCATTACAGCCTTGTCCCCCATTACAGCCTTGTCCCCCATTGTCCCCCATTACAGCCTTGTCCCCCATTGCAGCCTTGTCCCCCATTACAGCCTTGACCCCCATTGCAGCCTTGTTCCCATTGCAGCCTTGTCCCCCATTACAGCCTTGTCCCCCATTACAGCCTTGTCCCTCACTGCAGCCTTGTCCCCCATTGTCCCCCATTGCAGCCTTGTCCCCCATTGCAGCCTTGTCCCCATTGTAGTCTTGTCCCCCATTACAGCCTTGTCCCCCACTGCAGCCTTGTCCCCCATTGTCCCCCATTGCAGCCTTGTCCCCCATTACAGCCTTGTCCCCATTGTAGTCTTGTCCCCCATTACAGCCTTGACCCCCATTACAGCCTTGTCCCCATTGCAGCCTTGTCCCCCATTACAGCCTTGTCCCCATTGTAGCCTTGTCCCCCATTACAGCCTTGTCCCCATTGCAGCCTTGTCCCCCATTGCAGCCTTGTCCCCCATTGCAGCCTTGTCCCCCATTACAGCCTTGTCCCCCATTGCAGCCTTGTCCCCCATTTCAGCCTTGTCCCCCATTGCAGCCTTGTCCCCCATTACAGCCTTGTCCCCCATTGCAGCCTTGTCCCCCATTGCAGCCTTGTCCCCCATTGCAGCCTTGTCCCCCATTACAGCCTTGTCCTCATTACAGCCTTGTCCCCCAATACAGCCTTGTCCCCCATTACAGCCTTGTCCCCCATTGCAGCCTTGTCCCCCATTACAGCCTTGTCCCCCATTGCAGCCTTGTCCCCCATTGCAGCCTTGTCCCCCATTACAGCCTTGTCCCCATTGCAGCCTTGTCCCCCATTGCAGCCTTGTCCCCCATTACAGCCTTGTCCCCCATTGTAGCCTTGTCCCCCATTGCATCCTTGTCCCCCATTACAGCCTTGTCCCCCATTGTCCCCCATTGCAGCCTTGTCCCCCATTACAGCCTTGTCCCCCATTGTCCCCCATTACAGCCTTGTCCCCCATTACAGCCTTGTCCCCCATTACAGCCTTGTCCCCCATTACAGCCTTGTCCCCCATTGTAGCCTTGTCCCCCATTGCATCCTTGTCCCCCATTACAGCCTTGTCCCCCATTGCAGCCTTGTCCCCCATTACAGCCTTGTCCCCCATTACAGCCTTGTCCCCCATTACAGCCTTGTCCCCCATTGCAGCCTTGTCCCCCATTGTAGCCTTGTCCCCCATTGCATCCTTGTCCCCCATTGCAGCCTTGTCCCCCATTGTAGCCTTGTCCCCCATTGCAGCCTTGTCCCCCATTACAGCCTTGTCCCCCATTGTCCCCCATTACAGCCTTGTCCCCCATTACAGCCTTGTCCCCCATTACAGCCTTGTCCCCCATTGCAGCCTTGTCCCCCATTGCAGCCTTGTCCCCCATTGCAGCCTTGTCCCCCATTACAGCCTTGTCCCCCATTACAGCCTTGTCCCCCATTGCAGCCTTGTTCCCATTGCAGCCTTGTCCCCCATTACAGCCTTGTCCCCCATTACAGCCTTGTCCCCCATTACAGCCTTGTTCCCATTGCAGCCTTGTCCCCCATTGCAGCCTTGTCCCCCATTACAGCCTTGTCCCCCATTACAGCCTTGTCCCCCACTGCAGCCTTGTCCCCCATTACAGCCTTGTCCCCCATTACAGCCTTGTCCCCCATTACAGCCTTGTCCCCCACTGCAGCCTTGTCCCCCATTACAGCCTTGTCCCCCATTACAGCCTTGTCCCCCACTGCAGCCTTGTCCCCCATTACAGCCTTGTCCCCCATTGCAGCCTTGTCCCCCATTACAGCCTTGTCCCCCACTGCAGCCTTGTCCCCATTGCAGCCTTGTCCCCATTGCAGCCTTGTCCCCCATTGCAGCCTTGTCCCCCATTGTAGCCTTGTCCCCATTGCAGCCTTGTCCCCCATTGCAGCCTTGTTCCCATTGCAGTCTTGTCCCTCATTACAGCCTTGTCCCCCATTACAGCCTTGTCCCCCATTGTCCCCCATTACAGCCTTGTCCCCCATTGCAGCCTTGTCCCCCATTACAGCCTTGACCCCCATTGCAGCCTTGTTCCCATTGCAGCCTTGTCCCCCATTACAGCCTTGTCCCCCATTACAGCCTTGTCCCCCACTGCAGCCTTGTCCCCCATTGTCCCCCATTGCAGCCTTGTCCCCCATTACAGCCTTGTCCCCATTGTAGCCTTGTCCCCCATTACAGCCTTGACCCCCATTACAGCCTTGTCCCCCATTACAGCCTTGTCCCCATTGCAGCCTTGTCCCCCATTACAGCCTTGTCCCCATTGTAGCCTTGTCCCCCATTACAGCCTTGTCCCCATTGCAGCCTTGTCCCCCATTGCAGCCTTGTCCCCCATTGCAGCCTTGTCCCCCATTGCAGCCTTGTCCCCCATCACAGCCTTGTCCCCCATTGCAGCCTTGTCCCCCATTACAGCCTTGTCCCCCATTGCAGCCTTGTCCCCCATTGCAGCCTTGTCCCCCATTACAGCCTTGTCCCCCATTGCAGCCTTGTCCCCCATTACAGCCTTGTCCCCATTGCAGCCTTGTCCCCAATTGTAGCCTTGTCCCCCATTACAGCCTTGTCCCCCATTGCAGCCTTGTCCCCCATTACAGCCTTGTCCCCCATTGCAGCCTTGTCCCCCATTACAGCCTTGTCCCCCATTACAGCCTTGTCCCCCACTGCAGCCTTGTCCCCCACTGCAGCCTTGTCCCCCATTGCAGCCTTGTCCCCCATTGTAGCCTTGTCCCCCATTGCAGCCTTATCCCCCATTACAGCCTTGTCCCCCATTGTAGCCTTGTCCCCCATTGCAGCCTTGTCCCCCATTGCAGCCTTGTCCCCCACTGCAGCCTTGTCCCCCATTGTAGCCTTGTCCCCCATTACAGCCTTGTCCCCATTGTAGCCTTGTCCCCCATTGCAGCCTTGTCCCCCATTGCAGCCTTGTCCCCCATTACAGCCTTGTCCCCCATTACAGCCTTGTCCCCCATTGCAGCCTTGTCCCCCATTGTAGCCTTGTCCCCCATTACAGCCTTGTCCCCCATTGCAGCCTTGTCCCCCATTGCAGTCTTGTCCCCCATTACAGCCTTGTCCCCCATTGCAGCCTTGTCCCCATTGCAGCCTTGTCCCCCATTACAGCCTTGTCCCCCATTGCAGCCTTGTCCCCCATTACAGCCTTGTCCCCCATTGCAGCCTTGTCCCCCACTGCAGCCTTGTCCCCCATTACAGCCTTGTCCCCCATTGTAGCCTTGTCCCCCATTGTAGCCTTGTCCCCCATTGTAGCCTTGTCCCCCATTACAGCCTTGTCCCCCATTGCAGCCTTGTCCCCATTGCAGCCTTGTCCCCCATTACAGCCTTGTCCCCCATTGCAGCCTTGTCCCCATTGCAGCCTTGTCCCCCATTACAGCCTTGTCCCCCATTGCAGCCTTGTCCCCCATTGCAGCCTTGTCCCCCATTACAGCCTTGTCCCCCACTGCAGCCTTGTCCCCCACTGCAGCCTTGTCCCCCATTACAGCCTTGTCCCCCATTGCAGCCTTGTTCCCATTGCAGCCTTGTCCCCCATTACAGCCTTATCCCCCACTGCAGCCTTGTCCCCCATTACAGCCTTGTCCCCCATTACAGCCTTGTCCCCCACTGCAGCCTTGTCCCCCATTACAGCCTTGTCCCCCATTGCAGCCTTGTTCCCATTGCAGCCTTGTCCCCCATTACAGCCTTGTCCCCCACTGCAGCCTTGTCCCCCATTACAGCCTTGTCCCCCATTGTAGCCTTGTCCCCCATTGTAGCCTTGTCCCCCATTACAGCCTTGTCCCCCATTGCAGCCTTGTCCCCCATTGCAGCCTTGTCCCCATTGCAGCCTTGTCCCCCAATACAGCCTTGTCCCCCATTGCAGCCTTGTTCCCATTGTAGCCTTGTCCCCCATTACAGCCTTGTCCCCCACTGCAGCCTTGTCCCCCATTGTCCCCCATTGCAGCCTTGTCCCCCATTACAGCCTTGTCCCCATTGTAGCCTTGTCCCCCATTACAGCCTTGACCCCCATTACAGCCTTGTCCTCATTGCAGCCTTGTCCCCCATTACAGCCTTGTCCCCATTGTAGCCTTGTCCCCCATTACAGCCTTGTCCCCATTGCAGCCTTGTCCCCCATTGCAGCCTTGTCCCCCATTGCAGCCTTGTCCCCCATTGCAGCCTTGTCCCCCATTGCAGCCTTGTCCCCCATTACAGCCTTGTCCCCCATTGCAGCCTTGTCCCCCATTGCAGCCTTGTCCCCCATTGCAGCCTTGTCCCCCATTACAGCCTTGTCCTCATTACAGCCTTGTCCCCCAATACAGCCTTGTCCCCCATTACAGCCTTGTCCCCCATTGCAGCCTTGTCCCCCATTACAGCCTTGTCCCCCATTGCAGCCTTGTCCCGTATTGCAGCCTTGTCCCCCATTACAGCCTTGTCCAAATTGCAGCCTTGTCCCCCATTGCAGCCTTGTTCCCATTGCAGTCTTGTCCCTCATTACAGCCTTGTCCCCCATTACAGCCTTGTCCCCCATTGTCCCCCATTACAGCCTTGTCCCCCATTGCAGCCTTGTCCCCCATTACAGCCTTGACCCCCATTGCAGCCTTGTTCCCATTGCAGCCTTGTCCCCCATTACAGCCTTGTCCCCCATTACAGCCTTGTCCCCCACTGCAGCCTTGTCCCCCATTGTCCCCCATTGCAGCCTTGTCCCCCATTGCAGCCTTGTCCCCATTGTAGTCTTGTCCCCCATTACAGCCTTGTCCCCCACTGCAGCCTTGTCCCCCATTGTCCCCCATTGCAGCCTTGTCCCCCATTACAGCCTTGTCCCCATTGTAGTCTTGTCCCCCATTACAGCCTTGACCCCCATTACAGCCTTGTCCCCATTGCAGCCTTGTCCCCCATTACAGCCTTGTCCCCATTGTAGCCTTGTCCCCCATTACAGCCTTGTCCCCATTGCAGCCTTGTCCCCCATTGCAGCCTTGTCCCCCATTGCAGCCTTGTCCCCCATTACAGCCTTGTCCCCCATTGCAGCCTTGTCCCCCATTTCAGCCTTGTCCCCCATTGCAGCCTTGTCCCCCATTACAGCCTTGTCCCCCATTGCAGCCTTGTCCCCCATTGCAGCCTTCTCCCCCATTGCAGCCTTGTCCCCCATTACAGCCTTGTCCTCATTACAGCCTTGTCCCCCAATACAGCCTTGTCCCCCATTACAGCCTTGTCCCCCATTGCAGCCTTGTCCCCCATTACAGCCTTGTCCCCCATTGCAGCCTTGTCCCCCATTGCAGCCTTGTCCCCCATTACAGCCTTGTCCCCATTGCAGCCTTGTCCCCCATTGCAGCCTTGTTCCCATTACAGTCTTGTCCCTCATTACAGCCTTGTCCCCCATTACAGCCTTGTCCCCCATTGTCCCCCATTACAGCCTTGTCCCCCATTGCAGCCTTGTCCCCCATTACAGCCTTGACCCCCATTGCAGCCTTGTTCCCATTGCAGCCTTGTCCCCCATTACAGCCTTGTCCCCCATTACAGCCTTGTCCCCATTGTAGCCTTGTCCCCCATTACAGCCTTGACCCCCATTACAGCCTTGTCCCCCATTACAGCCTTGTCCCCATTACAGCATTGTCCCCCATTACAGCCTTGTCCCCATTGTAGCCTTGTCCCCCATTACAGCCTTGTCCCCATTGCAGCCTTGTCCCCCATTGCAGCCTTGTCCCCCATTGCAGCCTTGTCCCCCATTGCAGCCTTGTCCCCCATCACAGCCTTGTCCCCCATTGCAGCCTTGTCCCCCATTACAGCCTTGTCCCCCATTGCAGCCTTGTCCCCCATTGCAGCCTTGTCCCCCATTGCAGCCTTGTCCCCCATTACAGCCTTGTCCCCCATTGCAGCCTTGTCCCCCATTGCAGCCTTGTCCCCCATTACAGCCTTGTCCCCCATTGCAGCCTTGTCCCCCATTACAGCCTTGTCCCCATTGCAGCCTTGTCCCCCATTGTAGCCTTGTCCCCCATTACAGCCTTGTCCCCCATTGCAGCCTTGTCCCCCATTACAGCCTTGTCCCCCATTGCAGCCTTGTCCCCCATTACAGCCTTGTCCCCCATTACAGCCTTGTCCCCCATTGCAGCCTTGTCCCCCACTGCAGCCTTGTCCCCCATTGCAGCCTTGTCCCCCATTGTAGCCTTGTCCCCCATTGCAGCCTTGTCCCCCATTACAGCCTTGTCCCCCATTGTAGCCTTGTCCCCCATTGCAGCCTTGTCCCCCATTACAGCCTTGTCCCCCATTACAGCCTTGTCCCCCATTGCAGCCTTGTCCCCCATTACAGCCTTGTCCCCATTGCAGCCTTGTCCCCCATTGTAGCCTTGTCCCCCATTGTAGCCTTGTCCCCATTGCAGCCTTGTCCCCCATTGCAGCCTTGTCCCCCATTGCAGCCTTGTCCCCCATTACAGCCTTGTCCCCCATTGTAGCCTTGTCCCCCATTACAGCCTTGTCCCCATTGCAGCCTTGTCCCCCATTACAGCCTTGTCCCCATTGTAGCCTTGTCCCCCATTACAGCCTTGTCCCCATTGCAGCCTTGTCCCCCATTGCAGCCTTGTCCCCCATTGTAGCCTTGTCCCCTATTACAGCCTTGTCCCCATTGCAGCCTTGTCCCCCATTACAGCCTTGTCCCCATTGCAGCCTTGTCCCCCATTGTAGCCTTGTCCCCCATTACAGCCTTGTCCCCATTGCAGCCTTGTCCCCCATTACAGCCTTGTCCCCATTGTAGCCTTGTCCCCCATTACAGCCTTGTCCCCATTGCAGCCTTGTCCCCCATTGCAGCCTTGTCCCCCATTACAGCCTTGTCCCCCATTGCAGCCTTGTCCCCCATTGCAGCCTTGTCCCCCATTGCAGCCTTGTCCCCCATTACAGCCTTGTTCCCCATTGCAGCCTTGTCCCCCATTGCAGCCTTGTCCCCCATTACAGCCTTGTCCCCCATTACAGCCTTGTCCCCCATTGCAGCCTTGTCCCCCATTGCAGCCTTGTCCCCCATTGCAGCCTTGTCCCCCATTGCAGCCTTGTCCCCCATTACAGCCTTGTCCCCCATTGCAGCCTTGTCCCCCATTACAGCCTTGTCCCCCATTGCAGCCTTGTCCCCCATTGCAGCCTTGTCCCCCACTGCAGCCTTGTCCCCCATTGCAGCCTTGTCCCCCATTGCAGCCTTGTCCCCCATTACAGCCTTGTCCCCATTGCAGCCTTGTCCCCCATTGTAGCCTTGTCCCCCATTGCAGCCTTGCCCCCCATTACAGCCTTGTCCCCATTGTAGCCTTGTCCCCCATTGTAGCCTTGTCCCCCATTGCAGCCTTGTCCCCCATTAGAGCATTGTCCCCCACTGCAGCCTTGTCCCCCATTACAGCCTTGTCCCCATTGTAGCCTTGTCCCCCATTGCAGCCTTGTCCCCCATTACAGCCTTGTCCCCATTGTAGCCTTGTCCCCCATTACAGCCTTGACCCCCATTACAGCCTTGTCCTCATTGCAGCCTTGTCCCCCATTACAGCCTTGTCCCCATTGTAGCCTTGTCCCCCATTACAGCCTTGTCCCCATTGCAGCCTTGTCCCCCATTGCAGCCTTGTCCCCCATTGCAGCCTTGTCCCCCATTGCAGCCTTGTCCCCCATTGCAGCCTTGTCCCCCATTACAGCCTTGTCCCCCATTGCAGCCTTGTCCCCCATTGCAGCCTTGTCCCCCATTACAGCCTTGTCCCCCATTGCAGCCTTGTCCCGTATTGCAGCCTTGTCCCCCATTACAGCCTTGTCCAAATTGCAGCCTTGTCCCCCATTGCAGCCTTGTTCCCATTGCAGTCTTGTCCCTCATTACAGCCTTGTCCCCCATTACAGCCTTGTCCCCCATTGTCCCCCATTACAGCCTTGTCCCCCATTGCAGCCTTGTCCCCCATTACAGCCTTGACCCCCATTGCAGCCTTGTTCCCATTGCAGCCTTGTCCCCCATTACAGCCTTGTCCCCCATTACAGCCTTGTCCCCCACTGCAGCCTTGTCCCCCATTGTCCCCCATTGCAGCCTTGTCCCCCATTGCAGCCTTGTCCCCATTGTAGTCTTGTCCCCCATTACAGCCTTGTCCCCCACTGCAGCCTTGTCCCCCATTGTCCCCCATTGCAGCCTTGTCCCCCATTACAGCCTTGTCCCCATTGTAGTCTTGTCCCCCATTACAGCCTTGACCCCCATTACAGCCTTGTCCCCATTGCAGCCTTGTCCCCCATTACAGCCTTGTCCCCATTGTAGCCTTGTCCCCCATTACAGCCTTGTCCCCATTGCAGCCTTGTCCCCCATTGCAGCCTTGTCCCCCATTGCAGCCTTGTCCCCCATTACAGCCTTGTCCCCCATTGCAGCCTTGTCCCCCATTGCAGCCTTGTCCCCATTGCAGCCTTGTCCCCCAATACAGCCTTGTCCCCCAATGCAGCCTTGTTCCCATTGTAGCCTTGTCCCCCATTACAGCCTTGTCCCCCACTGCAGCCTTGTCCCCCATTGTCCCCCATTGCAGCCTTGTCCCCATTGCAGCCTTGTCCCCCATTGCAGCCTTGTTCCCATTACAGTCTTGTCCCTCATTACAGCCTTGTCCCCCATTACAGCCTTGTCCCCCATTGTCCCCCATTACAGCCTTGTCCCCCATTGCAGCCTTGTCCCCCATTACAGCCTTGACCCCCATTGCAGCCTTGTTCCCATTGCAGCCTTGTCCCCCATTACAGCCTTGTCCCCCATTACAGCCTTGTCCCCATTGTAGCCTTGTCCCCCATTACAGCCTTGACCCCCATTACAGCCTTGTCCCCCATTACAGCCTTGTCCCCATTACAGCATTGTCCCCCATTACAGCCTTGTCCCCATTGTAGCCTTGTCCCCCATTACAGCCTTGTCCCCATTGCAGCCTTGTCCCCCATTGCAGCCTTGTCCCCCATTGCAGCCTTGTCCCCCATTGCAGCCTTGTCCCCCATCACAGCCTTGTCCCCCATTGCAGCCTTGTCCCCCATTACAGCCTTGTCCCCCATTGCAGCCTTGTCCCCCATTGCAGCCTTGTCCCCCATTGCAGCCTTGTCCCCCATTACAGCCTTGTCCCCCATTGCAGCCTTGTCCCCCATTGCAGCCTTGTCCCCCATTACAGCCTTGTCCCCCATTGCAGCCTTGTCCCCCATTACAGCCTTGTCCCCATTGCAGCCTTGTCCCCCATTGTAGCCTTGTCCCCCATTACAGCCTTGTCCCCCATTGCAGCCTTGTCCCCCATTACAGCCTTGTCCCCCATTGCAGCCTTGTCCCCCATTACAGCCTTGTCCCCCATTACAGCCTTGTCCCCCATTGCAGCCTTGTCCCCCACTGCAGCCTTGTCCCCCATTGCAGCCTTGTCCCCCATTGTAGCCTTGTCCCCCATTGCAGCCTTGTCCCCCATTACAGCCTTGTCCCCCATTGTAGCCTTGTCCCCCATTGCAGCCTTGTCCCCCATTACAGCCTTGTCCCCCATTACAGCCTTGTCCCCCATTGCAGCCTTGTCCCCCATTACAGCCTTGTCCCCATTGCAGCCTTGTCCCCCATTGTAGCCTTGTCCCCCATTACAGCCTTGTCCCCCATTGCAGCCTTGTCCCCCATTACAGCCTTGTCCCCATTGTAGCCTTGTCCCCCATTGCAGCCTTGTCCCCCATTGCAGCCTTGTCTCCCATTACAGCATTGTCCCCCACTGCAGCCTTGTCCCCCATTACAGCCTTGTCCCCCATTACAGCCTTGTCCCCCATTGTAGCCTTGTCCCCATTGCAGCCTTGTCCCCCATTGCAGCCTTGTCCCCCATTGCAGCCTTGTCCCCCATTACAGCCTTGTCCCCCATTGTAGCCTTGTCCCCCATTACAGCCTTGTCCCCATTGCAGCCTTGTCCCCCATTACAGCCTTGTCCCCATTGTAGCCTTGTCCCCCATTACAGCCTTGTCCCCATTGCAGCCTTGTCCCCCATTGCAGCCTTGTCCCCCATTGTAGCCTTGTCCCCTATTACAGCCTTGTCCCCATTGCAGCCTTGTCCCCCATTACAGCCTTGTCCCCATTGCAGCCTTGTCCCCCATTGTAGCCTTGTCCCCCATTACAGCCTTGTCCCCATTGCAGCCTTGTCCCCCATTACAGCCTTGTCCCCATTGTAGCCTTGTCCCCCATTACAGCCTTGTCCCCATTGCAGCCTTGTCCCCCATTGCAGCCTTGTCCCCCATTACAGCCTTGTCCCCCATTGCAGCCTTGTCCCCCATTGCAGCCTTGTCCCCCATTGCAGCCTTGTCCCCCATTACAGCCTTGTTCCCCATTGCAGCCTTGTCCCCCATTGCAGCCTTGTCCCCCATTACAGCCTTGTCCCCCATTACAGCCTTGTCCCCCATTGCAGCCTTGTCCCCCATTGCAGCCTTGTCCCCCATTGCAGCCTTGTCCCCCATTGCAGCCTTGTCCCCCATTACAGCCTTGTCCCCCATTGCAGCCTTGTCCCCCATTGCAGCCTTGTCCCCCATTACAGCCTTGTCCCCCATTGCAGCCTTGTCCCCCATTGCAGCCTTGTCCCCCACTGCAGCCTTGTCCCCCATTGCAGCCTTGTCCCCCATTGCAGCCTTGTCCCCCATTACAGCCTTGTCCCCATTGCAGCCTTGTCCCCCATTGTAGCCTTGTCCCCCATTGCAGCCTTGCCCCCCATTACAGCCTTGTCCCCATTGTAGCCTTGTCCCCCATTGTAGCCTTGTCCCCCATTGCAGCCTTGTCCCCCATTAGAGCATTGTCCCCCACTGCAGCCTTGTCCCCCATTACAGCCTTGTCCCCATTGTAGCCTTGTCCCCCATTGCAGCCTTGTCCCCCATTACAGCCTTGTCCCCATTGTAGCCTTGTCCCCCATTACAGCCTTGACCCCCATTACAGCCTTGTCCTCATTGCAGCCTTGTCCCCCATTACAGCCTTGTCCCCATTGTAGCCTTGTCCCCCATTACAGCCTTGTCCCCATTGCAGCCTTGTCCCCCATTGCAGCCTTGTCCCCCATTGCAGCCTTGTCCCCCATTGCAGCCTTGTCCCCCATTGCAGCCTTGTCCCCCATTACAGCCTTGTCCCCCATTGCAGCCTTGTCCCCCATTGCAGCCTTGTCCCCCATTACAGCCTTGTCCCCCATTGCAGCCTTGTCCCGTATTGCAGCCTTGTCCCCCATTACAGCCTTGTCCAAATTGCAGCCTTGTCCCCCATTGCAGCCTTGTTCCCATTGCAGTCTTGTCCCTCATTACAGCCTTGTCCCCCATTACAGCCTTGTCCCCCATTGTCCCCCATTACAGCCTTGTCCCCCATTGCAGCCTTGTCCCCCATTACAGCCTTGACCCCCATTGCAGCCTTGTTCCCATTGCAGCCTTGTCCCCCATTACAGCCTTGTCCCCCATTACAGCCTTGTCCCCCACTGCAGCCTTGTCCCCCATTGTCCCCCATTGCAGCCTTGTCCCCCATTGCAGCCTTGTCCCCATTGTAGTCTTGTCCCCCATTACAGCCTTGTCCCCCACTGCAGCCTTGTCCCCCATTGTCCCCCATTGCAGCCTTGTCCCCCATTACAGCCTTGTCCCCATTGTAGTCTTGTCCCCCATTACAGCCTTGACCCCCATTACAGCCTTGTCCCCATTGCAGCCTTGTCCCCCATTACAGCCTTGTCCCCATTGTAGCCTTGTCCCCCATTACAGCCTTGTCCCCATTGCAGCCTTGTCCCCCATTGCAGCCTTGTCCCCCATTGCAGCCTTGTCCCCCATTACAGCCTTGTCCCCCATTGCAGCCTTGTCCCCCATTTCAGCCTTGTCCCCCATTGCAGCCTTGTCCCCCATTACAGCCTTGTCCCCCATTGCAGCCTTGTCCCCCATTGCAGCCTTGTCCCCCATTGCAGCCTTGTCCCCCATTACAGCCTTGTCCTCATTACAGCCTTGTCCCCCAATACAGCCTTGTCCCCCATTACAGCCTTGTCCCCCATTGCAGCCTTGTCCCCCATTACAGCCTTGTCCCCCATTGCAGCCTTGTCCCCCATTGCAGCCTTGTCCCCCATTACAGCCTTGTCCCCATTGCAGCCTTGTCCCCCATTGCAGCCTTGTTCCCATTACAGTCTTGTCCCTCATTACAGCCTTGTCCCCCATTACAGCCTTGTCCCCCATTGTCCCCCATTACAGCCTTGTCCCCCATTGCAGCCTTGTCCCCCATTACAGCCTTGACCCCCATTGCAGCCTTGTTCCCATTGCAGCCTTGTCCCCCATTACAGCCTTGTCCCCCATTACAGCCTTGTCCCCCACTGCAGCCTTGTCCCCCATTGTCCCCCATTGCAGCCTTGTCCCCCATTACAGCCTTGTCCCCATTGTAGCCTTGTCCCCCATTACAGCCTTGACCCCCATTACAGCCTTGTCCCCCATTACAGCCTTGTCCCCATTACAGCATTGTCCCCCATTACAGCCTTGTCCCCATTGTAGCCTTGTCCCCCATTACAGCCTTGTCCCCATTGCAGCCTTGTCCCCCATTGCAGCCTTGTCCCCCATTGCAGCCTTGTCCCCCATTGCAGCCTTGTCCCCCATTGCAGCCTTGTCCCCCATCACAGCCTTGTCCCCCATTGCAGCCTTGTCCCCCATTACAGCCTTGTCCCCCATTGCAGCCTTGTCCCCCATTGCAGCCTTGTCCCCCATTGCAGCCTTGTCCCCCATTACAGCCTTGTCCCCCATTGCAGCCTTGTCCCCCATTGCAGCCTTGTCCCCCATTACAGCCTTGTCCCCCATTGCAGCCTTGTCCCCCATTACAGCCTTGTCCCCATTGCAGCCTTGTCCCCCATTGTAGCCTTGTCCCCCATTACAGCTTTGTCCCCCATTGCAGCCTTGTCCCCCATTACAGTCTTGTCCCCCATTGCAGCCTTGTCCCCCATTACAGCCTTGTCCCCCATTACAGCCTTGTCCCCCATTGCAGCCTTGTCCCCCACTGCAGCCTTGTCCCCCATTGCAGCCTTGTCCCCCATTGTAGCCTTGTCCCCCATTGTAGCCTTGTCCCCCATTACAGCCTTGTCCCCCATTGCAGCCTTGTCCCCCATTGCAGCCTTGTCCCCATTGCAGCCTTGTCCCCCAATACAGCCTTGTCCCCCATTGCAGCCTTGTTCCCATTGTAGCCTTGTCCCCCATTACAGCCTTGTCCCCCACTGCAGCCTTGTCCCCCATTGTCCCCCATTGCAGCCTTGTCCCCCATTACAGCCTTGTCCCCATTGTAGCCTTGTCCCCCATTACAGCCTTGACCCCCATTACAGCCTTGTCCTCATTGCAGCCTTGTCCCCCATTACAGCCTTGTCCCCATTGTAGCCTTGTCCCCCATTACAGCCTTGTCCCCATTGCAGCCTTGTCCCCCATTGCAGCCTTGTCCCCCATTGCAGCCTTGTCCCCCATTGCAGCCTTGTCCCCCATTGCAGCCTTGTCCCCCATTACAGCCTTGTCCCCCATTGCAGCCTTGTCCCCCATTGCAGCCTTGTCCCCCATTGCAGCCTTGTCCCCCATTACAGCCTTGTCCTCATTACAGCCTTGTCCCCCAATACAGCCTTGTCCCCCATTACAGCCTTGTCCCCCATTGCAGCCTTGTCCCCCATTACAGCCTTGTCCCCCATTGCAGCCTTGTCCCGTATTGCAGCCTTGTCCCCCATTACAGCCTTGTCCAAATTGCAGCCTTGTCCCCCATTGCAGCCTTGTTCCCATTGCAGCCTTGTCCCCCATTGTAGCCTTGTCCCCCATTGCAGCCTTGCCCCCCATTACAGCCTTGTCCCCATTGTAGCCTTGTCCCCCATTGTAGCCTTGTCCCCCATTGCAGCCTTGTCCCCCATTAGAGCATTGTCCCCCACTGCAGCCTTGTCCCCCATTACAGCCTTGTCCCCATTGTAGCCTTGTCCCCCATTGCAGCCTTGTCCCCCATTACAGCCTTGTCCCCATTGTAGCCTTGTCCCCCATTACAGCCTTGACCCCCATTACAGCCTTGTCCTCATTGCAGCCTTGTCCCCCATTACAGCCTTGTCCCCATTGTAGCCTTGTCCCCCATTACAGCCTTGTCCCCATTGCAGCCTTGTCCCCCATTGCAGCCTTGTCCCCATTGTAGCCTTGTCCCCCATTGCAGCCTTGTCCCCCATTACAGCCTTGTCCCCCATTACAGCCTTGTCCCCCATTACAGCCTTGTCCCCCATTACAGCCTTGTCCCTCATTATAGCCTTGTCCCCCATTGCAGCCTTGTCCCTCATTACAGCCTTGTCCCCCATTACAGCCTTGTCCCCCATTACAGCCTTGTCCAAATTGCAGCCTTGTCCCTCATTACAGCCTTGTCCCCCATTACAGCCTTGTCCCCCATTGTCCCCCATTACAGCCTTGTCCCCCATTGCAGCCTTGTCCCCCATTACAGCCTTGACCCCCATTGCAGCCTTGTTCCCATTGCAGCCTTGTCCCCCATTACAGCCTTGTCCCCCATTACAGCCTTGTCCCCCACTGCAGCCTTGTCCCCCATTGTCCCCCATTGCAGCCTTGTCCCCCATTGCAGCCTTGTCCCCATTGTAGTCTTGTCCCCCATTACAGCCTTGTCCCCCACTGCAGCCTTGTCCCCCATTGTCCCCCATTGCAGCCTTGTCCCCCATTACAGCCTTGTCCCCATTGTAGTCTTGTCCCCCATTACAGCCTTGACCCCCATTACAGCCTTGTCCCCATTGCAGCCTTGTCCCCCATTACAGCCTTGTCCCCATTGTAGCCTTGTCCCCCATTACAGCCTTGTCCCCATTGCAGCCTTGTCCCCCATTGCAGCCTTGTCCCCCATTGCAGCCTTGTCCCCCATTACAGCCTTGTCCCCCATTGCAGCCTTGTCCCCCATTTCAGCCTTGTCCCCCATTGCAGCCTTGTCCCCCATTACAGCCTTGTCCCCCATTGCAGCCTTGTCCCCCATTGCAGCCTTGTCCCCCATTGCAGCCTTGTCCCCCATTACAGCCTTGTCCTCATTACAGCCTTGTCCCCCAATACAGCCTTGTCCCCCATTACAGCCTTGTCCCCCATTGCAGCCTTGTCCCCCATTACAGCCTTGTCCCCCATTGCAGCCTTGTCCCCCATTGCAGCCTTGTCCCCCATTACAGCCTTGTCCCCATTGCAGCCTTGTCCCCCATTGCAGCCTTGTTCCCATTACAGTCTTGTCCCTCATTACAGCCTTGTCCCCCATTACAGCCTTGTCCCCCATTGTCCCCCATTACAGCCTTGTCCCCCATTGCAGCCTTGTCCCCCATTACAGCCTTGACCCCCATTGCAGCCTTGTTCCCATTGCAGCCTTGTCCCCCATTACAGCCTTGTCCCCCATTACAGCCTTGTCCCCATTGTAGCCTTGTCCCCCATTACAGCCTTGACCCCCATTACAGCCTTGTCCCCCATTACAGCCTTGTCCCCATTACAGCATTGTCCCCCATTACAGCCTTGTCCCCATTGTAGCCTTGTCCCCCATTACAGCCTTGTCCCCATTGCAGCCTTGTCCCCCATTGCAGCCTTGTCCCCCATTGCAGCCTTGTCCCCCATTACAGCCTTGTCCCCCATTACAGCCTTGTCCCCCATTGTAGCCTTGTCCCCATTGCAGCCTTGTCCCCCATTGCAGCCTTGTCCCCCATTGCAGCCTTGTCCCCCATTACAGCCTTGTCCCCCATTGTAGCCTTGTCCCCCATTACAGCCTTGTCCCCATTGCAGCCTTGTCCCCCATTACAGCCTTGTCCCCATTGTAGCCTTGTCCCCCATTACAGCCTTGTCCCCATTGCAGCCTTGTCCCCCATTGCAGCCTTGTCCCCCATTGTAGCCTTGTCCCCTATTACAGCCTTGTCCCCATTGCAGCCTTGTCCCCCATTACAGCCTTGTCCCCATTGCAGCCTTGTCCCCCATTGTAGCCTTGTCCCCCATTACAGCCTTGTCCCCATTGCAGCCTTGTCCCCCATTACAGCCTTGTCCCCATTGTAGCCTTGTCCCCCATTACAGCCTTGTCCCCATTGCAGCCTTGTCCCCCCTTGCAGCCTTGTCCCCCATTACAGCCTTGTCCCCCATTGCAGCCTTGTCCCCCATTGCAGCCTTGTCCCCCATTGCAGCCTTGTCCCCCATTACAGCCTTGTTCCCCATTGCAGCCTTGTCCCCCATTGCAGCCTTGTCCCCCATTACAGCCTTGTCCCCCATTACAGCCTTGTCCCCCATTGCAGCCTTGTCCCCCATTACAGCCTTGTCCCCCATTGCAGCCTTGTCCCCCATTGCAGCCTTGTCCCCCATTGCAGCCTTGTCCCCCATTACAGCCTTGTCCCCCATTGCAGCCTTGTCCCCCATTGCAGCCTTGTCCCCCATTACAGCCTTGTCCCCCATTGCAGCCTTGTCCCCCATTGCAGCCTTGTCCCCCACTGCAGCCTTGTCCCCCATTGCAGCCTTGTCCCCCATTGCAGCCTTGTCTCCCATTACAGCATTGTCCCCCACTGCAGCCTTGTCCCCCATTACAGCCTTGTCCCCCATTACAGCCTTGTCCCCCATTGTAGCCTTGTCCCCATTGCAGCCTTGTCCCCCATTGCAGCCTTGTCCCCCATTGCAGCCTTGTCCCCCATTACAGCCTTGTCCCCCATTGTAGCCTTGTCCCCCATTACAGCCTTGTCCCCATTGCAGCCTTGTCCCCCATTACAGCCTTGTCCCCATTGTAGCCTTGTCCCCCATTACAGCCTTGTCCCCATTGCAGCCTTGTCCCCCATTGCAGCCTTGTCCCCCATTGTAGCCTTGTCCCCTATTACAGCCTTGTCCCCATTGCAGCCTTGTCCCCCATTACAGCCTTGTCCCCATTGCAGCCTTGTCCCCCATTGTAGCCTTGTCCCCCATTACAGCCTTGTCCCCATTGCAGCCTTGTCCCCCATTACAGCCTTGTCCCCATTGTAGCCTTGTCCCCCATTACAGCCTTGTCCCCATTGCAGCCTTGTCCCCCATTGCAGCCTTGTCCCCCATTACAGCCTTGTCCCCCATTGCAGCCTTGTCCCCCATTGCAGCCTTGTCCCCCATTGCAGCCTTGTCCCCCATTACAGCCTTGTTCCCCATTGCAGCCTTGTCCCCCATTGCAGCCTTGTCCCCCATTACAGCCTTGTCCCCCATTACAGCCTTGTCCCCCATTGCAGCCTTGTCCCCCATTGCAGCCTTGTCCCCCATTGCAGCCTTGTCCCCCATTGCAGCCTTGTCCCCCATTACAGCCTTGTCCCCCATTGCAGCCTTGTCCCCCATTGCAGCCTTGTCCCCCATTACAGCCTTGTCCCCCATTGCAGCCTTGTCCCCCATTGCAGCCTTGTCCCCCACTGCAGCCTTGTCCCCCATTGCAGCCTTGTCCCCCATTGCAGCCTTGTCCCCCATTACAGCCTTGTCCCCATTGCAGCCTTGTCCCCCATTGTAGCCTTGTCCCCCATTGCAGCCTTGCCCCCCATTACAGCCTTGTCCCCATTGTAGCCTTGTCCCCCATTGTAGCCTTGTCCCCCATTGCAGCCTTGTCCCCCATTAGAGCATTGTCCCCCACTGCAGCCTTGTCCCCCATTACAGCCTTGTCCCCATTGTAGCCTTGTCCCCCATTGCAGCCTTGTCCCCCATTACAGCCTTGTCCCCATTGTAGCCTTGTCCCCCATTACAGCCTTGACCCCCATTACAGCCTTGTCCTCATTGCAGCCTTGTCCCCCATTACAGCCTTGTCCCCATTGTAGCCTTGTCCCCCATTACAGCCTTGTCCCCATTGCAGCCTTGTCCCCCATTGCAGCCTTGTCCCCCATTGCAGCCTTGTCCCCCATTGCAGCCTTGTCCCCCATTGCAGCCTTGTCCCCCATTACAGCCTTGTCCCCCATTGCAGCCTTGTCCCCCATTGCAGCCTTGTCCCCCATTACAGCCTTGTCCCCCATTGCAGCCTTGTCCCGTATTGCAGCCTTGTCCCCCATTACAGCCTTGTCCAAATTGCAGCCTTGTCCCCCATTGCAGCCTTGTTCCCATTGCAGTCTTGTCCCTCATTACAGCCTTGTCCCCCATTACAGCCTTGTCCCCCATTGTCCCCCATTACAGCCTTGTCCCCCATTGCAGCCTTGTCCCCCATTACAGCCTTGACCCCCATTGCAGCCTTGTTCCCATTGCAGCCTTGTCCCCCATTACAGCCTTGTCCCCCATTACAGCCTTGTCCCCCACTGCAGCCTTGTCCCCCATTGTCCCCCATTGCAGCCTTGTCCCCCATTGCAGCCTTGTCCCCATTGTAGTCTTGTCCCCCATTACAGCCTTGTCCCCCACTGCAGCCTTGTCCCCCATTGTCCCCCATTGCAGCCTTGTCCCCCATTACAGCCTTGTCCCCATTGTAGTCTTGTCCCCCATTACAGCCTTGACCCCCATTACAGCCTTGTCCCCATTGCAGCCTTGTCCCCCATTACAGCCTTGTCCCCATTGTAGCCTTGTCCCCCATTACAGCCTTGTCCCCATTGCAGCCTTGTCCCCCATTGCAGCCTTGTCCCCCATTGCAGCCTTGTCCCCCATTACAGCCTTGTCCCCCATTGCAGCCTTGTCCCCCATTTCAGCCTTGTCCCCCATTGCAGCCTTGTCCCCCATTACAGCCTTGTCCCCCATTGCAGCCTTGTCCCCCATTGCAGCCTTGTCCCCCATTGCAGCCTTGTCCCCCATTACAGCCTTGTCCTCATTACAGCCTTGTCCCCCAATACAGCCTTGTCCCCCATTACAGCCTTGTCCCCCATTGCAGCCTTGTCCCCCATTACAGCCTTGTCCCCCATTGCAGCCTTGTCCCCCATTGCAGCCTTGTCCCCCATTACAGCCTTGTCCCCATTGCAGCCTTGTCCCCCATTGCAGCCTTGTTCCCATTACAGTCTTGTCCCTCATTACAGCCTTGTCCCCCATTACAGCCTTGTCCCCCATTGTCCCCCATTACAGCCTTGTCCCCCATTGCAGCCTTGTCCCCATTACAGCCTTGACCCCCATTGCAGCCTTGTTCCCATTGCAGCCTTGTCCCCCATTACAGCCTTGTCCCCCATTACAGCCTTGTCCCCCACTGCAGCCTTGTCCCCCATTGTCCCCCATTGCAGCCTTGTCCCCCATTACAGCCTTGTCCCCATTGTAGCCTTGTCCCCCATTACAGCCTTGACCCCCATTACAGCCTTGTCCCCCATTACAGCCTTGTCCCCATTACAGCATTGTCCCCCATTACAGCCTTGTCCCCATTGTAGCCTTGTCCCCCATTACAGCCTTGTCCCCATTGCAGCCTTGTCCCCCATTGCAGCCTTGTCCCCCATTGCAGCCTTGTCCCCCATTGCAGCCTTGTCCCCCATTGCAGCCTTGTCCCCCATCACAGCCTTGTCCCCCATTGCAGCCTTGTCCCCCATTACAGCCTTGTCCCCCATTGCAGCCTTGTCCCCCATTGCAGCCTTGTCCCCCATTGCAGCCTTGTCCCCCATTACAGCCTTGTCCCCCATTGCAGCCTTGTCCCCCATTGCAGCCTTGTCCCCCATTACAGCCTTGTCCCCCATTGCAGCCTTGTCCCCCATTACAGCCTTGTCCCCCATTACAGCCTTGTCCCCCATTGCAGCCTTGTCCCCCATTGTCCCCCATTGCAGCCTTGTCCCCCATCACAGCCTTGTCCCCCATTGCAGCCTTGTCCCCCATTACAGCCTTGTCCCCCATTGCAGCCTTGTCCCCCATTGCAGCCTTGTCCCCCATTGCAGCCTTGTCCCCCATTACAGCCTTGTCCCCCATTGCAGCCTTGTCCCCCATTGTAGCCTTGTCCCCCATTGTAGCCTTGTCCCCCATTACAGCCTTGTCCCCCATTGCAGCCTTGTCCCCCATTGCAGCCTTGTCCCCATTGCAGCCTTGTCCCCCAATACAGCCTTGTCCCCCATTGCAGCCTTGTTCCCATTGTAGCCTTGTCCCCCATTACAGCCTTGTCCCCCACTGCAGCCTTGTCCCCCATTGTCCCCCATTGCAGCCTTGTCCCCCATTACAGCCTTGTCCCCATTGTAGCCTTGTCCCCCATTACAGCCTTGACCCCCATTACAGCCTTGTCCTCATTGCAGCCTTGTCCCCCATTACAGCCTTGTCCCCATTGTAGCCTTGTCCCCCATTACAGCCTTGTCCCCATTGCAGCCTTGTCCCCCATTGCAGCCTTGTCCCCCATTGCAGCCTTGTCCCCCATTGCAGCCTTGTCCCCCATTGCAGCCTTGTCCCCCATTACAGCCTTGTCCCCCATTGCAGCCTTGTCCCCCATTGCAGCCTTGTCCCCCATTGCAGCCTTGTCCCCCATTACAGCCTTGTCCTCATTACAGCCTTGTCCCCCAATACAGCCTTGTCCCCCATTACAGCCTTGTCCCCCATTGCAGCCTTGTCCCCCATTACAGCCTTGTCCCCCATTGCAGCCTTGTCCCGTATTGCAGCCTTGTCCCCCATTACAGCCTTGTCCAAATTGCAGCCTTGTCCCCCATTGCAGCCTTGTTCCCATTGCAGTCTTGTCCCTCATTACAGCCTTGTCCCCCATTACAGCCTTGTCCCCCATTGTCCCCCATTACAGCCTTGTCCCCCATTGCAGCCTTGTCCCCCATTACAGCCTTGACCCCCATTGCAGCCTTGTTCCCATTGCAGCCTTGTCCCCCATTACAGCCTTGTCCCCCATTACAGCCTTGTCCCCCACTGCAGCCTTGTCCCCCATTGTCCCCCATTGCAGCCTTGTCCCCCATTGCAGCCTTGTCCCCATTGTAGTCTTGTCCCCCATTACAGCCTTGTCCCCCACTGCAGCCTTGTCCCCCATTGTCCCCCATTGCAGCCTTGTCCCCCATTACAGCCTTGTCCCCATTGTAGTCTTGTCCCCCATTACAGCCTTGACCCCCATTACAGCCTTGTCCCCATTGCAGCCTTGTCCCCCATTACAGCCTTGTCCCCATTGTAGCCTTGTCCCCCATTACAGCCTTGTCCCCATTGCAGCCTTGTCCCCCATTGCAGCCTTGTCCCCCATTGCAGCCTTGTCCCCCATTACAGCCTTGTCCCCCATTGCAGCCTTGTCCCCCATTTCAGCCTTGTCCCCCATTGCAGCCTTGTCCCCCATTACAGCCTTGTCCCCCATTGCAGCCTTGTCCCCCATTGCAGCCTTGTCCCCCATTGCAGCCTTGTCCCCCATTACAGCCTTGTCCTCATTACAGCCTTGTCCCCCAATACAGCCTTGTCCCCCATTACAGCCTTGTCCCCCATTGCAGCCTTGTCCCCCATTACAGCCTTGTCCCCCATTGCAGCCTTGTCCCCCATTGCAGCCTTGTCCCCCATTACAGCCTTGTCCCCATTGCAGCCTTGTCCCCCATTGCAGCCTTGTTCCCATTACAGTCTTGTCCCTCATTACAGCCTTGTCCCCCATTACAGCCTTGTCCCCCATTGTCCCCCATTACAGCCTTGTCCCCCATTGCAGCCTTGTCCCCCATTACAGCCTTGACCCCCATTGCAGCCTTGTTCCCATTGCAGCCTTGTCCCCCATTACAGCCTTGTCCCCCATTACAGCCTTGTCCCCATTGTAGCCTTGTCCCCCATTACAGCCTTGACCCCCATTACAGCCTTGTCCCCCATTACAGCCTTGTCCCCATTACAGCATTGTCCCCCATTACAGCCTTGTCCCCATTGTAGCCTTGTCCCCCATTACAGCCTTGTCCCCATTGCAGCCTTGTCCCCCATTGCAGCCTTGTCCCCCATTGCAGCCTTGTCCCCCATTGCAGCCTTGTCCCCCATCGCAGCCTTGTCCCCCATCACAGCCTTGTCCCCCATTGCAGCCTTGTCCCCCATTACAGCCTTGTCCCCCATTGCAGCCTTGTCCCCCATTGCAGCCTTGTCCCCCATTGCAGCCTTGTCCCCCATTACAGCCTTGTCCCCCATTGCAGCCTTGTCCCCCATTGCAGCCTTGTCCCCCATTACAGCCTTGTCCCCCATTGCAGCCTTGTCCCCCATTACAGCCTTGTCCCCATTGCAGCCTTGTCCCCCATTGTAGCCTTGTCCCCCATTACAGCCTTGTCCCCCATTGCAGCCTTGTCCCCCATTACAGCCTTGTCCCCCATTGCAGCCTTGTCCCCCATTACAGCCTTGTCCCCCATTACAGCCTTGTCCCCCATTGCAGCCTTGTCCCCCACTGCAGCCTTGTCCCCCATTGCAGCCTTGTCCCCCATTGCAGCCTTGTCCCCCATTACAGCCTTGTCCCCCATTGTAGCCTTGTCCCCCATTGCAGCCTTGTCCCCCATTGCAGCCTTGTCCCCCATTACAGCCTTGTCCCCCATTACAGCCTTGTCCCCCATTGCAGCCTTGTCCCCCATTACAGCCTTGTCCCCATTGCAGCCTTGTCCCCCATTGTAGCCTTGTCCCCCATTACAGCCTTGTCCCCCATTGCAGCCTTGTCCCCCATTACAGCCTTGTCCCCATTGTAGCCTTGTCCCCCATTGCAGCCTTGTCCCCCATTGCAGCCTTGTCTCCCATTACAGCATTGTCCCCCACTGCAGCCTTGTCCCCCATTACAGCCTTGTCCCCCATTACAGCCTTGTCCCCCATTGTAGCCTTGTCCCCATTGCAGCCTTGTCCCCCATTGCAGCCTTGTCCCCCATTGCAGCCTTGTCCCCCATTACAGCCTTGTCCCCCATTGTAGCCTTGTCCCCCATTACAGCCTTGTCCCCATTGCAGCCTTGTCCCCCATTACAGCCTTGTCCCCATTGTAGCCTTGTCCCCCATTACAGCCTTGTCCCCATTGCAGCCTTGTCCCCCATTGCAGCCTTGTCCCCCATTGTAGCCTTGTCCCCTATTACAGCCTTGTCCCCATTGCAGCCTTGTCCCCCATTACAGCCTTGTCCCCATTGCAGCCTTGTCCCCCATTGTAGCCTTGTCCCCCATTACAGCCTTGTCCCCATTGCAGCCTTGTCCCCCATTACAGCCTTGTCCCCATTGTAGCCTTGTCCCCCATTACAGCCTTGTCCCCATTGCAGCCTTGTCCCCCATTGCAGCCTTGTCCCCCATTACAGCCTTGTCCCCCATTGCAGCCTTGTCCCCCATTGCAGCCTTGTCCCCCATTGCAGCCTTGTCCCCCATTACAGCCTTGTTCCCCATTGCAGCCTTGTCCCCCATTGCAGCCTTGTCCCCCATTACAGCCTTGTCCCCCATTACAGCCTTGTCCCCCATTGCAGCCTTGTCCCCCATTACAGCCTTGTCCCCCATTGCAGCCTTGTCCCCCATTGCAGCCTTGTCCCCCATTGCAGCCTTGTCCCCCATTACAGCCTTGTCCCCCATTGCAGCCTTGTCCCCCATTGCAGCCTTGTCCCCCATTACAGCCTTGTCCCCCATTACAGCCTTGTCCCCCATTGCAGCCTTGTCCCCCACTGCAGCCTTGTCCCCCATTGCAGCCTTGTCCCCCATTGCAGCCTTGTCCCCCATTACAGCCTTGTCCCCATTGCAGCCTTGTCCCCCATTGTAGCCTTGTCCCCCATTGCAGCCTTGTCCCCCATTGCAGCCTTGTCCCCATTGTAGCCTTGTCCCCCATTGTAGCCTTGTCCCCCATTGCAGCCTTGTCCCCCATTGCAGCCTTGTCCCCCACTGCAGCCTTGTCCCCCATTGTAGCCTTGTCCCCCATTGCAGCCTTGTCCCCCATTACAGCCTTGTCCCCCATTGCAGCCTTGTCCCCCATTGCAGCCTTGTCCCCCATTAGAGCATTGTCCCCCACTGCAGCCTTGTCCCCCATTACAGCCTTGTCCCCATTGTAGCCTTGTCCCCCATTGCAGCCTTGTCCCCCATTACAGCCTTGTCCCCATTGTAGCCTTGTCCCCCATTACAGCCTTGACCCCCATTACAGCCTTGTCCTCATTGCAGCCTTGTCCCCCATTACAGCCTTGTCCCCATTGTAGCCTTGTCCCCCATTACAGCCTTGTCCCCATTGCAGCCTTGTCCCCCATTGCAGCCTTGTCCCCCATTGCAGCCTTGTCCCCCATTGCAGCCTTGTCCCCCATTGCAGCCTTGTCCCCCATTACAGCCTTGTCCCCCATTGCAGCCTTGTCCCCCATTGCAGCCTTGTCCCCCATTACAGCCTTGTCCCCCATTACAGCCTTGTCCCGTATTGCAGCCTTGTCCCCCATTACAGCCTTGTCCAAATTGCAGCCTTGTCCCCCATTGCAGCCTTGTTCCCATTGCAGTCTTGTCCCTCATTACAGCCTTGTCCCCCATTACAGCCTTGTCCCCCATTGTCCCCCATTACAGCCTTGTCCCCCATTGCAGCCTTGTCCCCCATTACAGCCTTGACCCCCATTGCAGCCTTGTTCCCATTGCAGCCTTGTCCCCCATTACAGCCTTGTCCCCCATTACAGCCTTGTCCCCCACTGCAGCCTTGTCCCCCATTGTCCCCCATTGCAGCCTTGTCCCCCATTGCAGCCTTGTCCCCATTGTAGTCTTGTCCCCCATTACAGCCTTGTCCCCCACTGCAGCCTTGTCCCCCATTGTCCCCCATTGCAGCCTTGTCCCCCATTACAGCCTTGTCCCCATTGTAGTCTTGTCCCCCATTACAGCCTTGACCCCCATTACAGCCTTGTCCCCATTGCAGCCTTGTCCCCCATTACAGCCTTGTCCCCATTGTAGCCTTGTCCCCCATTACAGCCTTGTCCCCATTGCAGCCTTGTCCCCCATTGCAGCCTTGTCCCCCATTGCAGCCTTGTCCCCCATTACAGCCTTGTCCCCCATTGCAGCCTTGTCCCCCATTTCAGCCTTGTCCCCCATTGCAGCCTTGTCCCCCATTACAGCCTTGTCCCCCATTGCAGCCTTGTCCCCCATTGCAGCCTTGTCCCCCATTGCAGCCTTGTCCCCCATTACAGCCTTGTCCTCATTACAGCCTTGTCCCCCAATACAGCCTTGTCCCCCATTACAGCCTTGTCCCCCATTGCAGCCTTGTCCCCCATTACAGCCTTGTCCCCCATTGCAGCCTTGTCCCCCATTGCAGCCTTGTCCCCCATTACAGCCTTGTCCCCATTGCAGCCTTGTCCCCCATTGCAGCCTTGTTCCCATTACAGTCTTGTCCCTCATTACAGCCTTGTCCCCCATTACAGCCTTGTCCCCCATTGTCCCCCATTACAGCCTTGTCCCCCATTGCAGCCTTGTCCCCCATTACAGCCTTGACCCCCATTGCAGCCTTGTTCCCATTGCAGCCTTGTCCCCCATTACAGCCTTGTCCCCCATTACAGCCTTGTCCCCCACTGCAGCCTTGTCCCCCATTGTCCCCCATTGCAGCCTTGTCCCCCATTACAGCCTTGTCCCCATTGTAGCCTTGTCCCCCATTACAGCCTTGACCCCCATTACAGCCTTGTCCCCCATTACAGCCTTGTCCCCATTACAGCATTGTCCCCCATTACAGCCTTGTCCCCATTGTAGCCTTGTCCCCCATTACAGCCTTGTCCCCATTGCAGCCTTGTCCCCCATTGCAGCCTTGTCCCCCATTGCAGCCTTGTCCCCCATTGCAGCCTTGTCCCCCATCACAGCCTTGTCCCCCATTGCAGCCTTGTCCCCCATTACAGCCTTGTCCCCCATTGCAGCCTTGTCCCCCATTGCAGCCTTGTCCCCCATTGCAGCCTTGTCCCCCATTACAGCCTTGTCCCCCATTGCAGCCTTGTCCCCCATTGCAGCCTTGTCCCCCATTACAGCCTTGTCCCCCATTGCAGCCTTGTCCCCCATTACAGCCTTGTCCCCATTGCAGCCTTGTCCCCCATTGTAGCCTTGTCCCCCATTACAGCTTTGTCCCCCATTGCAGCCTTGTCCCCCATTACAGCCTTGTCCCCCATTGCAGCCTTGTCCCCCATTACAGCCTTGTCCCCCATTACAGCCTTGTCCCCCATTGCAGCCTTGTCCCCCACTGCAGCCTTGTCCCCCATTGCAGCCTTGTCCCCCATTGTAGCCTTGTCCCCCATTGCAGCCTTGTCCCCCATTACAGCCTTGTCCCCCATTGTAGCCTTGTCCCCCATTGCAGCCTTGTCCCCCATTGCAGCCTTGTCCCCCACTGCAGCCTTGTCCCCCATTGTAGCCTTGTCCCCCATTGCAGCCTTGTCCCCCATTACAGCCTTGTCCCCATTGTAGCCTTGTCCCCCATTGCAGCCTTGTCCCCCATTGCAGCCTTGTCCCCCATTACAGCATTGTCCCCCACTGCAGCCTTGTCCCCCATTACAGCCTTGTCCCCCATTACAGCCTTGTCCCCCATTGTAGCCTTGTCCCCATTGCAGCCTTGTCCCCCATTGCAGCCTTGTCCCCCATTGCAGCCTTGTCCCCCATTACAGCCTTGTCCCCCATTGTAGCCTTGTCCCCCATTACAGCCTTGTCCCCATTGCAGCCTTGTCCCCCATTACAGCCTTGTCCCCATTGTAGCCTTGTCCCCCATTACAGCCTTGTCCCCATTGCAGCCTTGTCCCCCATTGCAGCCTTGTCCCCCATTGTAGCCTTGTCCCCTATTACAGCCTTGTCCCCATTGCAGCCTTGTCCCCCATTACAGCCTTGTCCCCATTGCAGCCTTGTCCCCCATTGTAGCCTTGTCCCCCATTACAGCCTTGTCCCCATTGCAGCCTTGTCCCCCATTACAGCCTTGTCCCCATTGTAGCCTTGTCCCCCATTACAGCCTTGTCCCCATTGCAGCCTTGTCCCCCATTGCAGCCTTGTCCCCCATTACAGCCTTGTCCCCCATTGCAGCCTTGTCCCCCATTGCAGCCTTGTCCCCCATTGCAGCCTTGTCCCCCATTACAGCCTTGTTCCCCATTGCAGCCTTGTCCCCCATTGCAGCCTTGTCCCCCATTACAGCCTTGTCCCCCATTACAGCCTTGTCCCCCATTGCAGCCTTGTCCCCCATTGCAGCCTTGTCCCCCATTGCAGCCTTGTCCCCCATTACAGCCTTGTCCCCCATTACAGCCTTGTCCCCCAATACAGCCTTGTCCCCCATTACAGCCTTGTCCCCATTGCAGCCTTGTCCCCCATTGTAGCCTTGTCCCCCATTGCAGCCTTGCCCCCCATTACAGCCTTGTCCCCATTGTAGCCTTGTCCCCCATTGTAGCCTTGTCCCCCATTGCAGCCTTGTCCCCCATTGCAGCCTTGTCCCCCACTGCAGCCTTGTCCCCCATTGTAGCCTTGTCCCCCATTGCAGCCTTGTCCCCCATTACAGCCTTGTTCCCCATTGCAGCCTTGTCCCCCATTGCAGCCTTGTCCCCCATTACAGCCTTGTCCCCCATTACAGCCTTGTCCCCCATTGCAGCCTTGTCCCCCATTGCAGCCTTGTCCCCCATTGCAGCCTTGTCCCCCATTACAGCCTTGTCCCCCATTACAGCCTTGTCCCCCATTGCAGCCTTGTTCCCATTGCAGCCTTGTCCCCTATTACAGCCTTGTCCCCCATTGCAGCCTTGTCCCCCATTGCAGCCTTGTCCCCCATTGCAGCCTTGTCCCCATTGTAGCCTTGTCCCCCATTACAGCCTTGTCCCCCATTGCAGCCTTGTCCCCATTGTAGCCTTGTCCCCCATTGCAGCCTTGTCCCCCATTACAGCCTTGTCCCCATTGTAGCCTTGTCCCCCATTGCAGCCTTGTCCCCCATTGCAGCCTTGTCCCCCATTACAGCCTTGTCCCCATTGCAGCCTTGTCCCCCATTGCAGCCTTGTCCCCCATTGTAGCCTTGTCCCCCATTACAGCCTTGTCCCCCATTGCAGCCTTGTCCCCCATTGCAGCCTTGTTCCCATTGCAGCCTTGTCCCCCATTGCAGCCTTGTCCCCATTACAGCCTTGTCCCCCATTACAGCATTGTCCCCCATTGCAGCCTTGTCCCCCATTGCAGCCTTGTTCCCATTGCAGCCTTGTCCCCCATTACAGCCTTGTCCCCCATTACAGCCTTGTCCCCCATTGCAGCCTTGTCCCCATTGTAGCCTTGTCCCCCATTGCAGCCTTGTCCCCCATTACAGCCTTGTCCCCCATTACAGCCTTGTCCCCCATTACAGCCTTGTCCCCCATTACAGCCTTGTCCCCCATTGCAGCCTTGTCCCTCATTACAGCCTTGTCCCCCATTGCAGCCTTGTCCCTCATTACAGCCTTGTCCCCCATTACAGCCTTGTCCCCCATTACAGCCTTGTCCCCCATTACAGCCTTGTCCCCCATTGCAGCCTTGTCCCCCATTACAGCCTTGTCCCCCATTGCAGCCTTGTCCCCATTGTAGCCTTGTCCCCCATTGCAGCCTTGTCCCCCATTACAGCCTTGTCCCCCATTACAGCCTTGTCCCCCATTACAGCCTTGTCCCCCATTGCAGCCTTGTCCCTCATTACAGCCTTGTCCCCCATTGCAGCCTTGTCCCTCATTACAGCCTTGTCCCCCATTACAGCCTTGTCCCCCATTACAGCCTTGTCCCCCATTACAGCCTTGTCCCCCATTGCAGCCTTGTCCCCCATTACAGCCTTGTCCCCCATTACAGCCTTGTCCCCCATTGCAGCCTTGTCCCCCATTGCAGCCTTGTCCCCCATTGCAGCCTTGTTCCCATTGCAGCCTTGTCCCCCATTACAGCCTTGTCCCCCATTACAGCCTTGTCCCCCATTGCAGCCTTGTCCCCATTGTAGCCTTGTCCCCCATTGCAGCCTTGTCCCCCATTACAGCCTTGTCCCCCATTACAGCCTTGTCCCCCATTACAGCCTTGTCCCCCATTACAGCCTTGTCCCTCATTATAGCCTTGTCCCCCATTGCAGCCTTGTCCCTCATTACAGCCTTGTCCCCCATTACAGCCTTGTCCCCCATTACAGCCTTGTCCCCCATTGCAGCCTTGTCCCTCATTACAGCCTTGTCCCCCATTGCAGCTTTGTCCCTCATTACAGCCTTGTCCCCCATTACAGCCTTGTCCCCCATTGTAGCCTTGTCCCCCATTGCAGCCTTGTCCCCCATTGCAGCCTTGTCCCCCATTACAGCCTTGTCCCCCATTGCAGCCTTGTCCCCCATTGTAGCCTTGTCCCCTATTACAGCCTTGTCCCCATTGCAGCCTTGTCCCCCATTACAGCCTTGTCCCCATTGCAGCCTTGTCCCCCATTGTAGCCTTGTCCCCCATTACAGCCTTGTCCCCATTGCAGCCTTGTCCCCCATTACAGCCTTGTCCCCATTGTAGCCTTGTCCCCCATTACAGCCTTGTCCCCATTGCAGCCTTGTCCCCCATTGCAGCCTTGTCCCCCATTACAGCCTTGTCCCCCATTGCAGCCTTGTCCCCCATTGCAGCCTTGTCCCCCATTGCAGCCTTGTCCCCCATTACAGCCTTGTTCCCCATTGCAGCCTTGTCCCCCATTGCAGCCTTGTCCCCCATTACAGCCTTGTCCCCCATTACAGCCTTGTCCCCCATTGCAGCCTTGTCCCCCATTGCAGCCTTGTCCCCCATTGCAGCCTTGTCCCCCATTACAGCCTTGTCCCCCATTGCAGCCTTGTCCCCCATTGCAGCCTTGTCCCCCATTACAGCCTTGTCCCCCATTGCAGCCTTGTCCCCCATTGCAGCCTTGTCCCCCACTGCAGCCTTGTCCCCCATTGCAGCCTTGTCCCCCATTGCAGCCTTGTCCCCCATTACAGCCTTGTCCCCATTGCAGCCTTGTCCCCCATTGTAGCCTTGTCCCCCATTGCAGCCTTGCCCCCCATTACAGCCTTGTCCCCATTGTAGCCTTGTCCCCCATTGTAGCCTTGTCCCCCATTGCAGCCTTGTCCCCCATTGCAGCCTTGTCCCCCACTGCAGCCTTGTCCCCCATTACAGCCTTGTCCCCCATTGTAGCCTTGTCCCCCATTGCAGCCTTGTCCCCCATTACAGCCTTGTCCCCCATTGCAGCCTTGTCCCCCATTGCAGCCTTGTCCCCCATTAGAGCATTGTCCCCCACTGCAGCCTTGTCCCCCATTACAGCCTTGTCCCCATTGTAGCCTTGTCCCCCATTGCAGCCTTGTCCCCCATTACAGCCTTGTCCCCCATTGTAGCCTTGTCCCCCATTGCAGCCTTGTCCCCCATTACAGCCTTGTCCCCCATTGCAGCCTTGTCCCCCATTGCAGCCTTGTCCCCCATTAGAGCATTGTCCCCCACTGCAGCCTTGTCCCCCATTACAGCCTTGTCCCCATTGTAGCCTTGTCCCCCATTGCAGCCTTGTCCCCCATTACAGCCTTGTCCCCCATTGTAGCCTTGTCCCCCATTGCAGCCTTGTCCCCCATTACAGCCTTGTCCCCCATTGTAGCCTTGTCCCCCATTACAGCCTTGTCCCCCATTACAGCCTTGTCCCCATTGTAGCCTTGTCCCCCATTGCAGCCTTGTCCCCCATTACAGCCTTGTCCCCCATTGCAGCCTTGTCCCCCATTGCAGCCTTGTCCCCCATTGTAGCCTTGTCCCCCATTGCAGCCTTGTCCCCCATTGTAGCCTTGTCCCCCATTACAGCCTTGTCCCCCATTGCAGCCTTGTCCCCATTACAGCCTTGTCCCCCATTGTAGCCTTGTCCCCCATTACAGCCTTGTCCCCCATTACAGCCTTGTCCCCCATTGTAGCCTTGTCCCCCATTACAGCCTTGTCCCCCATTGTAGCCTTGTCCCCCATTGCAGCCTTGTCCCCCATTGTAGCCTTGTCCCACATTGCAGCCTTGTCCCCCATTGCAGCCTTGTCCCCCATTGTAGCCTTGTCCCCCATTGCAGCCTTGTCCCCCGTGCAGCCTTGTCCCCCATTACAGCCTTGTCCCCCATTACAGCCTTGTCCCCCATTGCAGCCTTGTCCCCCGTGCAGCCTTGTCCCCCATTACAGCCTTGTCCCCCATTACAGCCTTGTCCCCATTGCAGCCTTGTCCCCCATTGCAGCCTTGTCCCCATTACAGCCTTGTCCCCCATTGCAGCCTTGTCCCCCATTGTAGCCTTGTCCCCCATTGTAGCCTTGTCCCCCATTACAGCCTTGTCCCCCATTGCAGCCTTGTCCCCCGTGCAGCCTTGTCCCCCATTACAGCCTTGTCCCCCATTACAGCCTTGTCCCCATTGCAGCCTTGTCCCCCATTGCAGCCTTGTCCCCATTACAGCCTTGTCCCCCATTGCAGCCTTGTCCCCCATTGTAGCCTTGTCCCCCATTGTAGCCTTGTCCCCCATTGCAGCCTTGTCCCCCATTGTAGCCTTGTCCCACATTGCAGCCTTGTCCCCCATTGCAGCCTTGTCCCCCATTGTAGCCTTGTCCCCCATTGCAGCCTTGTCCCCCGTGCAGCCTTGTCCCCCATTACAGCCTTGTCCCCCATTACAGCCTTGTCCCCCATTACAGCCTTGTCCCCCATTGCAGCCTTGTCCCCCATTACAGCCTTGTCCCCCATTGCAGCCTTGTCCCCCATTACAGCCTTGTCCCCATTGCAGCCTTGTCCCCCATTACAGCCTTGTCCCCATTACAGCCTTGTCCCCCATTGCAGCCTTGTCCCCCGTGCAGCCTTGTCCCTCGTGCAGTATGTCCCCCATTACAGCCTTGTCCCCCATTGCAGCCTTGTCCCCCATTGCAGCCTTGTCCCCCATTGCAGCCTTGTCCCCCATTACAGCCTTGTCCCCCATTACAGCCTTGTCCCCCATTACAGCCTTTTCCCCCATTGCAGCCTTGTCCCGCCTTACAGCCTTGTCCCCCATTGCAGCCTTGTCCCCCATTGCAGCCTTGTCCCCCATTGCAGCCTTGTCCCCCATTACAGCCTTGTCCCCCATTACAGCCTTGTCCCCCATTACAGCCTTTTCCCCCATTGCAGCCTTGTCCCGCCTTACAGCCTTGTCCCCCATTGCAGCCTTGTCCCCCATTGCAGCCTTGTCCCCCATTGCAGCCTTTTCCCCCATTGCAGCCTTGTCCCGCCTTACAGCCTTGTCCCCCATTGCAGCCTTGTCCCCCATTGCAGCCTTGTCCCGCCTTACAGCCTTGTCCCCCATTACAGCCTTGTCCCCCATTACAGCCTTGTCCCCCATTGCAGCCTTGTCCCCCATTGCAGCCTTGTCCCCCATTGCAGCCTTGTCCCCCACTGCAGCCTTGTCCCCCATGGCAGCCTTGTCCCCCATTGCAGCCTTGTCCCCCATTACAGCCTTGTCCCCCATTGCAGCCTTGTCCCCCATTGCAGCCTTGTCCCCCATTACAGCCTTGTCCCCCATTGCAGCCTTGTCCCTCGTGCAGCCTTGTCCCTCGTGCAGTATGTCCCCCATTACAGCCTTGTCCCCCATTGCAGCCTTGTCCCCCATTGCAGCCTTGTCCCCCATTACAGCCTTGTCCCCCATTGCAGCCTTGTCCCCCATTACAGCCTTGTCCCCCACTGCAGCCTTGTCCCCCATTGCAGCCTTGTCCCCCATTGCAGCCTTGTCCCCCATTACAGCCTTGTCCCCCATTGTAGCCTTGTCCCCCATTGCAGCCTTGTCCCCCATTGCAGCCTTGTCCCCCATTACAGCCTTGTCCCCCATTGTAGCCTTGTCCCCCACTGCAGCCTTGTCCCCCATTGTAGCCTTGTCCCCCATTGCAGCCTTGTCCCCCATTGCAGCCTTGTCCCCCATTGCAGCCTTGTCCCCCATTACAGCCTTGTCCCCCATTACAGCCTTGTCCCCCATTGTAGCCTTGTCCCCCATTACAGCCTTGTCCCCCATTGTAGCCTTGTCCCCCATTACAGCCTTGTCCCCCATTGCAGCCTTGTCCCCCATTGCAGCCTTGTCCCCCATTGCAGCCTTGTCCCCCACTGCAGCCTTGTTCCCATTGCAGCCTTGTCCCCCATTACAGCCTTGTCCCCCATTACAGCCTTGTCCCCCATTGCAGCCTTGTTCCCATTGCAGCCTTGTCCCCTATTACAGCCTTGTCCCCCATTGCAGCCTTGTCCCCCATTGCAGCCTTGTCCCCCATTGCAGCCTTGTCCCCATTGTAGCCTTGTCCCCCATTACAGCCTTGTCCCCCATTGCAGCCTTGTCCCCATTGTAGCCTTGTCCCCCATTGCAGCCTTGTCCCCCATTACAGCCTTGTCCCCATTGTAGCCTTGTCCCCCATTGCAGCCTTGTCCCCCATTGCAGCCTTGTCCCCCATTACAGCCTTGTCCCCATTGTAGCCTTGTCCCCCATTGCAGCCTTGTCCCCCATTGTAGCCTTGTCCCCCATTACAGCCTTGTCCCCCATTGCAGCCTTGTCCCCCATTGCAGCCTTGTTCCCATTGCAGCCTTGTCCCCCATTGCAGCCTTGTCCCCATTACAGCCTTGTCCCCCATTACAGCATTGTCCCCCATTACAGCCTTGTCCCCCATTGCAGCCTTGTCCCCCATTGCAGCCTTGTTCCCATTGCAGCCTTGTCCCCCATTACAGCCTTGTCCCCCATTACAGCCTTGTCCCCCATTGCAGCCTTGTCCCCATTGTAGCCTTGTCCCCCATTGCAGCCTTGTCCCCCATTACAGCCTTGTCCCCCATTACAGCCTTGTCCCCCATTACAGCCTTGTCCCCCATTACAGCCTTGTCCCCCATTGCAGCCTTGTCCCTCATTACAGCCTTGTCCCCCATTGCAGCCTTGTCCCTCATTACAGCCTTGTCCCCCATTACAGCCTTGTCCCCCATTACAGCCTTGTCCCCCATTACAGCCTTGTCCCCCATTGCAGCCTTGTCCCCCATTGCAGCCTTGTCCCCCATTGCAGCCTTGTCCCCCATTGCAGCCTTGTTCCCATTGCAGCCTTGTCCCCCATTACAGCCTTGTCCCCCATTACAGCCTTGTCCCCCATTGCAGCCTTGTCCCCATTGTAGCCTTGTCCCCCATTGCAGCCTTGTCCCCCATTACAGCCTTGTCCCCCATTACAGCCTTGTCCCCCATTACAGCCTTGTCCCCCATTACAGCCTTGTCCCTCATTATAGCCTTGTCCCCCATTGCAGCCTTGTCCCCCATTACAGCCTTGTCCCCCATTACAGCCTTGTCCCCCATTACAGCCTTGTCCCCCATTGTAGCCTTGTCCCCCATTACAGCCTTGTCCCCCATTGCAGCCTTGTCCCCCATTGCAGCCTTGTCCCCCATTGCAGCCTTGTCCCCCACTGCAGCCTTGTTCCCATTGCAGCCTTGTCCCCCATTACAGCCTTGTCCCCCATTACAGCCTTGTCCCCCATTGCAGCCTTGTTCCCATTGCAGCCTTGTCCCCTATTACAGCCTTGTCCCCCATTGCAGCCTTGTCCCCCATTGCAGCCTTGTCCCCCATTGCAGCCTTGTCCCCATTGTAGCCTTGTCCCCCATTACAGCCTTGTCCCCCATTGCAGCCTTGTCCCCATTGTAGCCTTGTCCCCCATTGCAGCCTTGTCCCCCATTACAGCCTTGTCCCCATTGTAGCCTTGTCCCCCATTGCAGCCTTGTCCCCCATTGCAGCCTTGTCCCCCATTACAGCCTTGTCCCCATTGTAGCCTTGTCCCCCATTGCAGCCTTGTCCCCCATTGTAGCCTTGTCCCCCATTACAGCCTTGTCCCCCATTGCAGCCTTGTCCCCCATTGCAGCCTTGTTCCCATTGCAGCCTTGTCCCCCATTGCAGCCTTGTCCCCATTACAGCCTTGTCCCCCATTACAGCATTGTCCCCCATTACAGCCTTGTCCCCCATTGCAGCCTTGTCCCCCATTGCAGCCTTGTTCCCATTGCAGCCTTGTCCCCCATTACAGCCTTGTCCCCCATTACAGCCTTGTCCCCCATTGCAGCCTTGTCCCCATTGTAGCCTTGTCCCCCATTGCAGCCTTGTCCCCCATTACAGCCTTGTCCCCCATTACAGCCTTGTCCCCCATTACAGCCTTGTCCCCCATTACAGCCTTGTCCCCCATTGCAGCCTTGTCCCTCATTACAGCCTTGTCCCCCATTACAGCCTTGTCCCCCATTACAGCCTTGTCCCCCATTGCAGCCTTGTCCCCCATTGCAGCCTTGTCCCCCATTGCAGCCTTGTTCCCATTGCAGCCTTGTCCCCCATTACAGCCTTGTCCCCCATTACAGCCTTGTCCCCCATTGCAGCCTTGTCCCCATTGTAGCCTTGTCCCCCATTGCAGCCTTGTCCCCCATTACAGCCTTGTCCCCCATTACAGCCTTGTCCCCCATTACAGCCTTGTCCCCCATTACAGCCTTGTCCCTCATTATAGCCTTGTCCCCCATTGCAGCCTTGTCCCTCATTACAGCCTTGTCCCCCATTACAGCCTTGTCCCCCATTACAGCCTTGTCCCCCATTGCAGCCTTGTCCCTCATTACAGCCTTGTCCCCCATTGCAGCTTTGTCCCTCATTACAGCCTTGTCCCCCATTACAGCCTTGTCCCCCATTGTAGCCTTGTCCCCCATTGCAGCCTTGTCCCCCATTGCAGCCTTGTCCCCCATTACAGCCTTGTCCCCCATTACAGCCTTGTCCCCCATTGTAGCCTTGTCCCCATTGTAGCCTTGTCCCCCATCACAGCCTTGTCCCCCATTGCAGCCTTGTCCCCCATTACAGCCTTGTCCCCCATTACAGCCTTGTCCCCCATTACAGCCTTGTCCCCCGTGCAGCCTTGTCACTCATTACAGCCTTGTCCCCCATTGTAGCCTTGTCCCCCACTGCAGCCTTGTCCCCCATTGCAGCCTTGTCCCCCATTGCAGCCTTGTCCCCCATTACAGCCTTGTCCCCCATTGTAGCCTTGTCCCCCATTACAGCCTTGTCCCCCATTGTAGCCTTGTCCCCCATTACAGCCTTGTCCCCCATTGCAGCCTTGTCCCCCATTACAGCCTTGTCCCCCATTGTAGCCTTGTCCCCTATTACAGCCTTGTCCCCATTGTAGCCTTGTCCCCCATTGCAGCCTTGTCCCCCATTGCAGCCTTGTCCCCCATTACAGCCTTGTCCCCCATTGCAGCCTTGTCCCCCATTGCATCCTTGTCCCCCATTACAGCCTTGTCCCCCATTGCAGCCTTGTCCCCATTACAGCCTTGTCCCCCATTACAGCCTTGTCCCCATTGCAGCCTTGTCCCCCATTACAGCCTTGTCCCCCATTGCAGCCTTGTCCCCATTACAGCCTTGTCCCCCATTACAGCCTTGTCCCCCCATTACAGCCTTGTCCCCCATTGCAGCCTTGTCCCCCATTGCAGCCTTGTCCCCCATTGCAGCCTTGTCCCCCATTACAGCCTTGTCCCCCATTGCAGCCTTGTCCCCATTACAGCCTTGTCCTCCATTGTAGCCTTGTCCCCATTGTAGCCTTGTCCCCCATTACAGCCTTGTCCCCCATTACAGCCTTGTCCCCCCATTACAGCCTTGTCCCCCATTACAGCCTTGTCCCCCATTACAGCCTTGTCCCCCATTGCAGCCTTGTCCCCCATTACAGCCTTGTCCCCCATTACAGCCTTGTCCCCCATTGCAGCCTTGTCCCCCATTACAGCCTTGTCCCCCATTACAGCCTTGTCCCCCATTACAGCCTTGTCAGTGTCCATCGCAGACATCTGGCGTTTAAAATGCTGCGCCGTTCTCGGCGACTTTCGGACGCACTCGGCTTTCGGCGGCTCACGCGGGACTGCGAGAGCTGCTGAGAACAGCCGAAACCTGCCTCAGAATCGGCGGGGGGATCGCAGGGGATCGGTGTATAACACGCACCCACGATTTTCCCCTGATTTTAAGAGGAAAAAAGTGTGTGTTATATGCCGATAAATACGGTATATTGTTATTATTATTATACAGGATTTATATTATTATTATTATACAGGATTTATATTATTATTATTATTATACAGGATTTATATTATTATTATTATTATTATTATTATTATTATTATACAGGATTTATATTATTATTATTATTATACAGGATTTATATTATTATTATTATTATTATTATTATTATACAGGATTTATATTATTATTATTATACAGGATTTATATTATTATTATTAATACAGGATTTATATTATTATTATTATTAATACAGGATTTATATTATTATTATTATTATACAGGATTTATATTATTATTATTATTATACAGGATTTATATTATTATTATTATTATTATTATTATTATTATTATTATTATTATTATTATACAGGATTTATATTATTATTATTATTATACAGGATTTATATTATTATTATTATTATTATTATACAGGATTTATATTATTATTATTATACAGGATTTATATTATTATTATTATACAGGATTTATATTATTATTATTATACAGGATTTATATTATTATTATTATTATTATTATACAGGATTTATATTATTATTATTATACAGGATTTATATTATTATTATTATACAGGATTTATATTATTATTATTATACAGGATTTATATTATTATTATTATTATACAGGATTTATATATCGCCAACAGTTTGTGCAGCGCTTTACAACATGAGGGCAGACAGTACAATTACAATACAAATCAATACAGGAGGGATCAGAGAGCCCTGATCCTCAGAGCTTACAATCTAGAAGGGAGGGTCAAGTGGAACAAAAGATAATTACTGTGAGGGATGGACTGATGGAGGAAATGATAATACAGTTGTTAGGTGGGGGTAGGGTAGTCTTCTCTGAAGAGAAGGGTTTTCAGGGATCGTCTAGCTAATAGAGTAGGAGATAATCGGACAGATTGGGGTAGGGAGTTCCATAGGATTGGAGAGGCTCAGGAGAAGTCCTGGAGACGAGCATGGGAGGAGGTGATTAGAGATCAGAAGGTCTTGAGAGGAACGAAGAGAACGAGGAGGTTGGTATTTAGAGACTAGGCTAGTGATGTAGCTGGGGGATGAGTTGTGGATGGCTTTGTACATAGTTGTTAGTATTTTGAATTGAATTTGTTGGGCGATCGGAAGCCAGTGGAGGGATTGGCAGAGAGGGGTAGCAGACACTGAGCGATCGGTAAGGTGGATGAGTCTGGCAGCTGGTGTTAATTTTGTCGACTAAAACCGACTAAAACATTTTAGTCGACTAACTTAATACCGTTTTAGTTGACTAAAATACAAATAAAACAACTGAGATAACTAAAATACGACTGAAACTAAAAATGGCATTTTAGTGAAAAGACTTATACCGCGTACACACGGTCGGTCTTTCCGGCGGACTTTCAACGGACTTGCCTACACACGATCACACCAAAGTCCGACTGATTAGTACGTGATGACGTACACCGGACTAAAATAAGGAAGTTGATAGCCAGTAGCCAATAGCTGCCTTAGCGTCGGTTTTCGTCCGTCAGTCTAGCATACAGATGAACGGGTTTTTCGACCGGACTCGAGTCCATCGGAAAGATTTGAAGCATGTTCCAAATCTAAAGTCCGTCAGATTTTCAACCGAAAAAGTCCACTGCAGGTCCGATGAAGCCCACACACGGTGGAATTGTCCGCCGGACTCGGTCGAAAAGTCTGCTCGTGTGTACGCGGCTTAAGACTAAAACTGAATCAAGATCTGCTGTCAAAATTAACACTGCTGGCAGCGGCATTCATGATGGATTGAAGAGGTGATGGACTATGTAGAGGTAAACCAGTGAGAAGGGAGTTTCAGTAGTCGAGGTGAGAGATGACCAGCGAGTGAATTAAGAGCTTTGTTGTGTCATTGGTTAGAAAGGGGCGTATTTTGGAGATGTTGCGGAGGTTGAGGCGGCAAGATTTGGACAGTGATTGGACGTGGTGCTTGAAGGAGAGTTCAGAGTCCAGGACTACACCTAGAACCTTGGCATGCGGGGGATGGGCTTATAGTTGCGCCATCAAATTTTGACAGAGAGATCAGGGGAAGGGGCACATGGGGGAGGAAAAATGATAAGTTCGGTTTTGGATAGATTGAGTTTGAGGAAGTGGTGTGACATCCAGACTGACATATCTGATAGTAAATTAGAGATACGTGAGGAGACAGAGGGAGTGAGCTGAGGGGTAGAGAAATAGATTTGGGTGTCGTCAGTGTAGAGGTGGTATTGGAAGCCATGGGAGGCTATCAGCTGACCCAGGGAGGAGGTGTAGATGGAGAATAGGAGAGGTCCAAGAACAGAACCTTGGGGGACCCCAACAGAGAAAGGAAGAGGAGAGGAGGAAGTAGAGTTGTAAGTGACACTGAAGATGCGGTTGGATAAGTAGGAAGAGAACCAGCGAACAGTAAAGTCACAGAGACCAAAGGCGGGGAGTATTTTGAGGAGGAGGGGGTGGTCAACCGTATCAAAGGCAGCAGAAGGGTCCAGGAGTAGGAGTACAGAATAGTGTCCATTGGGTTTTGGCCTCTAGTAGATCTTTTGTTAGATTTAGAAGACCATCTTCTGTGGAGTGTTGAGGATGAAATCCAGACTGAAGGGGATCAAGAAGGCATTATCAGCGAGGTGGACGCTCAGTCAGTTGTAGACCAGACGTTGGAGGAGTTTGGATAAAAAGGGGAGCAAGGAGATGGGGCGTAGGTTGTTAAGATTGGATGGGTCCAGTGAGGGCTTTTTATGCATGGGGCTGACAAGTGCATGTTTTAGAGAGTTGGGGAAGATACCAGAAGAGAGGGAGAGATTGAAGATGTGGGTTAGAGAGTGTAGAATAGAACCAGAGGGTGAACATAGCATTTGTGAGGGAACAGGATCCAGAGGGCAGGTGGTAAGGTGGACATTAGCAAGTAGTTTAGCAACTTCATCTATAGTGGTGGGGGTGAAAGAGGGAAGTAATGATTGTGCCTGTGGGCATAAAGTGTGAAGCTTTGAGGGTATCGGAACAGTAGAGATATCCTCACAAATTGTATCAATCTTCTGTGTGATGTGATTGGCGATCTCCTGGGCAGTGAGTGAGTTGGTGGGTGGAGGATGAAGTAGAGAGTTGAAGGTGGAGAAGAGTTGACGGGGACGGGATGATAAGTTGCTAATGAGAGTGATAAAATAGGTCTGCTTGGCAGTGAGGAGGCTGGAATTGTATTTTTGGAGGGCAGATTTATATTGGTTGAAATCTCTCTGAGACTTGGTCTTACGCCACAGGCGCTCATGAGCACGACTACGTTTTTTCAGACTTCTAGTATCATCTGTTTGCCAAGGTTGAAGGGGTCAGGCCGGATTCTGTGTGTAGTGAGGGGGGCCAGTGAGTCCAGTAAGGATAGAAGTGAAGCGTTGTACACAGAAGTGGCCAGGTTGGTGCAGGATAGGGGTGAGATTTTGTCGTAGAGGTTGTCGATAGCAGAGTAGAGAAGAGAAGGGTTGAGATGATGTAGGTTTCTACGGATAACTTTTAGGCGGTTGGAGGGAGAGGAGGTGAAAGAGAGGAGGAGAGTGAAACTAATAAGGTGGTGATCAGAGAGAGGGGATGGATAGTTGGAGAGGTCGCATGAAGTGCAAAGGTGGGAGAAGACAAGGTCAAGGATATTGCCTTCGGAGTGAGTTGGAGCATGTATCCACTGCTTCAGGTCAAAGGAGGATGTTAGGCTGAGAAGTTTGGAAGTGGCAGGAGTGTTAGTATTAATAGGGATGTTGAAGTCTCCAAGAATGATTGTGGGGATTTCAGAAGAAAGAAAGTAGGGTAGCCAGGCAGAGAAGTCTTCAATAAAGGTTGATACTGGTCCAGGGGGGCCTGTAGATCACAGCTAATCTAATGCCCCGTACACACGGTCGGATTTTCCGATGGAAAATGTCCGATCGGAGCGTGTTGTCGGAAATTCCGACCATGTGTGGGCGCCATCGGACATTTTCCATCGGATTTTCCGACACACAAAGTTGGACAGCAGGAGATAAAATTTTCCGACAACAAAATCCGATCGCGTCAATTCCGACCGTGTGTGGCCTGTTCCGACGCACAAAGTGCCACGCATGCTCAGAATAAATTCCGACACGGGACAGCTCGTTCTGGTAAACTTAGCGTTCGCAATGGATACACCACTTTCGTCACGCTGCAATGTAAAAAATGGTTTAATACAGCGCACTCTCTTCTTCTTTATAATGTGACAAGAATTAAGTCGTTTTGCTGCTCATATTCACACACACTTCTCACAAAGTTTGATTTGTGTTTTTTTAGTGGGATTCCCTCAATATATTGTTATTAGTTGTCACATCTGACAGTTTTATATTTTTTATGTTTTTTTTTTTTTGTTTTTAAGCCTTTTTTTTTCTTTAATGTTTGGATTTTTTCCAAGGCTGATCTTTGTTTAATGTTATTTTTATTTTTACTCCAGAATATTTTTGTGTGTGTTTTGTGTGGCAAGTTACCCCAACACCATTGATATCTTTTATTATTTAATCTCCATGAGATTTTTTGTTGTTGGTGTCCCTTGTTCATTTCACATTGTATATTAGAAATGTACCTGAATCCTCACAAACAAACTGTCATTTTTGAAGTAAAACACATAGGAGAGTATAATTCAAAACAAAAATCCTTTATTAAGGGCTCAGAACCAAACAAAGAGGAAGGCAACACTGGATCAACAGGAGAAATTAGCGAAGCCTGGGACCCCCACGGCAGACATCAATTCTTAAACCTCAAAATTGGTGGCCTGAGGAGTCCATATATAAGGGAGGGCAGTCTGGTCCGGGATTCACAGAGACTTGGATAGCAGCAGATGACATCAGTGTCCCCAGGCTGTGGTACCACAAGAGGCTGCATCTTTTGGCCGACCAGACTGGATCCAGGGTCCTCACTGTCTGGTCTTCCTTTCACACTTCCTTCCGGGCTGTGGCTGTGCAGTTGGAGATGAGGCAGGAGGAGGAGTAGGACCTGGAGGAGGAGTAGGACCTGCAGGAGGAGGAGGAGGACCATCCCAAAGCTGTGTGTGAGGTGTAATTTGGCCCCTCACACCTTTCTCCAGAGCCTCTGATATGAGGGCCTCACACATGGCTTTTTGGCCCTCCTCCATCCTCTGCATTTTATAGGCTATGAATGCAGCAATGTTCTCCTGCCTGGTGTGGGGTGCTCCCAGGACCTCTGTAGCCCTACAAAAAAATCTGATAGCCGCCTCCTCTAGGCTACTCCTCCTCCTGCCACTTTCTGTTTCCAGGGGGGGTGGAGGGACCTGCAGATCAGCCAGCCGGCTCGGCCCGGCCACCTCCTGGCTGAAACTTCCCTGTGTATGAAAAAGGGACATGGTTTTAGTTTTTGCATCATCAATCACAATCATAAATTAGTACTCCCAACTAACATCTAGTTAACATCATTGATTGGACAAGCAGAAATATTTAGAGGAATGCTATACCTGGCTCAATCTGGGCTCCTCCACATGTGGCCTGCAAGGCCCAGGTTGGGCGTCAGAAGCCTCAGCCGGGGGGGAAGGAAGCGTGGAAGGAAGACTGGGGAGGGATGACCTGGGTTCAGTCTGGCCTGCCAGAAAGTGCAGCCTGTCGTAGTACGACATCCTGGGGACATAGATGTCATCTGCTGCTCCGGATCTCTGTGAATCCAGGACTTTCTTGCGCTCCCTTAGATATGTGCTCCTCAGGCCACCAATGAAAATCTTTAAATAAGTGATGTCTGCCGTGGGGATCACCTGCTTCACAATTTCACACAATTGCACCAGTGCTGCCTTCCTCTTTGCTTGGTTCTTGTAATGGGGGTGGTTAATCTCCCACAGACAGGGCAGCTCCCTTAGCATCTCTATGAAGACTGAAATGAAGTCCTGATCTTTCAGTACCATATCCATGTTCACTGCAAGACACAACACAAGACAAAGCCTATTGTCACACCAAACTCTCCTAATCTTGTTACAATATAGGCCTCAATCTATAGAAGCAGTATAGGCCCAAGTTTGTCTCTTACCTTCGTTCTTACGATCGCCGCGTTCAATGCTCCTTCCTCCGCTCACAGATCAAACGTAATACGCACGCGTGTTACGCTTTATATACACTGCGCATGCGTGTAACTCCGCCCGCCCCTGACGTTCTTTCTAGTGTATTCCCCGCCCCTTTTCGTTCGGCGCAGTGGGGGAAGAGCATGATGGCGGACATACAGCAGGTGCGTGATAATTCTAACAACGAGGAGGAGGAAAGCCCGGATCCAGACACGTCCCGATCCAGAAGGAGACGTTTTAAGGCCACAAATATGTCGTTTGGGGAGATGTTGGAGATGGTCGACATCATGAGGAAGTCAGACTATGACGGAAAATATGGGCCTTACCCCAACCCCAACATCAGAAAGGCCAAAATCATTGGTAAAGTGGTCAGGAGTCTCGAGCGGAATTTCGGGGTACGAAGGTCTAAAGATCAGCTCAGGAAGCGGTGGTCGGACCTGAAGTTGAGAGAGCCAGAGCAGTACCGAAAGATCCGGAGAGTGCTGCAAAAAAGTAAGTAGTTGTGCTGTGTTCCTATTCTTTCTGTCTTTATTCCGTTCGTTCTGCTCCATATGCTTTGATTAGTTGTAACGTTTCCAAAGGTCAACTTTAATGTTCATGGGCACATTATTCGTTCGTATCAAACATTTTTCTTTCGGCCTCTAGAACACCATTGTTTAGGCCATATGCATTTTCCCACATTTTTTAGGGCCTACTTGGATGCCAAATATTTGTTTGTGTAGATGGGTTTGTTACTAGAATGAAATGCAAACTAGATTGTGTGTAAGGCGAGGACACTGAGCAGCTGTTTTCACATCTGGACACTGGAGCACTAGTGTGGGACACAAGAACACCATTTTTATTAGGGGGGCACACAGGTGCTCCAGTGTATACTATAGGGGGGTCTCCATCTGTGAAGCTTGTACTAAACAGGTAAAGTATTGCAGCTTGACAAAGGGCAATAAAAAATATACATCTTGGAACTCGGCTAAAATAGACAATTGTACCCCACCTCCAAGCAATGTTTCCTATTTCTAGTTCTGCCATCAAATATCTGTGTGCTAATTATACCATTTTTGTTTTACATAGGGGAGAAAAGACTCGGAGGACACCCCTCATCCCAGGAGACCAGAGTCCCCCCCCCCCCTCTGGAAGAAGGTGAAATACCCCCAACCCAAGAAGAGCAGGAGGAAGAAGAAGACGTGGTGGAGATTGGCACCACAACAGGTGAGTGTCAGCGACCACAGACTCAGGTAAAAGAGATGGCTGGTGGCAGATTTTTGAGACCTTTTTTTTTGTTCTTTATCTCTTTTTAGGTGATCGTGATGTTGTGGATCCCCAACGCTTTACTTCTGAAAGTGCCCAGATCCTGATCGGGGAGATCATGGGATGCAATCTCCAATTGCAAAACATCCAGCAACAAATACGTGATGTTATTACAAAAAATAATAACATCATTGATGTTTTGGGGCGAATTTAAACCCCACAAAATCACCTGTTTTATCGTACCAAACTTTTTTCAATGTTTAGAAAAGCCAAATTTGGAGGATGCACACAGTGTGCCAACATGTGCTATCTGCCATCACGGGAGATCAATGGACGCGTTTTGGGGGGCAACCCCTTCCTCAATTATAAAGTAGCATTGAGGAAGGGCTTGCTCCCCCCAAACACGTCCCTTGATCCCCCATGATGGCAGATAGCACATGTTGACATTCGTAAATTGGTGTGCATCTTCCAAATTTGGCTTTTCCAGGGGTGATTTCCCCCCATCTGAACGCTATATCAAACCCAGTTCCTAAATACTGATGTCTGATATAGCCTTCAGGTTTTACCTAATGTGAACTTTGTAAGTTCAAGTTTTTTGGCTTTCTTGTTGGTTTTACACATGCTTGTTTTATCTGAAATGGATATTTTGATTTTTCATAATGCTACTGCAAACATTGTTATACAACAAACATGTTGGTTTGTTTTAAAAACCTTTGGTAAATGCACATGTGATTGTGCAGGTATAAAAAAAGTGCCTTACTCAAGAATGTGTGGATTATTGTCTCAACACTACAACACTTTTGGGGTGATGTAATTGCTGTTTTATGCACAAATGGGGGTTATTTCCTAAGGGCAAATCCACTTAGCACTACAAGTGCAGGTTCAGTGCAGTTGCAAGTGCACTTGTAGTGAAATGTGTTTTTGCATTTAGGAAGTACCAGCCAACACTGTTTTTTATAAGGTTACCCAATCACGACATTTTCTGCACTCAACACATTTCTGTCAGGGTCAGCTAAAACAAACACAAGCAGTAAATGTCCACCAAGAATTTATTTTGGTTGTTTTTTATTTGAAAAAGGTGTCACAGATTGTCTGGCATATTGATAGCCCCCCTACCCGCAAAGAACTCCAGGTATCGTAACCGGACATCACGGGCATTCAGGGAGGGCAAGCCAGGACGGCCGCTTTCAAGTGCCGTCATTGTTGATGTATTTGGGATTCCGGCCTCAGGCCCAACTGAGCCAGCATAGTTGGCTGAATGTTTTCGTAGAAAATTATGGAGAACACAGCAGGCAAGTATTATATGGTTCAGTTTATACTCCGCCATATGGATGGGTGTCAGAAATAATCGGAACCGGCTGGCCAGGATTCCAAATGTGTTCTCCACCACTCTTCGGGCTCTGGCCAGCCGGTAATTAAAAACCCTCTGTTCCGGGGTGATGGCTTGCCTCATGCAGGTATCCTGCCTGCTGATATAGGGGGTCAGCGAAGCCAACAAACGGTGAAACACGGGGTCCGTCATCCTGAGAAAGTTCCTGAAATCATCAGGATTATTCTCACGATCTCACGGAGCAAAGGCATATGACAGAACTGGTCACGCTGGAGCAACCAATTCTTGGTCCATGAACTCCTCCCCACCCTGTTCATGGACTGGACTTGTGTCAAGGTCAGGACCCCAACACCAAGCCCCCGCACAGCACGAACTCTACGAGGAGTACGCATACGAAACATGGCTAGAAAACGGTCGGCTGCTCAGAACGAAGTAACAGAACGCACTGAAGAACAGCAAGACCTGTGAAGAGCGACCTGAAAAACAGCAACGAGCGGGCAAGATCGCACAGAAAACTCCAATACGAACTGACTGCACGCACTGAAGAGCAGATACAAACCCACAAGCACAAACTGAACGGCAGAAAACGATCTGAAAGCCACAAGTCTGAAAAAGCGCGAATTGTCTCTCACCAAACTTTTACTAACACGAGATTAGCAAAAGGAGCCCAAAGGGTGCCGCGCTTGGTTCTGAACTGGCCTTTTCTAGTCTCGTCGTACGTGCTTGACGTCACCGCGTTCTTGGCGATCGGAAATTCCGACAACTTTGTGTGACCGTGTGTAGGCAAAACAAGTTTGAGCCAACATCCGTCTGAAAAAATCCATGGGTTTTGTTGTCAGAATGTCCGATCAATGTCCGATCGTGTGTACGCCCTATTAGAGAAACTGGAGTGAAAAGACGAATGCAGTGTGCTTCGAAAGAGGAGAGTGACAGAGAGGGAGGTGGACCACTTAGATCCACTGGATCTGGGGGAGTGAGTCCAGAGAAGACCACCATGGAATATATATATAATGTTCAGGGATTTTTAAGTCATTTTCTAGCAAAAAATACGGGTTTTTATTTGTAAGCAACAAGTGTCAGGAATAGGCTTAGGCATGAAGAGGTTAATGAATTAAAAAAATAAAAAAATAGTAAAGTTAGCCAAATTGTTGTGGGAAGATGGTGTTACAACGAGTTCATTAGATACCTAACATGTCACACTGTAAAGCGCCACGCAAACTGTTGGCGCTATATAAATCCTGTATAATAATAATAATGTCACGCTTTAAAACTGCACACGCTCGTGGGATGGTACTTAAAATTCTGAACAGGCAAAGCATTAAAATGTTCTACAGGTTACCAGTTGGGAGTTGCAGAGGAGGTCTAGCGCTAGAATTATTGCTCTCACGCTAACGATCGCGGCGATACCTCATATGTGTGGTGTGCGATCGCTGTTTACATTTGCGGGCACGACTTACCTCTTTGCTTCTGGTGCGAGCAACGTGGGACGGGGCGCTTCAAATTTTTTATTTTTACTTATTTATTTTACTTTTTTGCTTTAAACTGTCCTTTTAATTTTTCATAATTTTTTGGATCACTTTTTTTGCTGTCACAAAGAGTGTAAACATCCCATGTGACAGTAATAGGTGGTGACAGGTCCTCTTTATGGAGAGATCTGGGGTCTATAATGAATGTAAACATCCCATGTGACAGTAATAGGAGGTGACAGGTCCTCTTTATGGAGAGATCTGGGGTCTATAATGAATGTAAACATCCCATGTGACAGTAATAGGAGGTGACAGGTCCTCTTTATGGAGAGATCTGGGGTCTATAATGAATGTAAACATCCCATGTGACAGTAATAGGAGGTGACGGGTCCTCTTTATGGAGAGATCTGGGGTCTATAATGAATGTAAACATCCCATGTGACAGTAATAGGAGGTGACAGGTCCTCTTTATGGAGAGATCTGGGGTCTATAATGAATGTAAACATCCCATGTGACAGTAATAGGAGGTGACAGGTCCTCTTTATGGAGAGATCTGGGGTCTATAATCAATGTAAACATCCCATGTGACAGTAATAGGAGGTGACAGGTACTCTTTATGGAGAGATCTGGGGTCTATAATGAATGTAAACATCCCATGTGACAGTAATAGGTGGTGACAGGTCCTCTTTATGGAGAGATCTGGGGTCTATAATGAATGTTAACATCCCATGTGACAGTAATAGGAGGTGACAGGTCCTCTTTATGGAGAGATCTGGGGTCTATAATGAATGTTAACATCCCATGTGACAGTAATAGGAGGTGACAGGTCCTCTTTATGGAGAGATCTGGGGTCTATAATGAATGTAAACATCCCATGTGACAGTAATAGACGGTGATGGATCCTCTTTATGGAGAGATCTGGGGTCTATAATGAATGTAAACATCCCATGTGACAGTAATAGGGGGTGACAGGTCCTCTTTATGGAGAGATCTGGGGTCTATAATGAATGTAAACATCCCATGTGACAGTAATAGGGGGTGACAGGTCCTCTTTATGGAGAGATCTGGGGTCTATAATGAATGTAAACATCCCATGTGACAGTAATAGACGGTGACAGGTCCTCTTTATGGAGAAATCTGGGGTCTATAATGAATGTAAACATCCCATGTGACAGTAATAGAAGGTGACAGGTCCTCTTTATGGAGAGATCTGGGGTCTATAATGAATGTAAACATCCCATGTGACAGTAATAGACGGTGAGAGGTCCTCTTTATGGAGAGATCTGGGGTCTATAATGAATGTAAACATCCCATGTGACAGTAATAGGTGGTGACAGGTCCTCTTTATGGAGAGATCTGGAGTCTATAATGAATGTAAACATCCCATGTGACAGTAATAGAAGGTGACAGGTCCTCTTTATGGAGAGATCTGGGGTCTATAATGAATGTAAACATCCCATGTGACAGTAATAGGAGGTGACAGGTCCTCTTTATGGAGAGATCTGTGGTCTATAATGAATGTAAACATCCCATGTGACAGTAATAGGAGGTGACGGGTCCTCTTTATGGAGAGATCTAGGGTCTATAATGAATGTAAACATCCCATGTGACAGTAATAGGAGGTGACAGGTCCTCTTTATGGAGAGATCTGGGGTCTATAATGAATGTAAACATCCCATGTGACAGTAATAGGTGGTGACGGGTCCTCTTTATGGAGAGATCTGGGGTCTATAATGAATGTAAACATCCCATGTGACAGTAATAGATGGTGACAGGTCCTCTTTATGGAGAGATCTGGGGTCTATAATGAATGTAAACATCCCATGTGACAGTAATAGACGGTGATGGGTCCTCTTTATGGAGAGATCTGGGGTCTATAATCAATGTAAACATCCCATGTGACAGTAATAGATGGTGACAGGTCCTCTTTATGGAGAGATCTGGGGTCAATAATGAATGTAAACATCCCATGTGACAGTAATAGGAGGTGACAGGTCCTCTTTATGTAGAGATCTGGGGTCTATAATGAATGTAAACATCCCATGTGACAGTAATAGGAGGTGACAGGTCCTCTTTATTGAGAGATCTGGGGTCTATAATGAATGTAAACATCCCATGTGACAGTAATAGGAGGTGACAGGTCCTCTTTATGAAGAGATCTGGGGTCTATAATGAATGTAAACATCCCATGTGACAGTAATAGGAGGTGACGGGTCCTCTTTATGGAGAGATCTGGGGTCTATAATGAATGTAAACATCCCATGTGACAGTAATAGGAGGTGACAGGTCCTCTATATGGAGAGATCTGGGGTCTATAATGAATGTAAACATCCCATGTGACAGTAATAGGAGGTGACAGGTCCTCTTTATGGAGAGATCTGGGGTCTATAATGAATGTAAACATCCCATGTGACAGTAATAGGAGGTGACAGGTCCTCTTTATGGAGAGATCTGGGGTCTATAATGAATGTAAACATCCCATGTGACAGTAATAGACGGTGACAGGTCCTCTTTATGGAGAGATCTGGGGTCTATAATGAATGTAAACATCCCATGTGACAGTAATAGGTGGTGACAGGTCCTCTTTATGGAGAGATCTGGGGTCTATAATGAATGTAAACATCCCATGTGACAGTAATACATGGTGACAGGTCCTCTTTATGGAGAGATCTGGGGTCTATAATGAATGTAAACATCCCATGTGACAGTAATAGACGGTGACGGGTCCTCTTTATGGAGAGATCTGGGGTCTATAATGAATGTAAACATCCCATGTGACAGTAATAGGAGGTGACAGGTCCTCTATATGGAGAGATCTGGGGTCTATAATGAATGTAAACATCCCATGTGACAGTAATAGGAGGTGACAGGTCCTCTTTATGGAGAGATCTGGGGTCTATAATGAATGTAAACATCCCATGTGACAGTAATAGGAGGTGACAGGTCCTCTTTATGGAGAGATCTGGGGTCTATAATGAATGTAAACATCCCATGTGACAGTAATAGGTGGTGACAGGTCCTCTTTATGGAGAGATCTGGGGTCTATAATGAATGTTAACATCCCATGTGACAGTAATAGGAGGTGACAGGTCCTCTTTATGGAGAGATCTGGGGTCTATAATGAATGTTAACATCCCATGTGACAGTAATAGGAGGTGACAGGTCCTCTTTATGGAGAGATCTGGGGTCTATAATGAATGTAAACATCCCATGTGACAGTAATAGACGGTGATGGATCCTCTTTATGGAGAGATCTGGGGTCTATAATGAATGTAAACATCCCATGTGACAGTAATAGGGGGTGACAGGTCCTCTTTATGGAGAGATCTGGGGTCTATAATGAATGTAAACATCCCATGTGACAGTAATAGGGGGTGACAGGTCCTCTTTATGGAGAGATCTGGGGTCTATAATGAATGTAAACATCCCATGTGACAGTAATAGACGGTGACAGGTCCTCTTTATGGAGAAATCTGGGGTCTATAATGAATGTAAACATCCCATGTGACAGTAATAGAAGGTGACAGGTCCTCTTTATGGAGAGATCTGGGGTCTATAATGAATGTAAACATCCCATGTGACAGTAATAGACGGTGAGAGGTCCTCTTTATGGAGAGATCTGGGGTCTATAATGAATGTAAACATCCCATGTGACAGTAATAGGTGGTGACAGGTCCTCTTTATGGAGAGATCTGGAGTCTATAATGAATGTAAACATCCCATGTGACAGTAATAGAAGGTGACAGGTCCTCTTTATGGAGAGATCTGGGGTCTATAATGAATGTAAACATCCCATGTGACAGTAATAGGAGGTGACAGGTCCTCTTTATGGAGAGATCTGTGGTCTATAATGAATGTAAACATCCCATGTGACAGTAATAGGAGGTGACGGGTCCTCTTTATGGAGAGATCTAGGGTCTATAATGAATGTAAACATCCCATGTGACAGTAATAGGAGGTGACAGGTCCTCTTTATGGAGAGATCTGGGGTCTATAATGAATGTAAACATCCCATGTGACAGTAATAGGTGGTGACGGGTCCTCTTTATGGAGAGATCTGGGGTCTATAATGAATGTAAACATCCCATGTGACAGTAATAGATGGTGACAGGTCCTCTTTATGGAGAGATCTGGGGTCTATAATGAATGTAAACATCCCATGTGACAGTAATAGACGGTGATGGGTCCTCTTTATGGAGAGATCTGGGGTCTATAATCAATGTAAACATCCCATGTGACAGTAATAGATGGTGACAGGTCCTCTTTATGGAGAGATCTGGGGTCAATAATGAATGTAAACATCCCATGTGACAGTAATAGGAGGTGACAGGTCCTCTTTATGTAGAGATCTGGGGTCTATAATGAATGTAAACATCCCATGTGACAGTAATAGGAGGTGACAGGTCCTCTTTATTGAGAGATCTGGGGTCTATAATGAATGTAAACATCCCATGTGACAGTAATAGGAGGTGACAGGTCCTCTTTATGAAGAGATCTGGGGTCTATAATGAATGTAAACATCCCATGTGACAGTAATAGGAGGTGACGGGTCCTCTTTATGGAGAGATCTGGGGTCTATAATGAATGTAAACATCCCATGTGACAGTAATAGGAGGTGACAGGTCCTCTATATGGAGAGATCTGGGGTCTATAATGAATGTAAACATCCCATGTGACAGTAATAGGAGGTGACAGGTCCTCTTTATGGAGAGATCTGGGGTCTATAATGAATGTAAACATCCCATGTGACAGTAATAGGAGGTGACAGGTCCTCTTTATGGAGAGATCTGGGGTCTATAATGAATGTAAACATCCCATGTGACAGTAATAGACGGTGACAGGTCCTCTTTATGGAGAGATCTGGGGTCTATAATGAATGTAAACATCCCATGTGACAGTAATAGGTGGTGACAGGTCCTCTTTATGGAGAGATCTGGGGTCTATAATGAATGTAAACATCCCATGTGACAGTAATACATGGTGACAGGTCCTCTTTATGGAGAGATCTGGGGTCTATAATGAATGTAAACATCCCATGTGACAGTAATAGACGGTGACGGGTCCTCTTTATGGAGAGATCTGGGGTCTATAATGAATGTAAACATCCCATGTGACAGTAATAGGAGGTGACAGGTCCTCTATATGGAGAGATCTGGGGTCTATAATGAATGTAAACATCCCATGTGACAGTAATAGGAGGTGACAGGTCCTCTTTATGGAGAGATCTGGGGTCTATAATGAATGTAAACATCCCATGTGACAGTAATAGGAGGTGACAGGTCCTCTTTATGGAGAGATCTGGGGTCTATAATGAATGTAAACATCCCATGTGACAGTATTAGACGGTGACAGGTCCTCTTTATGGAGAGATCTGGGGTCTATAATGAATGTAAACATCCCATGTGACAGTAATAGGTGGTGACAGGTCCTCTTTATGGAGAGATCTGGGGTCTATAATGAATGTAAACATCCCATGTGACAGTAATACATGGTGACAGGTCCTCTTTATGGAGAGATCTGGGGTCTATAATGAATGTAAACATCCCATGTGACAGTAATAGGAGGTGACGGGTCCTCTTTATGGAGAGATCTGGGGTCTATAATGAATGTAAACATCCCATGTGACAGTAATAGAAGGTGACAGGTCCTCTTTATGGAGAGATCTGGGGTCTATAATGAATGTAAACATCCCATGTGACAGTAATAGGAGGTGACAGGTCCTCTTTATGGAGAGATCTGGGGTCTATAATGAATGTAAACATCCCATGTGACAGTAATAGGAGGTGACAGGTACTCTTTATGGAGAGATCTGGGGTCTATAATGAATGTAAACATACTATGTGACAGTAATAGGAGGTGACAGGTACTCTTTATGGAGAGATCTGGGGTCTATAATGAATGTAAACATCCCATGTGACAGTAATAGGAGGTGACAGGTCCTCTTTATGGAGAGATCTGGGGTCTATAATGAATGTAAACATCCCATGTGACAGTAATAGGAGGTGACAGGTCCTCTTTATGGAGAGATCTGGGGTCTATAATGAATGTAAACATCCCATGTGACAGTAATAGACGGTGATGGGTCCTCTTTATGGAGAGATCTGGGGTCTATAATGAATGTAAACATCCCATGTGACAGTAATAGGAGGTGACAGGTACTCTTTATGGAGAGATCTGGGGTCTATAATGAATGTAAACATCCCATGTGACAGTAATAGACGGTGACAGGTCCCCTTTATGGAGAGATCTGGGGTCTATAATGAATGTAAACATCCCATGTGACAGTAATAGGTGGTGACAGGTCCTCTTTATGGAGAGATCTGGGGTCTATAATGAATGTAAACATCCCATGTGACAGTAATAGACGGTGATGGGTCCTCTTTATGGAGAGATCTGGGGTCTATAATGAATGTAAACATCCCATGTGACAGTAATAGAAGGTGACAGGTCCTCTTTATGGAGAGATCTGGGGTCTATAATGAATGTAAACATCCCATGTGACAGTAATAGGAGGTGACAGGTCCTCTTTATGGAGAGATCTGGGGTCTATAATGAATGTAAACATCCCATGTGACAGTAATAGGAGGTGACAGGTACTCTTTATGGAGAGATCTGGGGTCTATAATGAATGTAAACATACTATGTGACAGTAATAGGAGGTGACAGGTACTCTTTATGGAGAGATCTGGGGTCTATAATGAATGTAAACATCCCATGTGACAGTAATAGGAGGTGACAGGTCCTCTTTATGGAGAGATCTGGGGTCTATAATGAATGTAAACATCCCATGTGACAGTAATAGGAGGTGACAGGTCCTCTTTATGGAGAGATCTGGGGTCTATAATGAATGTAAACATCCCATGTGACAGTAATAGACGGTGATGGGTCCTCTTTATGGAGAGATCTGGGGTCTATAATGAATGTAAACATCGCATGTGACAGTAATAGGAGGTGACAGGTACTCTTTATGGAGAGATCTGGGGTCTATAATGAATGTAAACATCCCATGTGACAGTAATAGACGGTGACAGGTCCCCTTTATGGAGAGATCTGGGGTCTATAATGAATGTAAACATCCCATGTGACAGTAATAGGTGGTGACAGGTCCTCTTTATGGAGAGATCTGGGGTCTATAATGAATGTAAACATCCCCTGTGACAGTAATAGGAGGTGACAGGTCCTCTTTATGGAGAGATCTGGGGTCTATAATGAATGTAAACATCCCATGTGACAGTAATAGATGGTGACAGGTCCTCTTTATGGAGAGATCTGGGGTCTATAATGAATGTAAACATCCCATGTGACAGTAATAGATGGTGACAGGTCCTCTTTATGGAGAGATCTGGGGTCTATAATGAATGTAAATATCCCATGTGACAGTAATAGGAGGTGACAGGTCCTCTTTATGGCGAGATCTGGGGTCTATAATGTAAACATCCCATGTGACAGTAATAGGAGGTGACAGGTCCTCTTTATGGAGAGATCTGGGGTCTATAATGAATGTAAACATCCCATGTGACAGTAATAGGAGGTGACAGGTCCTCTTTATGGAGAGATCTGGGGTCTATAATGAATGTAAACATCCCATGTGACAGTAATAGACGGTGATGGGTCCTCTTTATGGAGAGATCTGGGGTCTATAATGAATGTAAACATCCCATGTGACAGTAATAGGAGGTGACAGGTACTCTTTATGGAGAGATCTGGGGTCTATAATGAATGTAAACATCCCATGTGACAGTAATAGGAGGTGACAGGTCCTCTTTATGGAGAGATCTGGGGTCTATAATGAATGTAAACATCCCATGTGACAGTAATAGACGGTGACAGGTCCCCTTTATGGAGAGATCTGGGGTCTATAATGAATGTAAACATCCCATGTGACAGTAATAGGTGGTGACAGGTCCTCTTTATGGAGAGATCTGGGGTCTATAATGAATGTAAACATCCCATGTGACAGTAATAGACGGTGACAGGTCCCCTTTATGGAGAGATCTGGGGTCTATAATGAATGTAAACATCCCATGTGACAGTAATAGGTGGTGACAGGTCCTCTTTATGGAGAGATCTGGGGTCTATAATGAATGTAAACATCCCATGTGACAGTAATACATGGTGACAGGTCCTCTTTATGGAGAGATCTGGGGTCTATAATGAATGTAAACATCCCATGTGACAGTAATAGACGGTGATGGGTCCTCTTTATGGAGAGATCTGGGGTCTATAATGAATGTAAACATCCCATGTGACAGTAATAGAAGGTGACAGGTCCTCTTTATGGAGAGATCTGGGGTCTATAATGAATGTAAACATCCCATGTGACAGTAATAGGAGGTGACAGGTCCTCTTTATGGAGAGATCTGGGGTCTATAATGAATGTAAACATCCCATGTGACAGTAATAGGAGGTGACAGGTACTCTTTATGGAGAGATCTGGGGTCTATAATGAATGTAAACATCCCATGTGACAGTAATAGGAGGTGACAGGTACTCTTTATGGAGAGATCTGGGGTCTATAATGAATGTAAACATCCCATATGACAGTAATAGGGGGTGACAGGTCCTCTTTATGGAGGGATCTGGGGTCTATAATGAATGTAAACATCCCATGTGACAGTAATAGGAGGTGACAGGTACTCTTTATGGAGAGATCTGGGGTCTATAATGAATGTAAACATCCCATGTGACAGTAATAGGAGGTGACAGGTCCTCTTTATGGAGAGATCTGGGGTCTATAATGAATGTAAACATCCCATGTGACAGTAATAGACGGTGATGGGTCCTCTTTATGGAGAGATCTGGGGTCTATAATGAATGTAAACATCGCATGTGACAGTAATAGGAGGTGACAGGTACTCTTTATGGAGAGATCTGGGGTCTATAATGAATGTAAACATCCCATGTGACAGTAATAGACGGTGACAGGTCCCCTTTATGGAGAGATCTGGGGTCTATAATGAATGTAAACATCCCATGTGACAGTAATAGGTGGTGACAGGTCCTCTTTATGGAGAGATCTGGGGTCTATAATGAATGTAAACATCCCATGTGACAGTAATAGGAGGTGACAGGTCCTCTTTATGGAGAGATCTGGGGTCTATAATGAATGTAAACATCCCATGTGACAGTAATAGATGGTGACAGGTCCTCTTTATGGAGAGATCTGGGGTCTATAATGAATGTAAACATCCCATGTGACAGTAATAGATGGTGACAGGTCCTCTTTATGGAGAGATCTGGGGTCTATAATGAATGTAAATATCCCATGTGACAGTAATAGGAGGTGACAGGTCCTCTTTATGGCGAGATCTGGGGTTTATAATGTAAACATCCCATGTGACAGTAATAGGAGGTGACAGGTCCTCTTTATGGAGAGATCTGGGGTCTATAATGAATGTAAACCTCCCATGTGACAGTAATAGGAGGTGACAGGTCCTCTTTATGGAGAGATCTGGGGTCTATAATGAATGTAAACATCCCATGTGACAGTAATAGACGGTGATGGGTCCTCTTTATGGAGAGATCTGGGGTCTATAATGAATGTAAACATCCCATGTGACAGTAATAGGAGGTGACAGGTACTCTTTATGGAGAGATCTGGGGTCTATAATGAATGTAAACATCCCATGTGACAGTAATAGACGGTGACAGGTCCCCTTTATGGAGAGATCTGGGGTCTATAATGAATGTAAACATCCCATGTGACAGTAATAGACGGTGACAGGTCCCCTTTATGGAGAGATCTGGGGTCTATAATGAATGTAAACATCCCATGTGACAGTAATAGGTGGTGACAGGTCCTCTTTATGGAGAGATCTGGGGTCTATAATGAATGTAAACATCCCATGTGACAGTAATAGGAGGTGACAGGTCCTCTTTATGGAGAGATCTGGGGTCTATAATGAATGTAAACATCCCATGTGACAGTAATAGATGGTGACAGGTCCTCTTTATGGAGAGATCTGGGGTCTATAATGAATGTAAACATCCCATGTGACAGTAATAGATGGTGACAGGTCCTCTTTATGGAGAGATCTGGGGTCTATAATGAATGTAAACATCCCATGTGACAGTAATAGGAGGTGACAGGTACTCTTTATGGAGAGATCTGGGGTCTATAATGAATGTAAACATCCCATGTGACAGTAATAGGAGGTGACAGGTCCTCTTTATGGAGAGATCTGGGGTCTATAATGAATGTAAACATCCCATGTGACAGTAATAGACGGTGACAGGTCCCCTTTATGGAGAGATCTGGGGTCTATAATGAATGTAAACATCCCATGTGACAGTAATAGGTGGTGACAGGTCCTCTTTATGGAGAGATCTGGGGTCTATAATGAATGTAAACATCCCATGTGACAGTAATAGACGGTGACAGGTCCCCTTTATGGAGAGATCTGGGGTCTATAATGAATGTAAACATCCCATGTGACAGTAATAGGTGGTGACAGGTCCTCTTTATGGAGAGATCTGGGGTCTATAATGAATGTAAACATCCCATGTGACAGTAATACATGGTGACAGGTCCTCTTTATGGAGAGATCTGGGGTCTATAATGAATGTAAACATCCCATGTGACAGTAATAGACGGTGATGGGTCCTCTTTATGGAGAGATCTGGGGTCTATAATGAATGTAAACATCCCATGTGACAGTAATAGAAGGTGACAGGTCCTCTTTATGGAGAGATCTGGGGTCTATAATGAATGTAAACATCCCATGTGACAGTAATAGGAGGTGACAGGTCCTCTTTATGGAGAGATCTGGGGTCTATAATGAATGTAAACATCCCATGTGACAGTAATAGGAGGTGACAGGTACTCTTTATGGAGAGATCTGGGGTCTATAATGAATGTAAACATCCCATGTGACAGTAATAGGAGGTGACAGGTACTCTTTATGGAGAGATCTGGGGTCTATAATGAATGTAAACATCCCATATGACAGTAATAGGGGGTGACAGGTCCTCTTTATGGAGGGATCTGGGGTCTATAATGAATGTAAACATCCCATGTGACAGTAATAGGAGGTGACAGGTACTCTTTATGGAGAGATCTGGGGTCTATAATGAATGTAAACATCCCATGTGACAGTAATAGGAGGTGACAGGTCCTCTTTATGGAGAGATCTGGGGTCTATAATGAATGTAAACATCCCATGTGACAGTAATAGACGGTGATGGGTCCTCTTTATGGAGAGATCTGGGGTCTATAATGAATGTAAACATCGCACGTGACAGTAATAGGAGGTGACAGGTACTCTTTATGGAGAGATCTGGGGTCTATAATGAATGTAAACATCCCATGTGACAGTAATAGACGGTGACAGGTCCCCTTTATGGAGAGATCTGGGGTCTATAATGAATGTAAACATCCCATGTGACAGTAATAGGTGGTGACAGGTCCTCTTTATGGAGAGATCTGGGGTCTATAATGAATGTAAACATCCCATGTGACAGTAATAGGAGGTGACAGGTCCTCTTTATGGAGAGATCTGGGGTCTATAATGAATGTAAACATCCCATGTGACAGTAATAGATGGTGACAGGTCCTCTTTATGGAGAGATCTGGGGTCTATAATGAATGTAAACATCCCATGTGACAGTAATAGATGGTGACAGGTCCTCTTTATGGAGAGATCTGGGGTCTATAATGAATGTAAATATCCCATGTGACAGTAATAGGAGGTGACAGGTCCTCTTTATGGCGAGATCTGGGGTTTATAATGTAAACATCCCATGTGACAGTAATAGGAGGTGACAGGTCCTCTTTATGGAGAGATCTGGGGTCTATAATGAATGTAAACCTCCCATGTGACAGTAATAGGAGGTGACAGGTCCTCTTTATGGAGAGATCTGGGGTCTATAATGAATGTAAACATCCCATGTGACAGTAATAGACGGTGATGGGTCCTCTTTATGGAGAGATCTGGGGTCTATAATGAATGTAAACATCCCATGTGACAGTAATAGGAGGTGACAGGTACTCTTTATGGAGAGATCTGGGGTCTATAATGAATGTAAACATCCCATGTGACAGTAATAGACGGTGACAGGTCCCCTTTATGGAGAGATCTGGGGTCTATAATGAATGTAAACATCCCATGTGACAGTAATAGGTGGTGACAGGTCCTCTTTATGGAGAGATCTGGGGTCTATAATGAATGTAAACATCCCATGTGACAGTAATACATGGTGACAGGTCCTCTTTATGGAGAGATCTGGGGTCTATAATGAATGTAAACATCCCATGTGACAGTAATAGACGGTGATGGGTCCTCTTTATGGAGAGATCTGGGGTCTATAATGAATGTAAACATCCCATGTGACAGTAATAGAAGGTGACAGGTCCTCTTTATGGAGAGATCTGGGGTCTATAATGAATGTAAACATCCCATGTGACAGTAATAGGAGGTGACAGGTCCTCTTTATGGAGAGATCTGGGGTCTATAATGAATGTAAACATCCCATGTGACAGTAATAGGAGGTGACAGGTACTCTTTATGGAGAGATCTGGGGTCTATAATGAATGTAAACATACTATGTGACAGTAATAGGAGGTGACAGGTACTCTTTATGGAGAGATCTGGGGTCTATAATGAATGTAAACATCCCATGTGACAGTAATAGGAGGTGACAGGTCCTCTTTATGGAGAGATCTGGGGTCTATAATGAATGTAAACATCCCATGTGACAGTAATAGGAAGTGACAGGTCCTCTTTATGGAGAGATCTGGGGTCTATAATGAATGTAAACATCCCATGTGACAGTAATAGACGGTGATGGGTCCTCTTTATGGAGAGATCTGGGGTCTATAATGAATGTAAACATCGCATGTGACAGTAATAGGAGGTGACAGGTACTCTTTATGGAGAGATCTGGGGTCTATAATGAATGTAAACATCCCATGTGACAGTAATAGACGGTGACAGGTCCCCTTTATGGAGAGATCTGGGGTCTATAATGAATGTAAACATCCCATGTGACAGTAATAGGTGGTGACAGGTACTCTTTATGGAGAGATCTGGGGTCTATAATGAATGTAAACATCCCATATGACAGTAATAGGGGGTGACAGGTCCTCTTTATGGAGGGATCTGGGGTCTATAATGAATGTAAACATCCCATGTGACAGTAATAGGAGGTGACAGGTACTCTTTATGGAGAGATCTGGGGTCTATAATGAATGTAAACATCCCATGTGACAGTAATAGGAGGTGACAGGTACTCTTTATGGAGAGATCTGGGGTCTATAATGAATGTAAACATCCCATGTGACAGTAATAGACGGTGATGGGTCCTCTTTATGGAGAGATCTGGGGTCTATAATGAATGTAAACATCGCATGTGACAGTAATAGGAGGTGACAGGTACTCTTTATGGAGAGATCTGGGGTCTATAATGAATGTAAACATCCCATGTGACAGTAATAGGAGGTGACAGGTCCTCTTTATGGAGAGATCTGAGGTCTATAATGAATGTAAACATCCCATGTGACAGTAATAGGAGGTGACAGGTCCTCTTTATGGAGAGATCTGGGGTCTATAATGAATGTAAACATCCCATGTGACAGTAATAGACGGTGACAGGTCCTCTTTATGGAGAGATCTGGGGTCTATAATGAATGTAAACATCCCATGTGACAGTAATAGACGGTGACAGGTCCCCTTTATGGAGAGATCTGGGGTCTATAATGAATGTAAACATCCCATGTGACAGTAATAGGTGGTGACAGGTCCTCTTTATGGAGAGATCTGGGGTCTATAATGAATGTAAACATCCCATGTGACAGTAATAGGAGGTGACAGGTCCTCTTTATGGAGAGATCTGGGGTCTATAATGAATGTAAACATCCCATGTGACAGTAATAGATGGTGACAGGTCCTCTTTATGGAGAGATCTGGGGTCTATAATGAATGTAAACATCCCATGTGACAGTAATAGATGGTGACAGGTCCTCTTTATGGAGAGATCTGGGGTCTATAATGAATGTAAATATCCCATGTGACAGTAATAGGAGGTGACAGGTCCTCTTTATGGCGAGATCTGGGGTTTATAATGTAAACATCCCATGTGACAGTAATAGACGGTGACAGGTCCCCTTTATGGAGAGATCTGGGGTCTATAATGAATGTAAACATCCCATGTGACAGTAATAGGTGGTGACAGGTCCTCTTTATGGAGAGATCTGGGGTCTATAATGAATGTAAACATCCCATGTGACAGTAATACATGGTGACAGGTCCTCTTTATGGAGAGATCTGGGGTCTATAATGAATGTAAACATCCCATGTGACAGTAATAGACGGTGATGGGTCCTCTTTATGGAGAGATCTGGGGTCTATAATGAATGTAAACATCCCATGTGACAGTAATAGAAGGTGACAGGTCCTCTTTATGGAGAGATCTGGGGTCTATAATGAATGTAAACATCCCATGTGACAGTAATAGGAGGTGACAGGTCCTCTTTATGGAGAGATCTGGGGTCTATAATGAATGTAAACATCCCATGTGACAGTAATAGGAGGTGACGGGTCCTCTTTATGGAGAGATCTGGGGTCTATAATGAATGTAAACATCCCATGTGACAGTAATAGGAGGTGACAGGTCCTCTTTGCAGGTGGTTCATCTGTACATGGCAATAGGGCAGAGCTGGGCAGCATTAGTAACAGAACTTCACACTGAGATATCGGGACACAGCACGGGACTATATCTTCAAGGGACAAGGACATTTATACTGGGATAGTTGGCAAGTATGAGGCAGCTGCAGTTCTTCTTCATGTTCAGCTTTCTAGCAGAAGCCTGAAGGTTTTTTACCAATATCGACTGGTATTTGGAACTGTTCATGATTCCCTCTACCTTGACTAGGGCCTCTGTTCCAGCTGAAGAAAAACAGCCCCAACGCATGATGCTGGCACCACCATGCTTCACGGTGGGTATTGGTGTTCTTTTGGTGATGTGTAAGTGTTGTTTTTGCGCCAAACATCTTTAGGAATTATGGCCAAAAAGTTCAGCCTTGGTTCCATCAGACCAGAACATATTCCCCCCCCCCCCCCCCCATGCTTTTGGGAGACTTCAGATGTGTTTTTGCAAAATTTAGCCGGGCTTGGATGTTTTTCTTGGTAAGAAAAGTCTTCCGTCTTGCTACTCTACCCCATAGCCCAGACATATGAGGAATACAGGAGATTGTTGTCACCACGCAGCCAGTATGGATGGGCCGAATGGACCCCTTGTTCGGTTCGCACCAGAACTTCCGAACGCCATGAACGTTCGGACCCGAATATCGAACCCCATTAAAGTCAATGGGACCCGAACGTCAAAAATCAAAAGTGCCCATTTTGAAGGCTTATATGCAAGTAATTGGGCATACAGTGGGTATAGGGGTCCGGGTCTTGCCCTGGGGGACACAGATCAATTAAAAAAAAAATTTGTGAAAAACGTCATTTTTTAAATGAGCAGTGATTTTTAGATTTTTAAAGTGAAAGCAGAAAAACGAAAAATTCCTTCAAATATAGTGCCCAGGGGGTCCCCTTAGTCTACCTGTAAAGTGGCAGATCTGTACCATGTCTAGAATCTGCTGCAGAAGTTATTGCATTTATAAAGCCAAAAAAAAAAGACATTTTCCCTGCAAGCTGCCTTTATTTTGCTCAGCAACAGCTGGGGGGCCAGAAGTGTGTATGATGAGGAGCCAGAAGTGTGTATGATGAGGAGCCAGAAGTGTGTATGATGAGGAGCCAGAAGTGTGTATGATGAGGAGCCAGTGTGTATGATGAGGAGCCAGAAGTGTGTATGATGAGGAGCCAGAAGTGTGTATGATGAGGAGCCAGTGTATATGATGAGGAGCCAGAAGTGTGTATGATGAGGAGCCAGTGTATATGATGAGGAGCCAGAAGTGTGTATGATGAGGAGCCAGAAGTGTGTATGATGAGGAGCCAGAAGTGTGTATGATGAGGAGCCAGTGTGTATGATGAGGAGCCAGAAGTGTGTATGATGAGGAGCCAGTGTGTATGATGAGGCCACGATGTAGTGCACTGGGAACAAGATTAGAGATTTTTTGGATACATTCTGGTGTCACTTTGACTTTGGATAGAAGTAATGGGTGCGTTAAAATTGGTCTTTGGGTGTCGGTGGCGCCTTCCCACCGTAACCCTATAGAGGTAATCTTGATGAAAGTAAGAATTTGCTTTGCTGTAAAAAATTGCAATGATATGCAGCTGTCAGACAGGTGCTGAAAGATTTGTCTTTGGGTGTTAATTGTGCCCATGAAACCTACACCAAAAACATTCTTCCAGATGAAATGATTGAACACCCTCAAAGCTAGGCAGCCTCCAAGTCCTGCAGAGATTCCACATCCCAAAAAGACTTAATCAGTGACATCGGCATCAGGGGCTTCATAGCTGGTAATCCAGGACTGATTCATTTTTATAAAAGTCAAACGGTCCACGGAGTCTGTGGACAGACGCGTTCTATGATCAGTAACGAAACCTCCTGCAGCACTGAATATCGTTCTGAAAGCACTCTGGATGCAGTGCAGCCCAACAACTCAATAGCACACTGGGCAAGTTGTGGCCAGTGGTCTATTCTCATGATTCAGTAAATCAGTGGATCGTCAGCTGGAAAGTTCCCCATCTCTGTTTTGGCCCCGAGGTAATCGTCCACCATGTGATGCAGATGCTGGCTATGCGTTGTGGAAGCCGACAGCACTGGGCGGCGAGGACTAAAAAAAAATTCCAAAATGCCTCACTTAGGCAGACGCCTTCTCCAACGCTCCTCTCTTGACCAACTGAAGACTCAAAACGACGTTTTCCATAACACTGTAACCTACTGGAGTCAGGAAAAACGTTTAATAAAATCCTCTTTAATGAGTCTTCAAGAGATTTTATCTTCTGCACTCTCTGTGGGGACGGGATGATTTCTGAGACCTTCCCCTTATAACAGTGGTCAAGGAGGGTTGCCAACCAATAATCATCCTTCTCCTTTATGCCACGTATTCTTGGGTCCTTTCGCAGGCTTTGAAGCATGAGGTTGCCCATGCACCTAAAATTTGCCAAGGCTTGAGAAGCAGAGTCCTTGGGGTCACTCAGGATGACAGCATCTGGAACTTCCTCCTCCCAGCCACGTACTACTCTCAAAGGTCCTGGGGTTGGAAAGCCATCGCTTACATATTGACGCATGTCTTCCTCTTCTTCTAAGCCTATGAAAGTGCCAGAATCCTCCTCCTCCCCTCTCTCCTCCTGTGTGTTCTGTGACATAGGAATGATGGTGTCTGGATAAAGTGGGCCTTGAGTGGAAAGAAGTTCTCCTTTTCCACCAGTGCCCTGTCCATAATGCCACGCAGAGTCTGCTCCAGCAGGAATACAACAGGGATTGTGTCACTGATGCATGCACTGTCATGGCTTATCATCCTTGTGGCCTCCTAAAATGGTGACAATACAGAGCATGCATCCTTAATTATCAGCCATTGGAGTGGGGAAAAAATCTGAGGCGGCCTGAGCCTGCCGTCGTGCCATATTCGCACAGGTACTCGTTGACGGTCCTCTGCTGCATGTATAAGTTGAGTTCCACCTGGTGGTCACAAATCAGCCGGTTTACAGGCAGGTGGATTTCCTGCTGAATTTCAGCCAACTGAGCACTGGCTGTGTATGACCACCTGAAATGGCTACAGACTCTTCTGGCCAGCTTTAGCACATCTTGCATTCCTGGGTACGTATTTAGGAAACGCTGCACCACCGAATTGAGGACATGTGCCAAGCATGCCACATGTGTCAACTTTCCCTGTCTAAGGGCAGACAGGAGGTTTGAGCCATTATCGCACACCACCATTCCTGGTTCCAGCTGGCGTGGTGTGAACCACCTCTGGGCCTGTCCCTGCAGAGCTGCAAGAATCTCGGCTCCGGTGTGGTTCCTGTCCCCTAAACACACCAGCTGAAGCACTGCATGGCACCTTTTAGCCTGACTCTGGGAAAAGCCCTTTGAACGCTTAGGGGGTACCTGATGTTCATAGGACAATTCTGCAGCTGAGGGCATGGAGGTGGCAGAGAAGGAGGAGGAGGAAGAGAGGGTAAAGCTCACAGGTCTGGCATCATTACCACCAGCTGTATGGGGACGTGGGGGCACAATAAGCTGCAGCACGGAGCCCTGTCCTGCATCCTTTGAGTTGCAAGCAGAGTTACCCAGTGTGCTGTGAACAAAATATATCGTCCCTGTTGAACCAAGTGCCAGCAGTAAAGTGGATTTTACGGCTGACTGCCTTGCCCAATGATGCCAGAACATTTCCTTCCATGTGATGGTAGAGAGATGGAACGGCCCTACATGAAAAATAGTAGCGACTGGGAACCTGCCATTGTGGTACAGCACATTGTGCGAATTCACTGAAAGGGGGCAGAATCCACCAGGCTGAAAGGCAGATGTTGGAGAGCCAACAGCTTTGACAAGCTTGCATTCAGACGCTGGGCATGTGGGTGGCAGGGACTGTATTTTTTTTCCGCTGCAGCAGATGGGGCAGAGAAATTTGCCGTCTACAGTCTACAGCTGGTGGTGTGCTGCCTGTGCTATAACATCATCCCTGTCAGTGGAGGATGATGAGAGGTAAGTGGGTAGCAGGAGCATCCAAGTCGCCAAGTGACCTCATCATCATCTCCATCTCCTCCATCTTTATCATTATCACTGGAGACAACTTGGCAATATGCTGTGGCTTGGGGAACATGAATGCCAATTTGTCTACCAGTGTTCCTCCCTCTCTCTGGGCTCATGTTCCTGTCATCCTCAACCTCAGAACCAGCATCTGAATCCAGTAATGGCTGGGCATCATCAAGGGGCAAGTGGCTGACGCTGTGGTCAAATAACTCAGCTGACTCCTCAATGGCTGATGTTGGGGCTATGGCGGGAATAGATGTGGAAAGGAGGCAGGTTTATCCACTCTGGCAACTGCAGGGGACTTCACACTTGTCTCTGCTTGTGTGACAGAGGATGAGGAGGATGAGGAAGGTTTAGTAAGCCAGTCCACCACCTCCTCTGCATGCTGTGGCTGGATAGCACGGGCAAACTCACTAAATAGAGGAAATGATGCCCTGCCTGAGGACTGACCACCACGTCCACCTTTGCCTGTGGACACATTTGTTGCTGGCCCCCTTACAGTGCCAAGGGAATGTCTGCCTCTCCTTGTTGTCCTCCCAGACATTATTGGGAGGGAGGGGGCGGTGCTTATAAGCAAATGTAAAGAAGAAGTTGAAATCTGTACATAGATGCACTTTAATCAATGTAAAGAGGTGTTTGGTGTCCTTTAATTTGAGTTCTCACACTACACAGACACACTCCACGGATACACTATAATATACTGCAATATAATGCACCAAACATACAGTGCCGCACACAACTATATGGCGTTAAACTGGCAGTAACGCACAAAACTATATGGCGTTAAACTGGTAGTCACGCACAAAACGATATGGCGTTAAACTGGCAGTAACGCACAAAACCAGATGGCGTTAAACTGGCAGTAACGCAATCAAATAGATGGTGTTCAACCGTCACTACACTGACGCTATCTGAACTGTCCCTACTCTAGCTATACACTAATGTAAAGATTACTGACACGGTCTCACTACATTACATTGAAACTATCTGAGCTGTCCCTACTCTAGCTGTGGTCTGTAAGGGCTGAACCGTTCGCCCATCCCTAACAGCCAGTACTTGCCAGATACTCCTGCAGCTCCTTTACTGTTGCTGTAGGCCTCTTGGCAGCCTCCCTGACCAGTTTTCTTCTCGTCTTTCCATCAGTTTTGGAGGGACATCCTGTTCTTGGTAAGGTCGCTGTTGTGCCATATTTTCTCCACTTGATGATGACTGTCTTCACTGTGTTCCATGGTATATCTAATGCCTTGTACCCTTCTCCTGACTGATACCTTCTAAAAATGAGATCCCTCTAGGGTGCCCACGTGTCCCGGGAATGAAATTGACAGAGCGAGCAAACCCCGCCATAGCGCTGGCGCTCGCTCCGCCTCCACCTGACACTCTGGCCATTGGTTACCATAACCGCCTGGCGGCTAGCAACCCATGATCTCACAGCCGCAGCTCACTCTACCCATCATGCAAAGCGGAGGAGAAGTTAACTTTCTCCTCCTCCGTGCCGAACGCTCTCCACCATGCCGGACGAGGCTGTCAGCGGGGGCAGCCTCAAAGACACCAATCCACCGGCACTGCAGTCTGGGTTAGGATCTCTGTGGACACTGGACAGTGATCAGGAAAAAGGTAAAAAGCACCCCCCAAGCACATTACCGACCCCCACTTCTCTACTAGCACAAGGGGAAGGGGAGGGGGTCAGTAGTGGGGAGGTCTGTACTGAGGGGGGTCAGTACATAGTGGGGGGGTCCGTACTGAGGGAGAGGGGGTCTGTACTTAGTGTGGGGGGCTGTACCAAGGTAGGGGGTCTATTCTTAGTCAGGGGGGGTCTAAACTGATGGAGGAGGGGTCTGTATTTAGTGGGGGGTCCGTACTGAGGGAGGGGGTTTATACTTAGTGGAGAGGGGGGTCCGTACTGAGGGAGGGGGTCTATACTTAGTGGCGGGGGATCCGTACTAAGGGAGGGGATCTATACTTAGTGGAGAGGGGGGTCTGTACTGAGGGAGGGGGGGTCTGCACTGAGGGAGGGGGGGTCCGTACTGAGGGAGGGTGTCTATACTTAGTGGAGGGGGGGTCCGTACTGAGGGTGGGGATCTATACTTAGTGGAGAGGGGGGTCCGTACTGAGGGAGGGGGTCTATACTTAATGGAGAGGAGTCCGTACTGAGGGAGGGGAGTCCATACAGAGGGAGGGGGTCTATACTTAGTGGAGGGGGCGGGTCCATACTGAGCGAGGAGGTCTATACTTACTGGAGAGCGGTCCGTACTGAGGGAGGGGATCTATACTTAGTGGAGAGGGGTCCGTACTGAGGGAGGGGAGTCCGTACTGAGTGGCGGGGGGGTCCGTACTGAGGGAGGGGGTCTATACTTAGTGGAGAGGGGGGTCCATACTGAGGGAGGGGGTCTCTACTTAGTGGAGAGGGGGGCCCGTACTAAGGGAGGGGGTCTATACTTAGTGGAGAGGGGGAGTCTGGACTGAGGGAGGGGATCTATACTTAGTGGAGAGGGGATCTATACTTAGTGGAGAGGGGGGGTCCGTACTGAGGGAGGGAGTCTATACTTAGTGGAGAGGGGGGTCCATACTGAGGGAGGGGATCTATACTTAGTGGAGAGGGGGGTCTGTACTGAGGGAGGGAGTCTATACTTAGTGGAGAGGGGATCTATACTTAGTGGAGAGGGGGGTCTGTACTGAGGGAGGGAGTCTATACTTAGTGGAGAGGGGATCTATACTTAGTGGAGAGGGGGGTCTGTACTGAGGGAGGGGATCTATACTTAGTGGAGAGGGGGGTCCGTATTGAGGGAGGGGGTCTATACTTAGTGGAGAGGGGGGTCTGTACTGAGGGAGGGAGTCTATACATAGTGGAGAGGGGGGTCTGTAGTAAGGAAGGGGGGTCTATAATTACAATGTAATAATAGAAATACATTTCAACCATGGTGTTGGGATGATATAAGTGCTAAAACCAGCCATTCACCCGACAAATCACTTGCCGCCGAAATCCTGTCAACCCCGAGACTACATTCAACACACGACCCCCCCCCCCTCCCCCCCAGTCCTTGGCAAAATTGTGCCTGAATGGCAGTTTGGAAATCTGGTCACCCTAGATCTCTCTGATGATTTGGAAGCTCTCTGAGAACCATGGCTTTTGCTGTAGGATGCAAGAAAATGTCAGGAAAGACCTACTAGAACAGCCGAACTTTATTTGGGGTTAATCAGAGGCACTTTAAATGATGGCCGGTGTGTACTGACTCCTATTTAACATGATTATGAATGTGATTGCTTAATTCTGAACTCAGCGACATCCCCAGTTATACGAGGGTGTGCACACTTATGGAAACATATTATTATTTTAGATTTTTTTATTTTTACCCCCCCCCCAAATATTTTAGTTTGTTGTTCCCCTGGGTTGTACAGTTTATAGGTCACATAAAGGTGGAAAAAGTTCTGAAATTATTTATCTTTGTCTCTTTTTTTTTTTTTTTTTTTACATCACAGAAGCCTGACATTTTACCACCCGGGGTGTGCAGACTTTTTTGTCTTGTAATTTTTTAAAGATTTCGAACAAACTTCTTTCACGTTGTCATTATGGGGGATGGTTTGTAGAATTCTGAGGAAAATAATTAATTTAATCCATTTTGGAATAAGGCTGTAAGATAAAAAAAAGTGGAAAAAGTGAAGCAATGTGAATACTTTCCAGATGCGCTGCATCTTCCACTGTTCCCAGTGTGATCCCTGTACCTCCAGTGTTATCCCTGTACCTCCAGTGTTTCCAGTGTGATCCCTGTACCTCCAGTGTTCCCAGTGTGATCCCCGTACCTCCAATGTTCCCAGTGTGATCCCTGTACCTCCAGTGTTCCCAGTGTGATCCCTGTACCTCCAATGTTCCCAGTGTGATCCCTGTACCTCCAGTGTTCCCAGTGTGATCCCTGTACCTCCAATGTTCCCAGTGTGATCCCTGTACCTCCAGTCTTCCCAGTGTGATCCCCGTACCTCCAATGTTCCCAGTGTGATCCCTGTACCTCCAGTGTTATCCCTGTACCTCCAGTGTTCCCAGTGTGATCCCTGTACCTCCAGTGTTATCCCTGTACCTCCAGTGTTCCCAGTATGATCCCTGTACCTCCAGTGTTATCCCTGTACCTCCAGTGTTCCCAGTGTGATCCCTGTACCTCCAATGTTCCCAGTGTGATCCCTGTACCTCCAGTGAGATCCCTGTACCTCCAGTGTTATCCCTGTACCTCCAGTGTTCCCAGTGTGATCCCTGTACCTCCAATGTTCCCAGTGTGATCCCTGTACCTCCAGTGTTCCCAGTGTGATCCCTGTACCTCCAATGTTCCCAGTGTGATTCCTGTACCTCCAGTGTTCCCAGTGTGATCCCTGTACCTCCAATGTTCCCAGTGTGATCCCTGTACCTCCAGTCTTCCCAGTGTGATCCCTGTACCTCCAGTGTTCCCAGTGTGATCCCTGTACCTCCAGTGTTCCCAGTGTGATCCCTGTACCTCCAGTGTTCCCAGTGTGATCCCTGTACCTCCAGTGTTATCCCTGTACCTCCAGTGTTCCCAGTGTGATCCCTGTACCTCCAGTGTTCCCAGTGTGATCCCTGTACCTCCAGTGTTCCCAGTGTGATCCCTGTACCTCCAGTGTTCCCAGTGTGATCCCTGTACCTCCAGTGTTCCCAGTGTGATCCCTGTACCTCCAGTGTTATCCCTGTACCTCCAGTGTTCCCAGTGTGATCCCTGTACCTCCAGTGTTCCCAGTGTGATCCCTGTACCTCCAGTGTTCCCAGTGTGATCCCTGTACCTCCAGTGTTCCCAGTGTGATCCCTGTACCTCCAATGTTCCCAGTGTGATCCATGTACCTCCAATGTTCCCAGTGTGATCCCTGTACCTCCAGTGTTCCCAGTGTGATCCCTGTACCTCCAGTGTTCCCAGTGTGATCCCTGTACCTCCAGTGTTCCCAGTGTGATCCCTGTACCTCCAATGTTCCCAGTGTGATCCCTGTACCTCCAGTGTTCCCAGTGTGATCCCTGTACCTCCAGTGTTCCCAGTGTGATCCCTGTACCTCCAGTGTTCCCAGTGTTATCCCTGTACCTCCAGTGTTATCCCTGTACCTGCAATGTTCCCAGTGTTATCCCTGTACCTCCAATGTTCCCAGTGTGATCCCTGTACCTCCAGTGTTATCCCTGTACCTCCAGTGTTCCCAGCGTGATTCCTGTACCTCCAGTGTTCCCAGCGTGATTTCTGTACCTCCAGTGTTCCCAGTGTTATCCCTGTACCTCCAGTGTTCCCAGTGTGATCCCTGTACCTCCAGTGTTATCCCTGTACCTCCAATGTTCCCAGTGTGATCCCTGTACCTCCAGTGTTATCCCTGTACCTCCAATGTTCCCAGTGTGATCCCTGTACCTCCAGTGTTATCCCTGTACCTCCAGTGTTCCCAGTGTGATCCCTGTACCTCCAGTGTTATCCCTGTACCTCCAGTGTTCCCAGCGTGATTCCTGTACCTCCAGTGTTCCCAGCGTGATTTCTGTACCTGCAATGTTCCCAGTGTTATCCCTGTACCTCCAATGTTCCCAGTGTGATCCCTGTACCTCCAGTGTTATCCCTGTACCTCCAGTGTTCCCAGCGTGATTCCTGTACCTCCAGTGTTCCCAGCGTGATTTCTGTACCTCCAGTGTTCCCAGTGTTATCCCTGTACCTCCAGTGTTCCCAGTGTGATCCCTGTACCTCCAGTGTTATCCCTGTACCTCCAATGTTCCCAGTGTGATCCCTGTACCTCCAGTGTTATCCCTGTACCTCCAGTGTTCCCAGTGTGATCCCTGTACCTCCAGTGTTCCCAGTGTGATCCCTGTACCTCCAGTGTTCCCAGTGTGATCCCTGTACCTCCAGTGTTATCCCTGTACCTCCAGTGTTCCCAGTGTGATCCCTGTACCTCCAGTGTTCCCCAGTGTGATCCCTGTACCTCCAGTGTGATCCCTGTACCTCCAGTGTGATCCCTGTACCTCCAGTGTGATCCCTGTACCTCCAGTGTTATTCCTGTACCTCCAATGTTCCCAGTGTGATCCCTGTACCTCCAGTGTTCCCAGTGTGATCCCTGTTCCTCCAGTGTTATCCCTGTACCTCCAATGTTCCCAGTGTGATCCCTGTACCTTCAGTGTTCCCAGTGTGATCCCTGTACCTCCAGTGTTCCCAGTGTGATCCCTGTACCTCCAGTGTTCCCAGTGTGATCTCTGTACCTCCAGTGTTCCCAGTGTGATCCCTGTACCTCCAGTGTTCCCAGTGTGATCCCTGTACCTCCAGTGTTATCCCTGTACCTCCAGTGTTCCCAGTGTGATCCCTGTACCTCCAGTGTTCCCAGTGTGATCCCTGTACCTCCAATGTTCCCAGTGTTATCCCTGTACCTCCAGTGTTATCCCTGCACCTCCAATGTTTCCAGTGTGATCCCTGTACCTCCAGTGTTCCCAGTGTGATCCCTGTACCTCCAGTGTTCCCAGTGTGATCCCTGTACCTCCAGTGTTCCCAGTGTGATCCCTGTACCTCCAATGTTCCCAGTGTTATCCCTGTACCTCCAGTGTTATCCCTGCACCTCCAATGTTTCCAGTGTGATCCCTGTACCTCCAGTGTTCCCAGTGTTATCCCTGTACCTCCAGTGTGATCCCTGTACCTCCAGTGTTCCCAGTGTTATCCCTGTACCTCCAGTGTTCTCAGTGTGATCCCTGTACCTCCAGTGTTCCCAGTGTGATCCCTGTACCTCCAGTGTTCCCAGTGTGATCCCTGTACCTCCAGTGTTCCCAGTGTGATCCCTGTACCTCCAATGTTCCCAGTGTGATCCCTGTACCTCCAATGTTCCCAGTGTGATCCCTGTACCTCCAATGTTCCCAGTGTTATCCCTGTACCTCCAGTGTTATCCCTGCACCTCCAATGTTTCCAGTGTGATCCCTGTACCTCCAGTGTTCCCAGTGTTATCCCTGTACCTCCAGTGTGATCCCTGTACCTCCAGTGTTCCCAGTGTGATCCCTGTACCTCCAGTGTTCCCAGTGTTATCCCTGTACCACCAGTGTTCCCAGTGTGATCCCTGTTCCTCCAGTGTTATCCCTGTACCTCCAATGTTCCCAGTGTGATCCCTGTACCTCCAGTGTTCCCAGTGTTATCTCTGTACCACCAGTGTTCCCAGTGTTATCCCTGTACCTCCAGTGTTCCCAGTGTTATCCCTGTACCTCCAGTGTGATCCCTGTACCTCCAGTGTTATCCCTGTACCTCCAGTGTTATCCCTGTACCTCCAGTGTTATTCCTGTACCTCCAATGTTCCCAGTGTGATCCCTGTACCTCCAGTGTTATCCCTGTACCACCAGTGTTCCCAGTGTTATCCCTGTACCTCCAGTGTGATCCCTGTACCTCCAGTGTTATCCCTGTACCTCCAGTGTTATCCCTGTACCTCCAGTGTTATTCCTGTACCTCCAATGTTCCCAGTGTGATCCCTGTACCTCCAGTGTTCCCAGTGTTATCCCTGTACCTCCAATGTTCCCAGTGTGATCCCTGTACATCCAGTGTTCCTAGTGTGATCCCTGTACCTCCAGTGTGATCCCTGTACCTCCAGTGTTCCCAGTGTGATCCCTGTACCTCCAGTGTTCCCAGTGTGATCCCTGTACCTCCAGTGTTCCCAGTGTGATCCCTGTACCTCCAGTGTGATCCCTGTACCTCCAGTGTGATCCCTGTACCTCCAGTGTGATCCCTGTACCTCCAGTGTGATCCCTGTACCTCCAGTGTGATCCCTGTACCTCCAGTGTGATCCCTGTACCTCCAGTGTTCCCAGTGTGATCCCTGTACCTTCAGTGTTCTCAGTGTGATCCCTGTACCTCCAGTGTTCCCAGTGTGATCCCTGTACCTCCAGTGTTCCCAGTGTGATCCCTGTACCTTCAGTGTTCTCAGTGCGATCCCTGTACCTCCAGTGTTTCCAGTGTGATCCCTGTATGTGTGATTGGGAAGGACAAGGTAGGGTAAGGGGTGGATGGGAAGGACAGGGCAGGGTAGGGTAGGGGGTGGGACAAGACAGGGCAGGGTAGGGGAGAAGGTGGGTAGGACAGGGCAGGGTAGGGGAGAAGGTGGGTAGGACAGGGCAGGGTAGGGTAGGGGGTGGGACAAGACAGGGCAGGTTAGGGTAGGGCGGACAGGACAGGGTAGGGTAGGGGAGAAGGTGGGTAGGACAGGACAGGGTAGGGTAGGGGAGGGGGTGGGTAGGACAGGGCAGGGTAGGGTAGGGGAGGGGGTGGGTAGGACAGGGCAGGGTAGGGTAGGGGGTGGGACAAGACAGGGCAGGGTAGAGGAGAAGGTGGGTAGGACAGGGCAGGGTAGGGTAGGGGAGAAGGTGGGTAGGACAGGACAGGGTAGGGTAGGGTAGGGGGTGGGACAAGACAGGGCAGGGTAGGGGAGGGGGTGGGTAGGACAGGGCAGGGTAGGGTAGGGGGTGGGACAAGACAGGGCAGGGTAGGGGAGGGGGTGGGTAGGACAGGGCAGGGTAGGGTAGGGGGTGGGACAAGACAGGGCAGGGTAGGGGAGGGGGTGGGTAGGACAGGGCAGGGTAGGGTAGGGGGTGGGACAAGACAGGGCAGGGTAGGGGAGGGGGTGGGTAGGACAGGGTAGGGTAGGGTAGGGGGTGGGACAAGACAGGGCAGGGTAGGGGAGGGGGTGGGACAAGACAGGGCAGGGTAGGGTAGGGGGTGGGACAAGACAGGGCAGGGTAGGGGAGGGGGTGGGTAGGACAGGGTAGGGTAGGGTAGGGGGTGGGACAAGACAGGGCAGGGTAGGGGAGGGGGTGGGTAGGACAGGGCAGGGTAGGGTAGGGGGTGGGACAAGACAGGGCAGGGTAGGGGAGGGGGTGGGTAGGACAGGGCAGGGTAGGGTAGGGGGTGGGACAAGACAGGGCAGGGTAGGGGAGGGGGTGGGTAGGACAGGGTAGGGTAGGGTAGGGGGTGGGACAAGACAGGGCAGGGTAGGGGAGGGGGTGGGTAGGACAGGGTAGGGTAGGGTAGGGGGTGGGACAAGACAGGGCAGGGTAGGGAAGGGGGTGGGTTTTTTGGGAAAGACAGGACACAGTAGGGTGGTGGGCGGTCAGGTCACAGGGTGGGGGGGAATAGGGTAGGGGATGGGTGGTACAGGGCAGGATAGGTTAGGGGGGAGGGTTTTTTGGGAAGGACAGGACAGGGTAGGGTAAAGGTAGGGTAGAGTGTGGCGAGGTGGGGTAGGGTAGGGGGAGGGTTTTTTCAGAAGGACAGGACAGGGTAGGGAGGGGTGGGTGGTCAGGTCACAGGGTAAGGTAGGGGGGGGTGGCAGAGGACAGACAGGTGAAGTAATGAAGCCACAGACAATGCTAAATACTGAATTTTATTAGAAAAACTATTTTATACAAAGTATTAGAGATGATGGCAGGCTGCGTACATGGCCGCCGCGTCCTAAAAACCCAAATAAAGTGCCAACCGCGTACCATAGACACACACACAGTGTGCAGTACACACAGCGCACCCAACGCACGCACAGCCCGCTGCAGAGAACACACCAACATACACAGGCCACATACACAATGTATAAAAAGTACAGAACGCACAGAAATGCCATCCCCCCTCCCCTCCCCCCCACTACATACACCACACAGACATGTCTCCATACACACACACACACGTCTCCATACACACACACACACACACACGTGTACACACAGACTCCTCCATATACAACCAGATCTGGTTTTTGTTCTTCTGTTACAGAGGACTGCGCTGGGGGCGGAGCCGGGGATACATCTGTAATAGAGGAGGGCGGAGTAATTAGAACAAGCAGTATGATTGTTTGTAGTCTTCATTATAATAATCATTAACTTAAATGTCTCATACACCTCTGTACCCTCCCATTGGACAGTAATATGCAGCCCCCTCTCTTCCCCATTGGACAGTAATATGCAGCCTCTTCTCGCCCCATTGGACAGTAATATGCAGCCTCTTCTCGCCCCATTGGACAGTAATATGCAGCCTCTTCTCGCCCCATTGGACAGTAATATGCAGCCTCCTCTCTTCCCCATTGGACAGTAATATGCAGCCTCCTCTCTCCCCCATTGGACAGTAATATGCAGCCTCCTCTCTCCCCATTGGACAGTAATATGCAGCCTCTTCTCTCCCCATTGGACAGTAATATGCAGCCTCTTCTCTCCCCATTGGATAGTAATATGCAGCCTCTTCTCTCCCCATTGGACAGTAATATGCAGCCTCCACTCTTTCCCATTGGACAGTAATATGCAGCCTCCTCTCTCCCCCATTGGACAGTAATATGCAGCCTCCTCTCTCCCCCATTGGACAGTAATATGCAGCCTCCTCTCTCCCCATTGGACAGTAATATGCAGCCTCCTCTCTCCCCCATTGGACAGTAATATGCAGCCTCCTCTCTCCCCATTGGACAGTAATATGCAGCCTCCTCTCTCCCCATTGGACAGTAATATGCAGCCTCCTCTCTCCCCATTGGACAGTAATATGCAGCCTCCTCTCTCCCCATTGGACAGTAATATGCAGCCTCCTCTCTCCCCCATTGGACAGTAATATGCAGCCTCCTCTCTCCCCATTGGACAGTAATATGCAGCTTCCTCTCTCCCCATTGGACAGTAATATGCAGCTTCCTCTCTCCCCATTGGACAGTAATATGCAGCCTGCTCTGTTCCCATTGGACAGTAATATGCAGCCTCCTCTCTCCCCCATTGGACAGTAATATGCAGCCTGCTCTGTTCCCATTGGACATTAATATGCAGCCTCTTCTCTCCCCATTGGACGGTAGTATGCAGCCTCCTCTCTCCCCATTGGACAGTAATAGAGGGCGGGTTCTCTTTGCAGCACATTGGATGTTCATAGTACACAGCACATTGTTCTTACCCCAAAGTAGTTGCGGGGGACGTAGCCCTCCCGTCCGCAGTGAGCCGCCCACCACCAGGTGCCGCCCTCTCCGTCCTTCCTGAGAACGGTGACCGAGTCGCCCTCACGTACGGACAGTTCATCAGCAAACTCTGCGGAGTAATCCCACAAGGCGTACACCACGCCGCTCTGCGTCTCCCCCATACACTCTTCTACCTCTGAGGGGGGAGAGGGGAACGGTCAGTCATGGGGGAGGGGATAGACAAAAGATACACAGAGATCAGCCACAAGTCAGGATCTTTACCAGTCAGGTAGGTCAGACATTCCTTGTAGCCCTCCCTGTAGGGGTCACACTTCTCCACCGCCAAGCTGCCGTCACTGAAAGTCGTGGCAAAGATGGCGGCACCGTGCCGCACGAGCGCAGCGCAGATCTGAAGGTCGTTACACGAGGCTGCGCAGTGCAGAGGAGTCCTAGGAGGAGAAAGAAGGGCGTGTTCTCATGTCACATATTATATTATCACCCCTACCAACCACCCCTCCGCACCAATAACACCCCCCCCCCATGTGCCCCAAACTCCATGCTCCTCCCTAGGAATAGCCCCTCCCCCAACACCCCCCCATGAGTTCCAAACTCCATGCTTCACCCCAGGAATAGCCCCTCCCCTATCCAACACCCCCCCATGAGTCCCAAACTCCATGCTCCTCCAAGGAATAGCCCCTCCCCCAAGTGTCCCAAACTCCATGCTCCTCCATAGGAATAGCACCTCCCCCAACACCCCCCCATGAGTTCCAAACTCCATGCTCCACCCCAGGAATAGCCCCTCCCCTATCCAACACCCCCCCATGAGTCCCAAACTCCATGCTCCTCCAAGGAATAGCCCCTCCCCCAAGTGTCCCAAACTCCATGCTCCTCCAAGTAATGGCCCCTCCCCAACACCCCCCCATGTGCCCCAAACTCTATGCTCCTCCCTAGGAATAGCTCCTCCTCTATCCAAAACCCTCCATGTGTCCCCAAACTCCTTGCTCTGCCCCAGGAATAGCTCCTCCCCCAACACCCCCCATGTGCCCCAAACTCCATGCTCCGGCCCAGGAATAGCCCCTCCCCTATCCAACACCCCCTATGTGCCCCAAACTCCATGCTCCTCCCCAGGAATAGCTCCTCCCCCAACACCCCCCATGTGTCCCAAATTCCATGCTCCGCCCCAGGAATAGCCCCTCCCTTATCCAACACCCCCCATGTGCCCCAAACTCTATGCTCCTCCCTAGGAATAGCCCCTCCCCTATCCAAAACGCTCCATGTGTCCCCAAACTCCATGCTCTGCCCCAGGAATAGCCCCTCCCCATCCAACACCCCCCATGTATTCCAAACTCCATGCTCCGCCCCAGGAATAGCCCCTCCCCTATCCAAAACCCCCCCATGTGCCCCAAACTCCATGCTCCTCCCCAGGAATAGCCCCTCCCCTATCCAAAACCCCCCCATGTGCCCCAAACTCCATGCTCCTCCCCAGGAATAGCTCCTCCCCCAACACCCCCCATGTGCCCCAAACTCCATGCTCCGCCCCAGGAATAGCCCCTCCCCTATCCAACACCCCCCATGTGTCCCCAAACTCCATGCTCCGCCCCAGGAATAGCCCCTCCTCCAACACCCCCACGTGCCCCAAACTCCATGCTCCTCCCCAGGAATAGCTCCTCCTCCAACACCCCCCCATGTGCCCCAAACGCCATGTTCCGCCCCAGGAATAGCCCCTCCCCTATCCAACACCCCCCATGTGTCCCAAAACGCCATGTTCCGCCCCAGGAATAGCCTCTCCCCTATCCAACACCCCCCCATGTGTCCCAAAACGCCATGTTCCGCCCCAGGAATAGCCCCTCCCCTATCCAACACCCCCCATGTGTCCCAAAACTCCATTCTCCGCCCCAGGAATAGCCCCTCCCCCAACACCCCCCATGTGCCCCAAACTCCATGCTCCGCCCCAGGAATAGCCCCTCCCCTATCCAACACCCCCCCCATGTGTCCCAAAACGCCATGTTCCGCCCCAGGAATAGCCCCTTCCCTATCCAACACCCCCCATGTGTCCCAAAACTCCATGCTCCGCCCCAGGAATAGCCCCTCCCCCAACACCCCCCAGGTGCCTCAAAACGCCATGTTCCTCCCCAGGAATAGGCCCTCCTCCATCCAACACCCCAATATGCACCAAAACTCCATGCTTCTCCGCTGGAGTAGCCACTTCCCCACCCAACACCCCCCACGTGCCTCAAACTCCAAGCTCCTCCCTAGGAATAGCCCCCCCAACATCCTCCTCTCCCCAAGCTCAATAACCCAATATCATCTCCAATCGCCTTCCCAGGAATAGAATAGCCCATCCCCCACGCAACACCCATATTCCTTCATATCTGTTGGCTCTGCACCAACCTCCACCCCCTAATATCAGCCCCTCCCCCATGTTTCCTGACACATTTGTTGCTCCTTAGCCATGCCTCAAGACCAGCGTATATTTTGAACCCAGCCACACTATCACCCCCCCCCCCCAATCCCCCACCCCATCATCCCCACCCCCACCCTCACCATCCGTGGCTGTCTGTCGCATTGACGTTGGCTCCACCGTTGATCAGCAGGTTAACGATGTGGAAATTGGCCCCACAGATGGCGTTGTGAAGAGCGGTGATCCCTTCTTCATTCGGCTGACTGGGGTCATTCACCTGATTGGTGGAGAGAAAACAGGGGACAGTGAACACAGAGCTGTGATTGGCAGGTACCCCTATGGGGGAGGAGCTGTCTACTTCAGTGGATGTCAGGGGTGGAGCTACACAGAGCAAAACTTTTCAGAACAAAGTACCTACCTCCTTCAATGCATGAGTGACCACATCCAGCTCCCCGGTAAGTGCCCCATCTAATAGTAAAATAAGCGGATCCAGGCGGGCACGGCGGGGGCGTGACTTCCGCGGTGAACTGTGACCTTTCAGAACTGAGCGGAGCTCCTAAAGAAGAGAGAACGAGAGGAATTGTCAACAGGAGGTGCCAGCAGCCTCTACCGTGGCTCAAACGCAAGACACAAAATTCCTATGACCGGCAGACCCATCACCCTCCCCTCCTAGGACCGGCAGACCCATCACCCTCCCAGGAACGGGAGACCCATCACCCTCCCCTCCTAGGACCGGCAGACCCATCACCCTCCCCTCCTAGGACCGGCAGACCCATCACCCTCCCAGGAACGGGAGACCCATCACTTTCCCCTCCTAGGACCGGGAGACCCATCACCCTCCCCTCCTAGGACCGGGAGACCCATCACCCTCCCCTCCTAGGACCGGGAGACCCATCACCCTCCCCTCCTAGGACCGGGAGACCCATCACCCTCCCCTCCTAGGACCGGGAGACCCATCACCCTCCCCTCCTAGGACCGGCAGACCCATCACCCTCCCCTCCTAGGACCGGCAGACCCATCACCCTCCCAGGAACGGGAGACCCATCACCCTTCCCTTCTAGGACCAGGAGACCCAACCCTCCTAGGACCGGCAGACCCATCACCCTCCCCTCCTAGGACCGGGAGACCCATCACCCTCCCCTCCTAGGACCGGGAGACCCATCACCCTCCCCTCCTAGGACCGGGAGACCCATCACCCTCCCCTCCTAGGACCGGGAGACCCATCACCCTCCCCTCCTAGGACCGGGAGACCCATCACCCTCTCCTCCTAGGACCGGGAGACCCATCACCCTCTCCTCCTAGGACCGGGAGACCCAACACCCTCCCTTCCTAGGACCGGGAGACCCATCACCCTCCCCTCCTAGGACCGGGAGACCCATCACCCTCCCCTCCTAGGACCGGGAGACCCATCACCCTCCCCTCCTAGGACCGGGAGACCCATCACCCTCCCCTCCTAGGACCGGGAGACCCATCAGCCTCCCCTCCTAGGACCGGGAGACCCATCAGCCTCCCCTCCTAGGACCGGGAGACCCATCACCCTCCCCTCCTAGGACCGGGAGACTCATCACCCTCCCCTCCTAGGACCGGGAGACCCATCACCCTCCCCTCCTAGGACCGGGAGACCCATCACCCTCCCCTCCTAGGACCGGGAGACCCATCACCCTCCCCTCCTAGGACCGGGAGACCCATCACCCTCCCCTCCTAGGACCGGTAGACCCATCACCCTCCCCTCCTAGGACCGGGAGACCCATCACCCTCCCCTCCTAGGACCAGCAGACCCATCACCCTCCCCTCCTAGGACCGGCAGACCCATCACCCTCCCCTCCTAGGACCGGCAGACCCATCACCCTCCCCTCCTAGGACCGGCAGACCCATCACCCTCCCCTTCTAGGACCGGGAGACCCATCACCCTCCCCTCCTAGGACCGGAGACCCATCACCCTCCCCTCCTAGGACCGGGAGACCCATCACCCTCCCCTCCTAGGACCGGGAGACCCATCACCCTCCCCTCCTAGGACCGGGAGACCCATCACCCTCCCCTCCTAGGACCGGGAGACCCATCACCCTCCCCTCCTAGGACCGGGAGACCCATCACCCTCCCCTCCTAGGACCGGCAGACCCATCACCCTCCCCTCCTGGGACCGGGAGACCCATCACCCTCCCCTCCTAGGACCGGGAGACCCATCACCCTCCCCTCCTAGGACCGGGAGACCCATCACCCCCCCCTCCTAGGACCGGGAGACCCATCACCCTCCCCTCCTAGGACCGGCAGACCCATCACCCTCCCCTCCTAGGACCGGCATACCCATCACCCTCCCCTCCTAGGACCGGCAGACCCATCACCCTCCCCTCCTAGGACCGGGAGACCCATCACCTAACCCACCTATGACAGGGAGACCCATCACCCTCCCCTCCTAGGACCGGCAGACCCATCACCCTCCCCTCCTAGGACCGGGAGACCCATCACCCCCCCCTCCTAGGACCGGGAGACCCATCACCCTCCCCTCCTAGGAACGGCAGACCCATCACCCTCCCCTCCTAGGACCGGCATACCCATCACCCTCCCCTCCTAGGACCGGGAGACCCATCACCCTCCCCTCCTAGGACCGGGAGACTCATCACCCTCCCCTCCTAGGACCGGGAGACCCATCACCTAACCCACCTATGACCGGGAGAACATTCAACCAACCCTCCTATGACCAGGAGACCCATCAACCAACCCTCCTATGACCGGAAGACCCATCACACAACCTTCCTAAGACTGTGAAATCCATCACACAACCCTCCTATGACCGGGAGACCCATCATGCAACGCTCCTATGACTAGGAGATCCATCATGCAACGCTTCTATTAGAAGGACTAATTTATAAAAAGTTCTCGCTCCCCTCCAAGTACTGCCACCCTCCCCCCTTTCATTGTGCCTTGGCCTCCTTTTCTTACCAGATTCTGGCCTCCGCTGAACACCACAGGAACGGGAAGGTCCACTTCTCCCTGCAGTAGGGCAGAGGCGCCCACCCTGGACTCTGAGGACTCCAGGAACATGCAGAGGGGATCCTCGACAGGTTTAACAATGGCAGTCTCCTGCTTTTCTTCTGGCCGTGGCTCCTCAGGGATGGGGGGGATTTTGATGAGGTTTGCCTCTTCTGCTGAGAGCTCCGCTTGTTTGGAGCTCCCTTTATTGAGGTATCCTTGAAGCTTCTCCTCTGCTTTTGGATGCTCTGAAACAGAAGATTTGGGGGTGGCTCTTCCAAAGAGTCGGCCCATGATTTGCCGATATTGGCGGTGGTCAGTAGGCAGGGGGGGAGCCAGCGAGTTGTGTTCCTGGGAGCCACGCCTCCGCAGGGGTCGTGGTATGTCTTCTAAAATTCTCTGTACATCAGCTAATTGTGGGGGCAGGTGTGGCTGAAGTCGGGTGGGGCTGAGTGGCCGAGGAACATCTTCGGTTGCTGGTGGAGGTGTCGCCGGTGCGGTGGCATGGCTTGGCATGTCTGGCATCACCGGTATGGATGCTGGAGGTGCAGCGGGAGCGCTCATAGGAGGAGGGGCAGCACTGATCTGGGGTGGGACTTGGTGCTCCCAGAATGCATTCTGCAGGCGGAATATCATAGAGAGAGGCAGAGGCCGGTGAGGCTGACCTCGTCCTCCAGGTGGAGGCACAGGAATCCTGGAGATGGGCTGCTGAGATGGGAAGGACCTAGGAAGTGTTCCCGCACCAGACTTCCAGCCAACGTCTGGCCCCAGATGGCCGCGCTCCATCCCTGGAGGGCCGCGGTCCATCCCTGGAGGGCCGCGGTCCATCCCTGGAGGGCCGCGGTCCATCCCTGGAGGGCCACGGTCCATCCCTGGAGGGCCACGGTCCATCCCTGGAAGGCCACGGTCCATAGAAGAGAACTTGTGCCCCCGAGGGAGAGTGGAGGCAGCATCGTTCTAAGAAAAAAACAAAAAACAAAAAAAAAAACAGAATGAGGGGAAGAGAACACGTAAGTAACGAGGCAAAACTCAAGTCCCAAGTACTACACATGACAGGCCCTAAGCCCCCCCAAATACTATGTATGACCAGCCACGCTCCCCAAATACTAAGTATGACCAGCCTATGCGCCCCCCCCCCCCAAATACTACGTATGACCGTCCCTACGCCCCCCCCCCCAATACTACGTATAACCGACCTACACCCCCAAATACTACGCAAGACCATCCTACCCCCCAAATACTATGCATGTCTGGTCTACATCCCCCCAAATACTATATATGACTGGCCTACACAGGTCTACGCCCTAAAACTTAACAGAGTTAAAGCTCATGGTCCTCAGATGAGGGGGCTGCATTACTTCTCTGTTTTCAGGCTTATTTGACTTTATTTTCACCTGGCGATCCCACCAAGAACACACTTCCTTTCTAGGATGACAACGCTCATCAACTGCACTGTATGTGGAGCAGCGCTGTCACCCCAGGACAGGACTACAGAACACCTCTGCTTTATCTCCGTACCATGGTGGGGGATGGGGTGTTGTAGTCCTCTGAGATACCTGGGACTGCTGTACCTGACAAACAGGTAAATCTATTATGTGCACTGCCAGTCATGTGACATAAAACACGCAGACATGGTCTTACGCCAAATAAGAAACGCAGCTGTTCTGCGAGCCAATCAAAAAGCAGATTTCCTGGGCTCTGACGGCTGGTCAGGCGACCTACGCGGGGATATGGGGCCCCTTGTTTTGGACGGGGCCAGGCGGTTTATGGCATAAGCTCAGCAGTTCTGCACACCTGTAACATACATCATGTTCCCACCAGACACTGCCTCACACAGCATGGGCCCCGGGGGCCCCACAGACGATGACTGACACTTTCCTCACCCGTTCTATCAGGATAGTTACTAGCTCAGCAACTCACATACCTTTAGGCAACAGTAAACCAGACACCACGACCCTTCCCCCAGATAACTAAACACCCCACACGTCTGTAACCTCTGAAGGAACATACATACGTTGTACCAGACCTTCATTCATAGATCAGAGATTTGAAGGACCATACGTACATTGTACCTGACCTTTATTCATAGATCAGAGATCTGAAGGACCATCCATACATTGTACCTGACCTTTATTCATAGATCTGGAATCTGAAGGTACATCCATACATTGTACCTGACCTTTATTCCTAGATCCGGGATCTGAAGGACCATCCATACATTGTACCGAACCTTCATTCCTCGATCCAGGATCTGAATGACCATCCATACATTGTACCGGACCTTCATTCCTAGATCCGGGATCTGAAGGACCATCCATACATTGTACCGAACCTTCATTCCTCGATCCAGGATCTGAATGACCATCCATACATTGTACCGGACCTTCATTCCTAGATCCGGGATCTGAAGGACCATCCATACATTGTACCTGACCTTCATTCATAGATCAGAGATCTGAAGGACCATCCATACATTGTACCTGACCTTCATTCATAGATCAGAGATCTGAAGGACCATCCGTACAGTGTAGCTGACCTTTATTCATAGATCAGAGATTTGAAGGACCATCCGTACATTGTACCTGACCTTTATTCATAGATCTGGAATCTGAAGGTACATCCATACATTGTACCGGACCTTCATTCCTAGATCCGGGATCTGAAGGACCATCCATACATTGTACCTGACCTTCTTTCCTAGATCTGGGATCTGAAGGAACATCCATACATTGTGCCGGACCTTGAGTCATTGATCCAGAATCTGAAGGACCATCCATACATTGTACCGGACCTTCATTCCTCGATCCAGGATCTGAATGACCATCCATACATTGTACCGGACCTTCATTCCTAGATCCGGGATCTGAAGGACCATCCATACATTGTACCGAACCTTCATTCCTCGATCCAGGATCTGAATGACCATCCATACATTGTACCGGACCTTCATTCCTAGATCCGGGATCTGAAGGACCATCCATACATTGTACCTGACCTTCATTCATAGATCAGAGATCTGAAGGACCATCCATACATTGTACCTGACCTTCATTCATAGATCAGAGATCTGAAGGACCATCCGTACAGTGTAGCTGACCTTTATTCATAGATCAGAGATTTGAAGGACCATCCGTACATTGTACCTGACCTTTATTCATAGATCTGGAATCTGAAGGTACATCCATACATTGTACCGGACCTTCATTCCTAGATCCGGGATCTGAAGGACCATCCATACATTGTACCTGACCTTCTTTCCTAGATCTGGGATCTGAAGGAACATCCATACATTGTGCCGGACCTTGAGTCATTGATCCAGAATCTGAAGGACCATCCATACATTGTACCGGACCTTCATTCCTCGATCCAGGATCCGAATGACCATCCATACATTTTACCGGACCTTCTTTCCTAGATCTGGGATCTGAAGGAACATCCATACATTGTGCCGGACCTTCATTCCTAGATCTGGGATCCGAATGACCATCCATACATTGTACCGAACCTTCATTCCTCGATCCAGGATCTGAATGACCATCCATACATTTTACCGGACCTTCTTTCCTAGATCTGGGATCTGAAGGACCATCCATACATTGTACCGGACCTTCATTCCTAGATCCGGGATCTGAAGGAACATCCATACATTGTGCCGGACCTTGAGTCATTGATCTGGAATCTGAAGGACCATCCATACATTGTACCGGACTTTTACTCCTAGATCTGGGATCTGAAGGACCATCCATACATTGTACTGTACCTTTATTCCTAGATCCGGGATCTGAAGGACCACCCACACAGTGTACTGGACCTTTATTCCTAGATCCAGGATCTGAAGGAACATCCATACATTGTACTGGACCTTTATTCCTAGATCCAGGATCTGAAGGAACATCCATACATTGTACTGGACCTTTATTCCTAGACCTGGGATCTGAAGGGACAATCCATACATTGTATCAGATCTTCATTCATAGATGCAGGATCTGAAGTAATGCACAAACACTGCACCAGACCTCTATTCATAGATCCAGGATCTGAAGGAATGCAGATACCCCGGAGGTAGCGGATGCTGTCATGTGACCTCAAAAAGTAATGGGATGCACCTGGGCAATGTCTCTCACACATCATGTCGCACACATATGCCATGTCGCACCCACTGTGGACTTACTTTGCCTTTGATGGGTGCTGGGTCCAGACTGCTCTCCCTCCAGGCCTTCACTACAGGCACTCCGCCCAGAGACGTGCGCTCCTTTCCTGCAATAAAGAAGAGAAGTGATAAGAGGTGTCACCATGTACAGGAGAACCCTGACACCCCATGTCCCCAATTACCCCGGCCACCCCCCTCCCCTCATGTACCCCAGTTCACTTACTGTCCTGAGAAGGCTTCTTCTCATACACCATGTCCAGATCGGACTCGTTCCAGCTGCGCTGTGGAGGGCGCCGGCGTAGAGAGCTGACATCATCTGCAGAGAACAGAGCGAGCAGAAGGAGGTCAGTGCAGGTTATCTCTATTACCAATCACCATCCTCTGTTCTTTTTCCACCCATTCTGTTATAACCCCCCACGTACATGGGTCCCCCTCACTGCATTATCCCTGTCATAACCCCCCCCCCCCCGGTGTACATGGGTCCCCTCACTGCATTATCCCTGTTATAACCCCCCCACCCCAGTGTACATGGGTCCCCCTCACTGCATTATCCCTGTTATAACCCCCCCCCACCCCGGTGTACATGGGTCCCCTCACTTCATTATCCCTGTTATAACCCCCCCCCCCCACCCCGGTGTACATGGGTCCCCCTCACTGCATTATCCCTGTTATAACCCCCCACCCCGGTGTACATGGGTCCCCTCACTGCATTATCCCTGTTATAACCCCCCCACCCCGGTGTACATGGGTCCCCCTCACTGCATTATCCCTGTTATAACCCCCCCCCCACCCCGGTGTACATGGGTCCCCTCACTTCATTATCCCTGTTATAACCCCCCACCCCGGTGTACATGGGTCCCCTCACTTCATTATCCCTGTTATAACCCCCCCCCACCCCGGTGTACATGGGTCCCCTCACTTCATTATCCCTGTTATAACCCCCCCCCCACCCCGGTGTACATGGGTCCCCTCACTTCATTATCCCTGTTATAACCCCCCACCCCGGTGTACATGGGTCCCCTCACTTCATTATCCCTGTTATAACCCCCCCACCCCCCACCTCAGAAGACGCTTCATCACCTGAGAACCTGGGCGGAGCAAATCCTAGAGGCACCTCGTAGGCGGACGTTGGTCGCTGAGGCGGAGTCCAGTCTGAATACCGTGTCATGGGAAGTTGTCCTTCTGGGATTGGAGAGGAGGAGCGCCCCCCCATGGTGTAGTCATAGGAGCCGGAGGAGGACAGGCGGCTGGAGGAGGAGGAGGTGGATGCAGGCCGGTCGTGGTACTGGGGGCGGGGGGAGGACGGGCGGCCCCAGGGTGAGCGGGATGTCCCGGACATATACGGGTCAGAAGTTTCGGAGGGAAGGGACCTCCGGCTCAGAGTGGGGGAGGGGGTGAGGGACAGCACGGGGACGGTGCTGCTGGTGGTAACAGCCAGTCCAGGAGGGACAGAGAGGGAGGAGGAGGAGTCCTGTGTGCGCGCCCAATTAAATTGCTGAGGTGACGTTGTGGCCAATGAGGGCAAGGCTGAAGAGGACACACTCCGCCGCACCAGGGACGGGGACAGCGTGGGGGCGGAGTTCTGAGGGTTCAGCACTTCCAAGTTCTGCGGAACAAAAAATAAATAAATAAAACAGATCAGGGCGGAGCTTATCCCGCGTCATTTAATCCTCTGCGTCCAATCAGAGAATGATCACTATGAGATCCCAAACCTACCTCCATCCTGCCAGGGCCGCTGGGGGTCCTCCTCTTCTCCAGCTCCCAGCGAAGCTCGTCCAGCTTGGCGGTGGCCGAATCCAACTCCATCTGGTTCACATTCAGCCCCCGGGCCGCCAGCGCTGCAAACAGACAACACATGAAACCTAAGAGGGGGTATACAGAGGCGGGGGGGGGGGTGTATACAGAGCCAGGGGGGGGAGGGGGTATACAGAGCCGGGGGGGAGGGGGTATACAGAGTCGGGGGGGGGTATACAGAGGCGGGGGAGGAGGGGGGGTATACAGAGCCGGGGGGGGGGGTATACAGAGCCGGGGGAGGGGGGGGGTATACAGAGCCAGGGGGGAGAGGGATAGATATATATATCTATCTATATATCTATATATATACATATACACACACACACACACACACACACACACTGTATGATATATATAAACACACAGTTGTGTTCATAAGTTTACATACCCCGGCAGTAGTTATGATTTCTTGGCCATTTTTTAGAGAATATAAATGATAACACAAAAACTTTTCTCTCACTCGTGGTTAGTATTTGGATGAAGCCATTTATTATCAATCAGCTGTGTTTACTCTTTTTATATCATAGTCACAACAGAAACAGAATGACCCTGATCAAAAGTTTTTATACCCCAGTTCTTAATACCGTGTTTTGCCCCCTTTACCATCAATGACGGCTTGAAGTCTTTTGTGGTATTTGTGGATGAGGCTCTTTATCTTCTCAGATGGTTCCTCTTGGCGCAAAGCCTCCAGTTTCTTGTAAATTCTTGGGCTGTCTTCCATGAACGGCACGTTTCAGATCTCCCCAGAGTGGCTCAATGATATTGAGGTCAGGAGACTGAGATGGCCACTCCAGAACCTTCACTTTATTCTGCTGTAGCCAATGACAGGTGGACTTGGCCTTGTGTTTTGGATCATTGTCATGTTGGAATGTCCAAGTACCTCCCATGCGCAGCTTCCTGGCTGATGAATGAAATGTTCTTCCAGTATTTGATAACATACTGCATTCATCTTGTCATTAATTGTGACCAACTTTCCTGTGCCTTTGTAGCTCACACATCCCCAAAACATCAGCGATCCACCTCCGTGTTTCACAGTAGGGATGGTGGACCTTTCATCATAGGACTTGTTGTCTCCTCTCCAAATGTAGTGTTTATGGTTGTGGCCAAAAAGCTCAATTTTGGTCCCATCACTCCAAATGACTTTGTAGCAGAAGGTTTGAGGCTTGTCTATGTGCTGTTTGGTGTATTGTAAGCAGATACTTTGTGACATTTGCGTAGTAATGACTTTCTTCTGGTGACTCGACCATGCAGCCCATCTTTCTTCAAGTGCCTCCTTATTGGTCATCTTGATACAGCCACACCACATGTTTTCAGAGAGTCCTGTATTTCACCTGAAGTTATTTGTGGGGTTTTCTTTGCATCCCGAACAATTTTCCTGCCAGTTGTGGCTGAAATTTTAGTTGGTCTACCTGACCGTGGTTTGGTTTCACCAGAACCCCTCATTTTCCACTTCTTGATTAGAGTTTGAACACTGCTGATTGGCATTCTCAATTCCTTGGATATCTTTTTATATCCCTTTCCTGTTTTATACAGTTCAACTACCTTTTCCCAGCAGATCCTTTGACAATTCTTTTGTTTTCCCCATGACTTAGAATCCAGAAACGTCAGTGCAGCACTGGATGAAAGATGCAAGGGCCTGTCAGGAGTCCAGAAACTCATTGACCTTTTATACACACACTGATTACAAGCAAACAGATCACAGGTGAGGATGGTTACCTTTAATAGCCATTCAAACCCCTTTGTGTCACCTTGTGTGCATGTTATCAGGCCAAAATCACCGGGGTATGTAAACTTTTGATCAGGGCCATTTGAGTAGTTTATGTTGCCATTATGATATAAAAAGAGTAAACACAGATGATTGATAATAAATGGCTTCAGACAAACACTAACCATGAGTGAGAGAAAAGTTTTTGTGTTATCATTCATATTCTCTGAAAAATGGCCAAGAAATCAAATTCTGCCAGGGTATGTAAACTTATGAGCACAACTGTATATATACACATACAGCGAGTATAGAAAAGAATCCCCCCTTTTAAAATATTACAATTTTCTTGCTTTGCAGTCTGAAATGAAGACAGACACAGTTTTTGTTTTATCCAGCTGTGTTTACTCCGTGCAACTTATAACATCCAAGTGAAAGATAAACACCAACATGTCAGAGAGAACAGAATCACTGAGTTGGATAAAGGATCCCCCTCCTGACTTTTAAACTCAATCAAGTGTAGCTAATCACCTTCTCAAACGAAACACAAAGCTATTTGACTTTCAACTGTAATCAGCTGTGGTCACTGATTAGCTCATCATGAAAAGAGCTTTCCTGGAGCATTTCAGTCCCTGGTAGTGCAACTGAAGCAAATAACTCGCTATGGCTGGTGCTGTCACTGGGATCTCCAAGATAAAGCTGTGACTGGGAAGAAGAAGGTTTCCCTACCCTAGCTCACAGCAACAATGAGCACACAGTGGTTGGAGGAGAAGGCGGGGAATGTCCACCAATGAGCACACAGTGGTTGGAGGAGAAGGCGGGGAATGTCCACCAATGAGAACACAGTGGTTGGAGGAGAAAGCAGGCAATGTCCACCAATGAGCACACAGTGGTTGGAGGAGAAAGCAGGCAATGTCCACCAATGAGCACACAGTGGTTGGAGGAGAAGGCGGGGAATGTCCACCAATGAGCACACAGTGGTTGGAGGAGAAGGCGGGGAATGTCCACCAATGAGCACACAGTGGCTGGAGGAGAAGGCGGGGAATGTCCACCAATGAGCACACAGTGGTTGGAGGAGAAGGTGGGGAATGTCCACCAAGGAGCACACAGTGGTTGGAGGAGAAAGGGGGAATGTCCACCAATGAGCACACAGTGGTTGGAGGAGAAGGCGGGGAATGTCCACCAATGAGCACACAGTGGTTGGAGGAGAAGGCGGGGAATGTCCACAAATGAGCACACAGTGGTTGGAGGAGAAGGCAGGGAATGTCCACCAATGAGCACACAGTGGTTGGAGGAGAAGGCGGGGAATGTCCAATGAGCACACAGTGGTTGGAGGAGAAGGCGGGGAATGTCCAATGAGCACAGAGTGGTTGGAGGAGAAGGCGGGGAATGTCCACCAATGAGCACACAGTGGTTGGAGGAGAAGGCGGGGAATGTCCACCAATGAGCACACAGTGGTTGGAGGAGAAGGCGGGGAATGTCCAATGAGCACACAGTGGTTGGAGGAGAAGGCGGGGAATGTCCAATGAGCACAGAGTGGTTGGAGGAGAAGGCGGGGAATGTCCACCAATGAGCACACAGTGGTTGGAGGAGAAGGCGGGGAATGTCCACCAATGAGCACACAGTGGTTGGAGGAGAAGGCGGGGAATGTCCAATGAGCACACAGTGGTTGGAGGAGAAGGCGGGGAATGTCCAATGAGCACAGAGTGGTTGGAGGAGAAGGCGGGGAATGTCCACCAATGAGCACACAGTGGTTGGAGGAGAAGGCGGGGAATGTCCACCAATGAGCACACAGTGGTTGGAGGAGAAGGCGGAGAATGTCCACCAATGAGCACACAGTGGTTGGAGGAGAAGGCGGGGAATGTCCACCAATGAGTACACAGTGGTTGGAGGAGAAGGCAGGGGAATGTCCACCAATGAGCACACAGTGGTTGTAGGAGAAGGTGGGGAATGTCCACCAATGAGCACACAGTGGTTGGAGGTGAAGGCGGGGAATGTCCACCAATGAGCACACAGTGGTTAGAGAAGGCGGGGAATGTCCACCAATGAGCACACAGTGGTTGGAGGAGAAGGCGGGGAATGTCCACCAATGAGCACACAGTGGTTGGAGGAGAAGGCAGGGAATGTCCACCAATGAGCACACAGCGGTTGGAGGAGAAGGTGGGGAAAGTCCACCAATGAGCACACAGTGGTTGGAGGAGAAAGGGGGAATGTCCACCAATGAGCACACAGTGGTTGGAGGAGAAGGCGGGGAATGTCCACCAATGAGCACACAGTGGTTGGAGGAGAAGGTGGGGAATGTCCACCAAGGAGCACACAGTGGTTGGAGGAGAAAGGGGGAATGTCCACCAATGAGCACACAGCGGTTGGAGGAGAAGGCGGGGAATGTCCACCAAGGAGCACACAGTGGTTGGAGGAGAAGGCGGGGAATGTCCACCAAGGAGCACACAGTGGTTGGAGGAGAAGGCGGGGAATGTCCACCAAGGAGCACACAGTGGTTGGAGGGGAAGGCGGGAAATGTCCACCAAGGAGCACACAGTGGTTGGAGGAGAAAGGGGGAATGTCCACCAATGAGCACACAGCGGTTGGAGGAGAAGGCGGGGAATGTCCACCAAGGAGCACACAGTGGTTGGAGGAGAAAGGGGGAATGTCCACCAATGAGCACACAGCGGTTGGAGGAGAAGGCGGGGAATGTCCACCAATGAGCACACAGTGGTTGGAGGAGAAGGTCCTTGCATGGCCTAGTCAGAGGCGGGACTTAAACCCCATTGAAAATCTGTGGAATGAGTGAAGACTGTAGTCCACAAATGCTCATCATCAAATGTAACTGAATTTCAGCAGTTCTGCAAAGAAGATCGGGCAAATATTGAAAAGTTAGTAGAGACAAATCCCAACAGGTTAAAGGCTGGAATTACAGCAAAAGTGGATCCAACTAAATACTGACACATGGAGGGGGGGGGGGGGGGGGGGTCCTTTCTCCAATTCATTAACTGTTTTTTCTGACATGTTGGTGTTTATATCTTTCACTTGGATGTTATAAGTTGCACGGAGTAAATACAGCTGGATAGAAAACAAAAACTGTGTCTATGTTTATTTAAAGGGGGGTAATTCTTTTCTATACCCACTGTATATAGCACCTGTATACAGTGCCTTGAAAAAGTATTCATACCCCTTGACATTTCCCACATTTTGTTACACCCAAAACCATGAATGTATTTTATTGGGATTTTATGTGATAGACCAACACAAAGTGTCACATAATTGTGAAGTGGAAGGAAAATGATAAATGATACAAATAAATATGTGAAAAGTGTGGGGGAGGGGCATTTGTATGGCGCCCCCCGGAGTCAATACTTTGTAGAACCCCCTTTCTCTACAAGTCTTTTTGGGGGTGTCTCTACCAGCTTTGCACATCTAGAGAGGACATTTCTGCCCATTCTTCTTTGTAAAATATCTCAAGTTCTGTCAGATTGGATGGAGAGCGTCTGTGAACAGCAATTTTCAAGTCTTGCCACAGATTCTCAATGTGATTTAGGTCTGGACTGTGACTGGGCCATTCTAACACATGAATATGCTTTGATCTAAACCATTCCATTGTAGCTCTGGCTGGATGTTTCGGGTCGTTGTCCTGCTGGAAGGTGAACCTCCGCCCCGGTCTCAAGTCTTTTGTAGACTCTAACAGGTTTTCTTCTAAGATTGTCCTGTATTTGTCTCCATCCATCTTCCCATCAACTCTGACCAGCTTCCCTGTCCCTGCTGAAGAAAAGCATCCCCACCACATGATGCTGCCACCACCATGTTTCACGGTGGGGATGGTGTGTTCAGGGGGATGGGCAGTGTTAGTTTTCCCCCACACATAACGTTTTACTTTTAGGCCATAAAGTTGAATTTTGGTCTCATGTGACCAGATCACCTTCTTCCACATGTTTGCTGTGTCCTCCACATGGCTTCTCACAAACTACAAACAGGACTTCTTATGACTTTCTTTCACCAATGTCTTTCTTCTTGTCACTCTTCCATAAAGGGCAGATTTGTGGAGAACACGACTAATAGTTGTCCTGTGGACAGATTCTCCCACCTGAGCTGTGGATCTCTGCAGCTCCTCCAGAGTTACCATGGACCTCTTGGCTCTTCTCTGATGAATGTTCTCCTTGCCCGGCCGGTCAGTTTAGGTGGACGGCCATGTCTTGGTAGGTTTGCAGTTGTGCCATACTCTTTCCATTTTCCGATGATGGATTGAACAGAGCTCTGTGAGATGATCAAAGCTTAGGAGATTTTTTTTATAGCCTAACCCTGCTTTATACTTCTCCACAACTTTATCCCTGACCTGTCTGGTGTGTTCCTTGGCCTTCATGATGCTGTTTGTTCACTAAGGTTCTCTAACAAACCTCTGAGGGCTTCACAGAACAGCTGTATTTATACTGAGATTAAATGACACACAGGTAGACTCTATTTACTAATTAGGTGACTTCTGAAGGCAATTGGTTCCTCTAGATTTTAGTTAGGGGTATCAGAGTAAAGGGGGCTGAACACAAATGCCCCCCCCCCCCCACACTTTTCACATATTTATTTGTATCATTTATCATTTTCCTTCCACTTCACAATTATGTGACACTTTGTGTTGGTCCATCACATAAAATCCCAATAAAATACATTTATGTTTTTGGATGTAACATGACAAAATGTGGGAAGTGTTGGGGGGTATGAATACTTTTTCCAGGCGCTGTATATAGATGTAGGTGGAGAGGTGTGATGCGGAGTCTGTACATGTTGTGCGGCATTCCTCGCCGAGTACCGGTGACACCCCTCCTCCCCCTCCTATGTCCCGGTGGAAGTCGATCGGGGACATGTAGATGACGATCATGGGACAGGCGTGTGCAGACAAGCTGACAGCAGACTCTCCCCTCCTAGAATATGATTATTGGGGGGATCACAGACAGTCCCCCTTCCAGACTGACCCCCCGTGTGCCGCACAGCCGGATCCCACGGCAGGAGAAGAGTTTCTGTGTTACTCAATTTATTATCTTATGTCCTCACCCCGCCCTATAATAATAATAATAATAATAATAATAATCCGCGTGATTAATGAACACTATGTCCTGACGGCAGCCAATCACAGCCCAGAACACCGGGTGTCCCCCGAAAAACACCGCCCCTCACCCCATCCTGAGAATAATCTCCACTGCAGGCTGTGTCTGGGGGATGGGGGTCACGTGTCCGCTACTGTGTACCCCAATAATACACACCATGTATATCCACACTGTGTACCCCAATAATACACACTGTGTACCCCAATAATACACACCATGTATATCCACACTGTGTACCCCAATAATACACACCATGTATATCCACACTGTGTACCCCAATAATACACACACCGTGTATAGCCACACCGTGTACCCCAATAATACACACCATGTATATCCACACTGTGTACCCCAATAATACACACACCATGTATATGCACACTGTGTACCCCAATAATACACACACTATGTACCCCAATAATACACACACCATGTATATCCACACTGTGTACCCCAATAATACACACACTGTGTATATCCACACTGTGTACCCCAATAATACACACCATGTATAGCCACACCGTGTACCCCAATAATACACACACCGTGTATATCCACACTGTGTACCCCAATAATACACACCGTGTATATCCACACTGTGTACCCCAATAATACACACACCATGTATATCCACACTGTGTACCCCAATAATACACACACCATGTATATCCACACTGTGTACCCCAATAATACACACACCGTGTATATGCACACCGTGTACCCCAATAATACACACACCATGTATATGCACACTGTGTACCCCAATACACACACTGTGTACCCCAATAATACACACACCATGTATATGCACACTGTGTACCCCAATAATACACACACTGTGTATATGCACACTGTGTACCCCAATAATACACACACCGTGTATATGCACACTGTGTACCCCAATAATACACACACTGTGTACCCCAATAATACACACACCGTGTATATGCACACTGTGTACCCCAATAATACACACACTGTGTACCCCAATAATACACACACCGTGTATATGCACACTGTGTACCCCAATAATACACACACCGTGTATATGCACACTGTGTACCCCAATAATACACACACTGTGTATATGCACACTGTGCACCCCAATAATACACACACCATGTATATCCACACTGTGTACCCCAAAAATATATCCACTCCATGTACCTCCATCCACACTGTGTACCCACATAATATACTGTATACACAAATTGTGCACCCCTATATTATACTCCCAGAGTATAACTTACAGTGGAAGTATACAGTACACCCCCTCCCCCCGCTATGATCTACATCCCCCTATAATATACACCCCTAAAAAAGGTACATCTGGGAGGTATACAGTATATACCCCCCCTATAATATACACCCCCCCCCCCTATAATATACACCCCCGCATAACGTACATTTGTAGGTATACAGTATATACCCCACCTATAATATACACCCCCCCCATAACGTACATTTGTAGGTATACAGTATATACCCCCCCCTATAATATACAGTAAATACCCCTATAATATACAGTACAGCTCAATAATAAAGATTTGGAGGACTTACACTGGAATTGGAGGTCCATGAGGGTGTCGGGGGGCCTGGCGGGGTCTCCGGCCATCTTGCGGAAGGCGTCTCTCCAGCCAATCAGCTTTGTCCTGGGAAGGAAAAGGACTTCCATTAGGTCGGAGGACGGGGAGATGAAGTGCCCAGGGAGGGAGGAGGAGAGGAGATTATATAGTGAAGGTGAGTCATGTCGGGGTGGAGAACCTCGAAGAGACAGACAGGGGACGGGGGTGAGACAGACGCCTGGAATGTCACAAAACATCGATATGAGAACCTCTGCCGGTGAATCTGCCCCTGGGGTGGGGGAGGAGCTCCACACACAATAAATACAGGAGGAACTTCACCACCTGAAGGAGACAATACCCAAGCAACCTTCTACAATGGAGCCCATCCCGAGCAACGTTCTAGTGACATCCCAAGCAACATTCCATAGTACAGCCCATCCCAGGCAACGTCCCACCCCACCGTCATCCCGAGGAACGTTCTACAATACAGCCCGTCTCTAAGCATCTTTCCACCCCACCACCAATCTGAACAATGTCCCACTCATCTTCATCCAGAGCAACATCCCACCCCAACGTCACCCCGAGCAACATCCCACCCCAACGATATCCCGAGCAACGTCCCACCCCACCGACATCCTAAGGAACGTTCTACAACACAGCCCGTCCCCAAGCATCTTTCCACCCCACCACCAATCTGAACAATGTCCCACTCATCTTCATCCAGAGCAACATCCCACCCCAACGACATCCCGAGCAACGTCCCACCCCAACGACATTCCGAGCAACGTCCCACCCCACCGATATTCCGAGCAACGTCCCACCCCACCGTCATCCCGAGAAACGTTCTACAATACAGCCTGTCCCCAAGCATCTTTCCACCCCACCACCAATCTGAACAATATCCCACTCACCTTCATCCAGAGCAACGTCCCACCCCAACGACATTCTGAGCAACATCCCACCCCAACGATATATCGAGCAACGTCCCACCCCACCGTCATCCCGAGGAACGTTCTACAATACAGCCTGTCCCCAAGCATCTTTCCACCCCACCACCAATCTGAACAATGTCCCACTCACCTTCATCCAGAGCAACATCCCACCCCAACGACATCCCGAGCAACGTCCCACCCCAACGACATCCCGAGAAACGTTCTACAATACAGCCTGTCCCCAAGCATCTTTCCACCCCACCACCAATCTGAACAATGTCCCACTCACCTTCATCCAGAGCAACATCCCACCCCAACGACATCCCGAGAAACGTTCTACAACACAGCCCGTCCCCAAGCATCTTTCCACCCCACCACCAATCTGAACAATGTCCCACTCATCTTCATCCAGAGCAACATCCCACCCCAACGACATCCCGAGCAACGTCCCACCCCAACGACATTCCGAGCAACGTCCCACCCCACCGATATTCCGAGCAACGTCCCACCCCACCGTCATCCCGAGAAACGTTCTACAATACAGCCTGTCCCCAAGCATCTTTCCACCCCACCACCAATCTGAACAATATCCCACTCACCTTCATCCAGAGCAACGTCCCACCCCAACGACATTCCGAGCAACATCCCACCCCAACGATATATCGAGCAACGTCCCACCCCACCGTCATCCCGAGGAACGTTCTACAATACAGCCTGTCCCCAAGCATCTTTCCACCCCACCACCAATCTGAACAATGTCCCACTCACCTTCATCCAGAGCAACATCCCACCCCAACGACATCCCGAGCAACGTCCCACCCCAACGACATCCCGAGAAACGTTCTACAATACAGCCTGTCCCCAAGCATCTTTCCACCCCACCACCAATCTGAACAATGTCCCACTCACCTTCATCCAGAGCAACATCCCACCCCAACGACATCCCGAGCAACGTCCCACCCCACCGACATCCTGAGGAACGTTCTACAATACAGCCCATCCCCAAGTATCTTTCCACCCCACCACCAATCTGAACAATATCCCACTCACCTTCATCCAGAGCAACGTCCCACCCCACCGACATCCCGAGCAACGTCCCACCCCACCGACATCCCGAGCAATGTCCCACCCCACCGACATCCCGAGCAACGTCCCACCCCAACGACATTCCGAGCAACATCCCACCCCACCGTCATCCTGAGGAGCGTCCCACCCCACCAACATCCAGAGCAGCGTCCCACCCCACCAACATCTCGAACAACGTCCCACCCCACCAACATCCCGAACAACGTCCCACCCCACCGTCACCCCCAGCAACGTCCCACCCCACCGTGATACCGAGGAACGTTCTACAATACAGCCCGTCCCCAAGCATCTTTCCACCCCACCACCAATCTGAACAATGTCCCACTCATCTTCATCCAGAGCAACGTCCCACCCCAACGACATTCCGAGCAACGTCCCACCCCAACGACATCCCGAGAAACGTTCTACAATACAGCCCGTCTCTAAGCATCCTTCCACCCCACCAATCTGAACAATGTCCCACTCATCTTCATCCAGAGCAACATCCCACCCCAACGATATCCCGAGCAACGTCCCACCCCACCGACATCCCGAGCAACGTCCCACCCCACCGACATCCCAAGCAACGTTCTACAATACAGCCCGTCCCCAAGTATCTTTCCACCCCACCACCAATCTGAACAATATCCCACTCATCTTCATCCAGAGCAACATCTCACCCCACCGTCATCCCGAGCAACGTCCCACCCCATCGACATCCGGAGCAACGTCCCACCCCACCGACATCCCGAGCAACGTCCCACCCCACCGACATCCCGAGCAACGTCCCACCCCACCGACATCCCGGGGAACGTTCTACAATACAGCCCGTCCCCAAGCATCTTTCCACCCCACCACCAATCTGAACAATGTCCCACTCATCTTCATCCAGAGCAACATCCCACCCCAACGACATCCCGAGCAACATCCCACCCCAACGACATCCCGAGCAGCGTCCCACCCCACCAACATCCCGAGCAGCGTCCCACCCCACCAACATCCCGAGCAGCGTCCCACCCCACCGACATCCCGAGCAACGTCCCACCCCACCGACATCCCGAGCAGCGTCCCACCCCACCGACATCCCGAGCAACGTCTCACCCCACCGACATCCCGAGCAATGTCCCACCCCAACGACCTCCTGAGGAACGTTCTACAATACAGCCCATCCCCAAGCATCTTTCCACCCCACCACCAATCTGAACAATGTCCCACTCACCTTCATCCAGAGCAACATCCCACCCCAACACTGTCTCAAGCAACAATCAACAATACAGTCCATCCTGAGAAACCTCTACCCCCCCCCCCCTAACCATCACCAGCAACAGCAACAATCTACAATTACAGCTGGTCCCGAGCAACGTCCCACCCTAATCACTGTTCTCCATCACCGTCACCAAGAATTTCACAGCACCGTGAGGAATGTCCGTGTGTGCATGGGAGTAAAATAACACACTTTATATACACAGTATAATATACACATATATTATACACCATACAGTGGGGAAAATAAGTATTTGACCCCTCCAGCAAAACAGGACTTAGCAGTTGGTGGAGAAACCCTTGTTGGTGATCACAGAGGTCAGACGTTTCTTGTAGATGGTGATCAGGTTTCCACACATCTCAGGAGGGATTTTGGTCCTCTCTTCTTTGTGTGTCAATTTTTATTCAAGGTTTTTCACAGAACAGAATAAAGACTTTGGCATGGACTCTGAACAATACAAAGCTTCCATATTCTGAAGGACATACAGTACAAGAACTAAAAAAAAAATAAATGGGACTTTATAATTACATAAGTACACTGGGAGGAACGTGTTACCATACGCCACGTGGCGATAGGCCACGCTCCCTAGGACAGCTTGCTTCTTATGAGTTGGAGGCTAGTAATTGTAATCTATATTAAGAGCGTTTCATTAACTGCAGTCCTGATTATTCATTTCCAAAGCGAGCTGCAAGGCTGACTACAAATACTAAACATCTCAATATGTTCTCCGTCGTGGTATCAGCTCAATTAAACGGGTCGCAGAGTACGCCCCCCACAAGTAGCGGGAGACACTCCACCCCCCCCCCCCCCCAAAAGTGTGGAAGAATGAAGTCCAGGCCTTACAATACCAAAATCCAAAAAGGAGAGAGAAAAATAAAAAAAATGGGGGAAAACAAGGAGAAAACGAATCCAATATAGACGAGAGATGAAAAGAGAACGAGGGGGAAAGGGGGGAGACTCCGCGCTCTGATCTACGCTGACCAGGAGGAAACCTAGCCAGTGACAGTCCGGGGATTAGTCAGATATCAATCCATGGACCTCATACCTTTTCAAACATCCTCGATTTATCCTGTAAGATTTCCATCAGCCTTTCATTTAACATGAGCCAAGAAAGTTTATGTTCGAGTTGGTCAAATGGTACAGCCGCCGACTTCCAGTTACTGGCTATTGTAAGTTTAGCGGAAACAAATATGAAGGTGAGGAGCCATCTCAGAATTTTGGAGGCTTCTTCTACCTTACAACCCAGCAACGCGTGTATTGGGGACTTAGTCAGGTTAATTTGGGTGAGAGTATAAATGAAATTGTAAACCCTGATCCAGAACCTCTGTACCTTGGGGGCATTGCCACCATATGTGGTAGGCCGTCCCTTCCTGACTACAGCCCCAAAAACACTTAGAGGAAGCCCCCAGGACCAAAAGGTGGCCAGTCTAGCCGGTATCAAACACCACCTCAGTAATACCTTCTAAATTTGCTTCTACAATAGAAGTGTTGATAAGTGACCTTTATGCTGCTAGCGCCATCGAGTGCCATTCCTCAAGTTTCGGGGTTTCCTGGATATCCTGTTCCCATCTAGCCATAGAACTCAGTTTTACTGAGGTATACGTTAGAATAGTGTATATTTCAGATATGACCTCAGATTTTATCATGTTGATGACACACATTTTCCATAGGTGACATAGTTGCGAGATCACTTTTACGTGATAGGCATGTAGATATTGGTGTATTTGAGTACATCTAAAATGTTCAGAATCCGGCAGTTGGTGTTTTTTCTATGAGTAATCTCTTTGATAACATACCTTTATGATCACAAAAAGGTCTGCATTTCCTATGAAACCCTTGTTGGGCCACCATTCAAAAGCAAGGGGGGGCGGGATCCTTATTTCGCAAGAGAAGAGCTAATGGGATATGAGGTGACTTAGAAGTTATGAGATCTGGACAGTCTACCCCAGATATCTAGCCATAAAGAAAGGGGGGGGGCTGTAGAATTGTAGGCCGATCTTTCGTCGGCAACCACATAATGTGGGAGAGGGGGAGGTTTAAATGGACAGTAATAGGATTCCATCAACATCCACATCGCATGGGGCTGCTGGGAATGAAATTTAGTAAGTTGGGCCAATTGGGCAGCGTGAAAATATTTCAGCAGATCGGGAAGTCCTAGACCTCCCTTCTGGGTTTTGGGGTAAACAGTGTGCGCTTATTCACCCTGGGCCTGGGCCTCTTGTCACCCCATATAACCTAAGCTTTTTTTGAAATACCATCAGATCAAATCTAACAAGTGCCACTGGTATAGTGTGAATTTTTTAAAAAAAATTCTCGGAAGAACATTAAATTTTTTACCGAATGTAGTCTGCCGAACCACGATGGAGGATGGGAGTTGCCATCTAGCCAAGTTTGCTGTCAAACGTCTAAATGGTGAAGGATATTTATGGGGCTATAAAAGATATGTAGAGAAGGCATCAAATGAATACCTAGGTAAGGAAGAGCCTCTGGTTCCCAATGAAATTGATAAGATTGTTCAAGGGTTTTTTGAGTGCTACTCTGTAAAGAGATATTCAGTGCCCTAGATTTGTCATAATTGATTGTAAGACTCGAGATACCTGAAAAAGGGTTGAAGTATTGCGTATAGGTTGGGGATGGTGGTAATGGGTGACGACATGACCATCAAGATGTCATCCGCAAATAGTATACATTTATGTTCCCTATTCCCCGCACTCTAACCCCCGAACATCCGGACAATTACGGATCTTTACTGCAAGCGGTTCTATAGGTAAAACGAATAGTAATGGGGACAGAAGGGCACCCCTGCCGAGTCCCCTTATGAAAAGTGAGGGATTGTGTAGAATACCCTTTAAGCATTAAGGACGCAGTAGGTGTGTCATATAATGTGTGGAGTACAGCTAAAAAATAAAAAAAATTGGCCAAACCCAAAGCGAGATAAAACATGAAATCTATAGTCCCAGGATAGGGGATCCAACGCTTTATGGATATCCAAAGAAAGCAGCATTGCCCTGCCTTGTGATCCCAATCAGAATGGCTGAAATTCCATCTATAATTCTTCTGGTCAGATGCCTGGCGAATAGGGACAAATCCCGCCTGGTCTAGGTGAATATATTGTGGAAGAAAATAATTCAATCTAAGGGCCAGCACCTTTGTCATTTTTTAATCCACATTTATTAAGGAAATTGGACGGTAGTTAGAACAATCTCTGTGACCTCTTTTCCAGTTTAGGCAGAAAGTGGATGTAGGCCACGTTTTCATATGTTGGGATGCTATTACCCCAGTGTTTCTCAACCAGGGTTCTGTGAAACCCTAGGGTTCCTCCTGAGGTTGCTAGGGGTTCCTTGAGCTTTGAGCAACGGTGGATTGATCTCCCACCTTCACTGATCACCAATGCAAGTGGATAATTTCCCATTACTTCCAAACTGACCACTAAGGTTAGTGTGGACACTAGGTACCCTACATTATTTATCCTTACTGTATATTAAAAAATTTCTTTGGTATATAAATCACACTAATGTATCAAGAGCTGTAGCCATCATTCTTTTTAGCAGGGGTTCCCCAAGAACCTGAAAATTATTTCAAGGGTTCCTCAGGGGTAAAAAGGTTGAGAAAGGCTGTATTACCCCATCTAAGGTCATTAAAATAGGAGCACATAAGGGGAGGGGGGGGGGGGGGAAATCAGGATCTCCTGATACGTCTTATAATAATGGCCGGAGAAGCCATCCAGGCCCTGGGGCTTTAGAGGGAGACACAGTTTTTATGGCCATTCGAATCTCAGATTCTGTAAACTCCTTATCCATAAATTAGATGAGGCAGTGGAACATCTTGAAGAAACTCATCTGCCTTAGCTTGTGAGAACTGATCAGGCGAAGTGTATAACTTAGGGGAGAATCTACAGAATTCCTGTATGATCGGCTCAGGGTTTTGGGTTGGGTGTCCAGTGGATAAATCGTAATTTGGGTAAGGTAGGTATATGCACCCGGGGTACCAATTTTCCAGCCAGCATCGCGGTAGGTTTGTCACCCATTGTGTAATATTTATGTCTCGACCAGTGAATGTGTTTTTTCAGCTTGGGTAGTTAGACTCAAATTCAAGGTTAGCCTAGCCGCATCGATTTTATGTCTAATATCTACTTGAGGGGCCGCTCGACGTTCGTTCATGAGACTTTTCCAGGTCAGCCACCAGTTGTTTGATTGTTTATACCCGAGCTCGTTTGGCCCTGGCTGCTAGCAGGATAAGTTTACCCCGAATGGTGGCCTTATGGGCCGCCCAATTTATAGCGGGAGACGCATCAGTGGACGAGTTATCGCAAAAAAAAAAAAAAAAAAAACGCACGCAATTCTGTCTCGATATCAGCATATACTATGGGATAATTGAATAAGGCGACATTAAAGCGCCATGGAGAGGGGTGTGGTTTAGTACAAAGATCAGTCAACACTTTTATCGGAGAATGATCCGACCAGGGGACAGACAAGATTTTCACCAAAGTTATATACCATGGCAACGAAGTGTGTACAAAAATGGTCTATTCGAGAATATGCATGGTGCACCTGCGAAAAGTGTGTGTAATCTCTAGTGGAGGGGTTTGGCCTCTCGCCAGGCATATATTAAATCGTAAAGAGGTAACAGGCGTGCCACTTTGCTGCTGCTTTTGGGTATTCGTTTGAGAATCGCCTTGGTAGGGTCAGATTTATCCAGGATCCGATCTAATGGAATATTGCTATCGCCACCCAGAACCACCTATCACTGTACTTTAGGCATCAACACCGCCATCTTTCTAAAAAAACTCCACCTGTCCAGAGTTCAGGGCATAAGAAGAAATTAATGAGATCAATTGGTCATGAAGGCGACCCACTGCCATGATATAGTGGCCATACTTATCCTCAACTATAGTGATGGGGGGTGAAAAGAGTCATTACAGAAACAAACTGCCACCCTCCCCTGTTTCTCAGGGCCAGAGGACAAGTAATATTGTGGATATCGGACACTGAGATATCTAGGGGCTGAGGTCTTAGAAAATGGTCCACTCTTCTTTGAAGATCTTCTCTAAAACCCTTAAGGTTTCTTGGCTGTTGCTTGGCAACTCAAAGTTTCAGCTTCCTTCAATAATAATTCTATAGAATTAAGGTCTGGAGACTGGCTAGGCCACGCCATGACCTTAATGTTCTTCTTCTTGAGCCACTCCTTTGTTGTCTTGGCGGTATGTTTTGGGTCATTGTTATGCTGGAAGACCCATCCACGACCCATCTTCAGTGTTCTGGCTGAGCGAAGAAGGTTCTCCTCCAAGATTTTACAATACCTGGTCCCGTTCATTGGTCCCTCAATGCAGCAAAGTCAGCCTGAACCTTTATCAGAGAAACAGCCCCAAAGCATCATGTTTCCACCTCCTGTGTGTGACTGTAGGGATGGTGTTCTTAGGGTCATAGTCAGCATTTTTATTCCTCCAAACACGGCGAGTTGAGTTAAGGCCAAAGAGATGAATTTTGGCCTCCCCTGACCACAGAACTTTCCCAATCCTTCTCTGAATCATTTAGATGTTCATTGGCAGACTTCAGACGGACCAGTACATGTGTCTTCCTGAGGAGGGCACCTTGCGGACACTGCAGGATTTCAATCTATGGCGGGATATTGTGTTACCAATGGTTTGTTTGGTGACTGGGGTCCCAACTCCCTTGAGATCGTTCACAAGCTCCTCCCGTGTAGTTCTGGGCTGATCCCTCACTTTTCTCGTGATCATCCTAACCCCATGAGGTGAAATCTTGCATGGAGCTCCAGACTGAGGACGATTGGTGGTTATTTTGTATGTCTTCCATTTGTGAATAATCGCTCCAACAGTTGTCTCCTTCTCACCAAGCTTCTTGCTGATGGTCTTGTAGCCCATTCCAGCCTTGTGTAGGTCTACAATCTTCTCCCTGACGTCCTCTAACAGATCTTTGGTCTTCCCCATGATGGTGAGGATTGGATGGAAGAAAGAGATTCTGTGGACAGGTGTCTTTTATACACATAACGAGTTGTCGTTAGGAGAACCTTCTTACATTGACAGGACTAATCTGTGTACCACATGAGCACCTACTGTAGTGTCTGTGTATACTACATATATACTGTAGTATATATGTAGTATACACAGACTGTCTCTATCATATAAAATACACCTATGATAAAAATTATAGACCCTTCATTTCTTTGTAAGTGGGAAAACTTACAAAATCTGCAGGGGATCAAATCATTCTTTTCCCCACTGTATACCGTACACACACATGGTGCAGGGATCCCTGCACTCCATAGAGCACTGTATCGGGGATGGGGTTGTCCGTGGACCCTGCAGGCGTGGTTGGGTATGGCGAGTCGTACGGGGGGGGGGTGTCTCCGTGGACCCTGTAGCTACATGGAGGAACTTCACTACAAGGTGGAGAACATTCCTTCCATCCTCCTGGGCGCCGGTGTCTACAGGAAAGATACAATCAGGCCACACTAGGCCCAGCTTCTCAATACATGATCTCAGGTTCCCATATAGGAGGATGATTACCAGGACACATTGACAGGCGCCATGCTGCCTCCTATCCTGGCAAAGGAGAAGAACTGCAAACTAACAGAAGTGTAGAATGTGGAGGACAAGGAGATTTGAGGTCATCACTAAACAGCTCCTCACCTCTTCTTTACCTCCTTGGAGTGGAGAGGTTACCAAATCCTGGCCACTCCCTGATGTCCCATCAAATGTTGCAGCTCTGAGCCCTCTCCTTCCCGAAGGGAAGTGCTGCTGCATTATAGACTTTTTCCCCCGGTTCTGACATACTGAGAAGGGATCCAGAAGATGCACTTGTAATGGACTGGAAGTGTCTTCTCATAAGATCTCACCTACTCTTCCTGAAAGGATGGTGCCATCACACTCAGCAATGCAGAAGATGGAGGGGGGGGGGGGGTGCTGTGTTATGGCAATGCGTTTCGGCTAAACGGAGTACTATGTGCATTGTGGTGCCTCCAACACACACATACAGTACTTGGGGAGCCTCCTGAACTACATCATGAAGGTTCTTCCTGCAAAAAAGACTGTTGCTTTTTTAAAACTGGACCAATTAGGTCTCAGTAAGGATTGGCAGTGTGAGGGCGGGCACTCGTGACGCTGGGAACTGCAGCTTGTGGGGGTACGTGCTCATGTCAGTGGGAACTGCAATGTGTGGGGGGCACGTGCTCGTGTCAGTAGGAACTGCAGTGTGTGGGGGCACGCGCTCGTGCCACTCTGTCCAGGTGAGGAGCCCTGAACTTCAGTAAGCACTGCATTCCTGGGTGTGATTGATGGTCCTCGCAAAGAATGCCATATCACCAGCTCACTATCTTCACCAATGCAAACAAAACATTTATTCATCGCCCACAGAGAGCGACGGTTCAGAGACCTCCTCCTCAGTCAGCAATGACAACACCCCAGAGGTGGCGGTCCTCAGAGGCCTGGAAATGTCCTGTGAAGATGGTGTGCTGGTCAGCTGGCATCCTCTGTACTTCTACTACGATGGCTCTAGCTTTATGGTGCGTCTCTGAAAGGAGTGTGCTGGGCTGTCTGTACCCAACTTAGTATGGGCACCAGGGTGGTCATACGCACCGGGGCTTTACCCGCATGCCAGCCAGCTTCATACACAGAGCCCTACAAAAAAACACCACCACCAGGAGATCTGATATATTATTTACTGCGAAGCCTGACCTCCCCAACACCTGGAGTGCGCCTCTTTAGTGAAAGACCAGATTACAGGACCACCCTGGACCGATCTCCACTGGTCAACCTGGTAAGACCTTCACTACTGCTCCACTACTAAACCCAGACCTGAACCCAACCCTTACACCATCTCTCTAAACTGTGTCCCTTTGCTTGCCTTTATCCAGCCCTTTGGGCACTAGTCCTCCCACTGACACCAACAATGGGATGCGTGTCCTTGCACCGACATCAACAATGGGATGCGTGTCCTTCCACCGACACCAACAATGGGACGCGTGTCCTCCCACTAATAATGGGATGCTAATTCCTCCCATTGACACCAACAATGGAACCCTATTTCTCCCACTGACACCAACAATGGGGCGCTATTCCTCCCATCTGACACCAACGATGGAGTGATAGTCCTCCCATCTGACACCAACGATGGAGTGATAGTACTCCTATCTGACACCAACGATGGAGTGATAGTCCTCCTATCTGACACCAACAATGGGGCGCCATTCCTCCCACTGACACCAACAATGGGGCGCTATTCCTCCCATCTGACACCAACAATGGGGTACTATTCCTCCCACTGACACCAACGATGAAGCACTACTCCCCTCACTGACACCAACGATGAAGCACCTCTCCCCCCACTGACACCAACGATGAAGCACTACTCCCCCTATTGACAACAACAATGAAGCACTACTCCCCCCACTGACACCAACGATGAAGCACTACTCCCCCCACTGACACCAACAATGAAGCACTACTCCCCCCACTGACACCAAGGATGAAGCCCTACTCCCCCCACAGACACCAAGGATGAAGCACTACTCCCCCACAGACACCAAGGATGAAGCACTACTCCCCCCACTGACACCAACGATGAAGCATTACTCCCCCCACTGACACCAACGATGAAGCACTACTCCCCCCCACTGACACCAACGATGAAGCACTACTCCCCCCCACTGACACCAACGATGAAGCACTACTCCCCCCCACTGACACCAACGATGAAGCACTATTCCTCCCACTGGCACCAATGATAGGGCACTAATCTTCCCACTAATATCAAAGATCAATTGCTTACTCCCTCTGATGCTAGGACATTTTCTACTCTTACTGGTTACAGTCCGGACCCCCTAAAGTCTGCAGGACAGTAAACTGGCCGTTTAGAATGTTTGGAGACCCCTGACTTCCACTATGCTTCACCTTTATGGCTGATCTTATCACCAGTGGGACAACTAATAGGCGGTGAAACTCGTCCTTCCTTGTGGGGTCTCCAGTGAAGCCCAGATTTGGACCTCCACATGGCAGTGAAGTCCTCCTCACCCACTGGGGCCACCACATGACAATGTAGAATGCAGATGTCCCAGGCGGTGTCTCTTGGACTTTCCCGATACCCTAAATACTACTCGATTCTCTGTAGGACGGCTCCTGACACGTCTCAGAAGTTCCTGCCAATAACCGCTGACGGAAGAGGAAGGCGGCTCTCCAGCATTATGTAATGAAGGTAAATATTCAGGTCAGTGTGACGCCAGGGACCGACTCAGAGAGAAATGCTATTCCTGGCACAACGTTCACCGGTTAGTCACTGATACTAGACAGATAGGAATCCCATCTTCTTTCAGTTGGACATTCATCACTTCCTGGTTTTAAAATCAAATGACCACCAGGTACATGAGAAGAGTCTGCAGAGTTTAGAGCCAGTCAAGGGTCATCAATAGTTTGGAACATGATCTCCCAATGACTGGACAAGAAGCCTCAGAATTCACCACAATACCTATTCCCACCTCTAATACTCAGATGAATGGGGGGGCACCTCGGCAAATGAGGTCATCACTGATGAATCTGAATTCTCTACCTGGGCAGACCACTAGGTGACCAATGACCGGGAAGTCTAAAACTGCCCAGAAACATGGGACAGCAGTCAGGGTATCCAATCACTGGATGGACACACACGCTTACCCCGAGATAGAGGAGTCACCCCCTGTACTGTCCTTAACCCCGGGGAGCAATACCCAACACCTCCTGAAACCCAAATGGTTCCTGACCCACCAAATTTGGCCACACAAAGCGATGATCTTCTCTCTACAGGGTGCTCTGAGAGCTCTGTCCTGACGCACCAGATCCGGCCACGCCAGACGTTGATCTCTCTACAGAGAGCGCTGAGACCTCTGTCCTGTACCAGAGTTGATCAACCTGTCTATAAGAGATAAAGGATTTTGGATGAAGATCTGGTCTGTGTGTCTGGACATGGTGCAGAGCGGTGTGTAATGCAATCCATACAGGACATCGCCAACCACTCCAGTATCCTCCCATGAGATGGGGGGGGGGGGGGGTGTTGTATATATTGTAATATGTTCACCGATTTATGTGGGACATTGTTGTGTGTATGTACACATGCAGTCAATGTTGACAAGGCCAGAATTCAATGGACAATGGTTGATTTGTCCAACTGAATTTTAACATAGCAAGGGGACAGCTGAAGACTCTTTGATGTGTTAATCTTATGCAAGTCTATTTGAACATCTCAAAGGGTATTCAGGTGGTATCTGTTAATCTAATCTAATTACACATATCTAAGGGGACTTGTTGATGTTGATATGCGGGAGTGCAAATTGGGGCGGTTTATGACTGCAGCTGTTCACGGCTGGGAATTGTTGTCTATCTGAAAGACTAAAGTATATAAAAGACCTGAATGGAGACGGCCAATCAAATTGCTCAGCCATTCAATATTTAGTGAATATAACACAGCATTCAGTCTATAGTTTAAGTATCGTCTGTCTGTGTATGATGCACACAGAGACCTAGGAACATGGGGTTCTGAATGATATACTCTGTCGGATTTTTTTTTTGTCATCTGTGGGCTTTGTTCTGTGTTGGAAGTCAATAAAGTGCATCTCTCTGAAAGAATTGGGTTGCTGCGGAAGAGTACTTACTAACTCGTTATCATACCCACTCTACATCATATCCACCCGATACATATACCCGATCACTACAGGGGGCACTCCAGGATCCTCCCGTGAGATGGGGGGGGACACACCACTCCAGGATCCTCCCGTGGGATGATTGGGGGGGAACCACTCCAGGTTCCTCCCGTGGGATGATTGGGGGGGGAAACCACTCCGGGTTCCTCCCGTGAGATGATGGGAGGAGAACCACTCCGGGATCCTCCCATGAGATGGGGGGAACCACTCCAGGATCCTCCCGTGAGATGGGGGGGGGGACACACCACTCCAGGATCCTCCCGTGAGATGGGGGGGGACACACCACTCCAGGATCCTCCCGTGAGATGGGGGGGGGACACACCACTCCAGGATCCTCCCGTGAGATGGGGGGGGGACACACCACTCCAGGATCCTCCCGTGAGATGGGGGGGGGGACACACCACTCCAGGATCCTCCCGTGAGATGGGGGGGACCACTCCAGGATCCTCCCGTGAGATGGGGGGGGGGGGGGAACCACTCCAGGATCCTCCCGTGAGATGGGGGGGGACCACTCCTGGATCCTCCCGTGAGATAGGGGGGAACCACTCCAGGATCCTCCTGTGAGATGGGGGGGACCACTCCTGGATCCTCCCGTGAGATAGGGGGGAACCACTCCTGGATCCTCCCGTGAGATCGGGGGGGACCACTACAGGATCCTCCCGTGAGATGGGGGGGGACCACTACAGGATCCTCCCGTGAGATGGGGGGGGGAGCCACTCCAGGATCCTCCCGTGAGATGGGGGGGGACCACTCCTGGATCCTCCCGTGAGATAGGGGGGAACCACTCCAGGATCCTCCCGTGAGATGGGGGGGGACCACTCCTGGATCCTCCCGTGAGATAGGGGGGAACCACTCCTGGATCCTCCCGTGAGATGGGGGGGAACCACTCCAGGATACTCCCGTGAGATGGGGGGGGGACCACTACAGGATCCTCCCGTGAGATGGGGGGGGGAGCCACTCCAGGATCCTCCCGTGAGATATGGGGGGGAACCACTCCAGGATCCTCCCGTGAGATATGGGGGGGAACCACTCCAGGATCCTCCTGTGAGATATGGCGGGGAACCACTCCAGGATCCTTCCGTGAGATATGGGGGGGAACCACTCCAGGATCCTCCCGTGAGATATGGGGGGGGGAACCACTCCAGGATCCTCCCGTGAGATATGGGGGGGAACCACTCCAGGATCCTCCCGTGAGATATGGGGGGGAGAACCACTCCAGGATCCTCCCGAGAGATGGAGGAACCTATCCAGGCATAGTAATGGTGTAGTAGAGGTGTAGTAGCAGTGTATACTTAAGTGATTTCCAGCTTTCAGGCACATATGCCAGGTCTGGTATACACAGAGTCACTATGTGAAAATATACAATGCCTGGAATTCATCATTACCTCTCCGGAGATCCTCTTCTCCTGTAATATGCCGGCCGGCTCACTATCAGCAAAGAGCTAAAAATATAGAAGAACTGGGCTGGGAAGAGATAGAGCATCCCGCACTGCGTTCTTTTCCTTATACAGACGTCCCAACATGTCCCATCTATTACCCCCACCCCTCATACCGACCCCCCCCCCGAGCATTGTGTACTGGCAGCAAGTGTATAACACACAATACTCTATATATACACTGCTGAGCTACATACATACATACATACATACATACATACAGGTGAAGATAGATAGACACAGACAGACAGGTAGAGAAGTGACGGCGTTGCTCACGTACCACATGCGGCTGCGCAGTTTCTGGCTCCCGGGAAGAGACACCAGGCTACCGAAGTGGCTGAGTTTGCGTCTGTGCTGTGTCTGCACCATCCTCCTTCTCTGCTGGATGCTCTGTAATGTGACAGTACAGGTCCTGCCAGCATTATACCTGTACGGAGGGGCGGAGCTGCTGGAGGTGTCTGACACACACAGATAATCACCTATCACAGGAGAATACGGAGAATGGCCCACATCCAACACTGGAGGGGCCCCTCAAGTGTGATCACAGAAAAGCTGAACACTGGTCTATCCAAGGGGGGCCTCATCCAGGACTGTGCTACACGAATGGGGAATCCAAGGCCGCATTATCATAGGGGCCGCTGTCAATAAAGTGCTATTAAAGAGGGAATTCTTCTAGGACCATCTTACAACTGAGAGTTCTTCTTGGACAGCAGAAGCCTGTTCCAGAATTATGTTATCCTAGAGGTCTCTTCCAGGATGGAGGAAGTGGAGCCGACCCTTCTAGAACCAGGCTATTGTAGGGGCCTTTTCCAGGACGGTGGTATTGTAAGGGACCCTTCTAGAACCAGGCTACTGTAGGGGCCTTTTCCAGGATGGTGGTATTGTAAGGGACCCTTCTAGAACCAGGCTATTGTAGGGGCCTTTTCCAGGACGGTGGTATTGTAAGGGACCATTCTAGAACCAGGCCATTGTTGGGACCTCTTTCAGGACGGTGGTATTGTAGGGGACCCTTCTAGAACCAGGCCATTGTTGGGGCCTCTTCCAGGACGGCGGTATTGTAGAGCACCCTTCTAGAACCAGGCTATTGTAGGGGCCTTTTCCAGGATGGTGGTATTGTAGGGGACCCTTCTAGAATCAGGCCATTGTTGGGGCCTCTTCCAGGACCACTCTATGATAGGAAGGACATTTGTCCTAAAAGGGCCATTATAAGACCAATCCATAACGTGGGTGTCCTCCAGGATCGGACCTCTATGAAAGCGGAAAAGGCAGCCAACAGCCCTCTCCCTGGTCTTCATACTTGAGATCCCTGACCAATGAGGGACAGGATCTTCTCATTAAACTAATTTCTATGAAGTTATCTGAGGGGCTCCACCTGGAGTGCCTAGGTCTAAAATTGGAAGGGGTGTCATTTAACAAGGAGGAGAGCTGAAATAATTCAGCTTTCCTGATTGGACATTAGGGGTTTGATCCTGCCTGGAAACCAACTGTGGGATGAAGATGACGACACCAGGTGACCTATATAGACAGAGATGAGGAAGCCGGAGACCATTGGGGGTGAAGATAAGGACATCAGGTGACCCATATAGATGAAGATGAGGAAACTGGAGAATGTTTGGAAGATGAGGACATCAGGTGACCTATATATACACAGATGAGGAAGCCGGGAGTCCCAGGAGAGCCTGATGAGAGATTCCGGCTGATTGCACAATGTGTGTCTTGGTTACTTCAGTGACATAACTAGGGTGGGGCCCCCCCAATTAGCTCTCAGATACAGAAACTATTACACAACGGAGGAGAACAACATCGGTGACGGGGGCGGGGACCAAGCTGGGATGACAGCAGAGGGGACCAATCCAGGGTCTTCTAGTGTATTACACCCCAGCCCCCGCCCCCCCAGCTCTGGTATCTGCTCCACTTAAAGCCTTCTGTAGATCACAACATGCCGCCAACAATGCACTGCTACACAGCACTCTGGTCCCCACCACTGGCCCACTGACCCCCCCCTCCCCCCCACCCGCCATGTCTCTCCCAGGGCACTATCATGGCACAGGGCACGCTCTGATGAATGCGGCAACCCATAGTAACCCATGCATGTTCCTGCATACCCACCATTGCCACATCTGCCAGTGAGATGAGTCTTTGCATCCCACACACTCAATGAAACGCATTCGCTGCAACTGGTACACTCACTGCAATACTTCCCTACTCCACCTACACCAACCAACGCAACACGTCCCTACACAAGCAAACCAAATGCTAAGACACGTCCCCGCATTCTTCAACATGTCCCTGCATCCCCGCGCACTCCCCACCGCTGCAACACATCCTGCATCCCCCCACGCCCACCACTGCAACACTTCCTCGAATCCCTACATGCCCACTGCTGCAACACGTCCCTGAATCCCGCACGCCCACCACTGCAACACTTCCTCGAATCCCTTCATGCCCACCGCTGCAACGTCCCTGAATCCCTTCATGCCCACCGCTGCAACACGTCCCTGAATCCCGCACGCCCACCGCTGCAACACATTCCTGAATCCCGCACGCCCACCACTGCAACACGTCCCTGAATCCCGCACGCCCACCGCTGCAACACGTCCCTGAATCCCGCACGCCCACCGCTGCAACACATCCCTGAATCCCGCACGCCCACCGCTGCAACACGTCCCTGAATCCCGCACGCCCACCGCTGCAACACATCCCTGAATCCCGCACGCCCACCGCTGCAACACATCCCTGAATCCCGCACGCCCACCACTGCAACACTTCCTCGAATCCCTACATGCCCACCGCTGCAACACGTCCCTGAATCCCGCACGCCCACCACTGCAACACTTCCTCGAATCCCTTCATGCCCACCGCTGCAACACATCCCTGAATCCCGCACGCCCACCGCTGCAACATGTCCCTACATGCCTGCACGCCCACCGCTGCAATGCATTCCTGCACACCAACCGGTCCAATACATCCCTGTATCCTGCACACCCAAAAGCGCTAAATGTCCCCACCTTCTGCACACTCATGATAAGAAACGTCCCTGCATCCCAAGCAATGCAAGACACTCCTGCATCCTACAACCCCCATAGGAGCACCATGGCGGGATGCAGCAATAACACCTACCTCAGACACCGGGCTTCCTGCCTATACAACACAAAGCAGAAGGGGGGGAAGCAATCTGAGGTCTTCTATAACACCCCCAACACTGTGTGATAATGACCGCACCCCCTCCCCCCCCCCCCCAATGTCAGTCCGAAAGCAGATTACTTGAGCACTGACTCCAGTACTTGTACCAACACATTGCCCACATGACCCACAAAGACGCCAAATCCAGAGAAAGAAGTTATTCCAGAAACCGGAAAAACCCGTCCTGCCAAAACACCAGGAAAATCCATCAAACAAATGGAGTGTTCACCTACCCGCCCAGCCAATGTATTGTGGTGTATGCCCGCGGGAGTCCCCATACTGTGATATTCTCGGTCATATATCTAGAGAGAGGATATCATCTAGATCAGAGGTTCCCAACCACCAGGACCCTCTTCTTCCAGATCTCCAGCCAGCTGCAGATCCTCTAACCACCCACAGTGTCTTCCAGCTCCCATAATGCCCCTCGAGCTCCTAAAAAAAAAGTCACAGTGCCTTCCATCTTCCCACAGTGGTCCTCTGTCCCCCCCCCCCCTCCCCAAACTGTCAGTTGTTTACAGTGCCCTCAAATTTTCTATAGGGCTCTGCATCACCCCCCAACTTTCCACAGTGCCACCTAGATAGCTGCAGAACCTCCAGTCAACCATAGTGCCACAACCTCCAACAGCATCCTCCTGCTCCTGCAGGGGTCTGCAGTTCCCCAATACTCCATAGTGCCACAACCTCCAACAGCGTCCTCCAGCTCCCGCAGGGGTCTACATTTCCACAGTCCTATATAGTGCCACAACCTCCAACAGCATCCTCCTGCTCCCGCAGGGGTCTACAATTCCCCAGTCCTATATAGTGCCACAACCTCCAACAGCGTCCTCCAGCTCCCGCAGGGGTCTACATTTCCACAGTCCTCCATAGTGCCACAACCTCCAACAGCGTCCTCCAGCTCCCGCAGAGGTCTACATTTCCACAGTCCTATATAGTGCCACAACCTCCAACAGCATCCTCCTGCTCCCGCAGGGGTCTACAATTCCCCAGTCCTATATAGTGCCACAACCTCCAACAGCGTCCTCCAGCTCCCGCAGGGGTCTACATTTCCACAGTCCTCCATAGTGCCACAACCTCCAACAGCACCCTCCTGCTCCCGCAGGGGTCTACAGTTCCCCAATACTCCATAGTGCCACAACCTCCAACAGCGTCCTCCAGCTCCCGCAGGGGTCTACATTTCCACAGTCCTCCATAGTGCCACAACCTCCAACAGCGTCCTCCAGCTCCCGCAGAGGTCTACATTTCCACAGTCCTATATAGTGCCACAACCTCCAACAGCATCCTCCTGCTCCCGCAGGGGTCTACAATTCCCCAGTCCTATATAGTGCCACAACCTCCAACAGCGTCCTCCAGCTCCCGCAGGGGTCTACATTTCCACAGTCCTCCATAGTGCCACAACCTCCAACAGCACCCTCCTGCTCCCGCAGGGGTCTACAGTTCCCCAATACTCCATAGTGCCACAACCTCCAACAGCGTCCTCCAGCTCCCGCAGGGGTCTACAATTCCCCACAGTCCCCCATAGTGCCACAGCATCCAATAGTGTTCTCAAGCTCCCCAAAGTTCCTTGCGAAGCACCCAAACTTCTGCAGAAGCCCCATTCCCACACTTGCCCCCAGCTACCTCAAATCCACCAAATCTGCTGCAGAGTACCCTAACCCCGACACCAACCTCCATCCAAAGACACCCCTCCCCCCTACAAAGTCTTTCAGCATTTCAAGCCTTTTACTGTGTTGACTATAAAAACTTTAATGTTGGGGCCTGGAAGGTTCCGGCAGAATTTATGTTGCCCGGGTCCTTATAAAGTTGAGAACCCTGGACCTAGATGTCACATGGGCTCAGCCTGGCTAGAATGCAATCAATCACAGTTAAGGATGAGCTCCGGCGTGTTCGCACCCTCCACGTGTAGAGCCCGCCAGGAAGTCGGCGCAGCGCTAATCACAGGCAGTGAGACATTTCCCGATCTCTGCAGCCGCACATCGGGAAAATATCTCACTGCCTGTGATTAGCGAGGGAATTCCACATCCTTGCCGCTCTTACAGTAAAGAACCCTCTACATAGTTTAAGGTTAAACCTCTTTTCTTCTAATTTTAATGAGTGGCCACGAGTCTTATTAAACTCTCTTCTGTGAAAAAGTTTTATCCCTATTGTGGGGTCACCAGTCCGGTATTTGTATATTGTGGGGTCACCAGTCCGGTATTTATATATTGTGGGGTCACCAGTCCGGTATTTATACAATGAAATCATATCCCCTCTCAAGCGTCTCTTCTCCAGAGAGAATAAGTTCAGAGCTCACAACCTTTCCTCATAACTAAGATCCTCCAGACCCTTTATTAGCTTTGTTGCCCTTCTTTGTACTCACTCCATTTCCATTGGTCCCAGCACAGAACCCTGGGGAACCCCACTACCCACCCCTGACCATTCCGAGTACTCCCCATTTATCACCACCCTCTGAACTTGCCCTTGTAGCCAGTTTTCAATCCATGTACTCACCCTATGGTCCATGCCAACGCACCTTATTTTGTACAGTAAACGTTTATGGGGAACTTTGTCAAATGCTTTTGTAAAATCCAGATACACCACGTCTACGGGCCTTCCTTTATCTAGATGGCAACTCACCTCCTCATAGAAGGTTAGTAGATTGGTTTGGCAAGAACGATTCTTCATGAATCCATGCTGATTACTGCTAATGATACCGTTCTCATTACTAAAATCTTGTATATAGTCCCTTATCATCCCCTCCAAGAGTTTACATACTATTGATGTTAGGCTAACTGGTCTGTAATTCCCAGGGATGTATTTTGGGCCCTTTTTAACCGCTTCAGATCCGGGCCATTGCCAAATGATGGCAACAGCGCGGATCTGAAATACCGGGACTACGTCTATTGATGTCGTCCCCTTTCCTCGTTCCCAGCGCGCTCTCATGAGCGCGCCTCGGGGAAAATCTGTGTTGGACGTGTCCCTTGGACACAGCCAATCACAGATCGCTGTAAACGACCAATCACAGGGGCCATTTACAGCGCGATCGCCGCCTCCAATGAGAGATGATCTGAAATGTAAACAATTGAGATCATCTCTCATTGCCGGCTCTCTCTCCTCACACAGATACAGTGTGTGAGGAGAGAGAGCTTCTGTGAGTGGTATTATCAAGTATAATAGCGAAGTGTGCCCAAAAAGTGCCCAACAGTGCCCACAGTGACATCAATATAGTGCCATCTGTGCCCACCTGTGCACATCAGTGCCCACTTGTGCCCATCAGTGCCCGTCAGTGCCCATCAGTGCCCATCTGTGCCACCTCATCAGTGCCCATCTGTACCAATCAGTGCACATCTGTCGCTTCAGTGCACATCTGTCGCTTCAGTGCACATCTGTCGCTTCATCAGTGCCCATCTGTGCCACCTCATCAGTGCCCATCTGTGCCACCTCATCAGTGCCCATCTGTACCAATCAGTGCACATCTGTACCAATCAGTGCACATCTGTCGCTTCAGTGCACATCTGTCGCTTCAGTGCCCATCTGTGCTGCTTCATCAGTGCCCATCTGTGCCGCTTCATCAGTGCCCATCTGTGCCGCTTCATCAGTGCCCGTCTGTGTCGCTTCATCAGTGCCCGTCTGTGCCGCTTCATCAGTGCCCGTCTGTGCCGCTTCATCAGTGCCCGTCTGTGCCGCTTCATCAGTGCCCGTCTGTGCCGCTTCATCAGTGCCCGTCTGTGCCGCTTCATCAGTGCCCGTCTGTGCCCCTTCATCAGTGCCCATCAGTGCCCGTCAGTGCCACCTCATCAGTGCCCATCTGTGCCACCTCATCAGTGCCCATCTGTGCCCCCTCACCAGTGCCCATCTGTGCCCCCTCACCAGTGCACATCTGTGCCCCCTCACCAGTGCCACATCAGTGCATATCTGTGCCCACCTGTGCCACCTCATTAGTGTAAATCTGTGCACATCTGTGCTGCTTCCTCAGTGCCCATCTGTGCGATCAGTGCCCATCTGTGCCATCAATCAGTGCCACCTCATCAGTGCAGGCTTAGCACACACCTGTGCAATCTCATAACCACCAGCAGCCATGTCCAAAAAAAGCTTTTCTGCCGAGGAGGCATACCAAATTCTTTCCACGGCCGACGAGAGCAACGGGGAACTCTTTTTCAGATTCCCTTTCCAATTTGGATTCTGACGTAAATTACGAGCCAGTCCTCAGTAGTGAAACACTTACAGACTCAGAGGAGGAAGAAACTCGGCCCGCCAAATGAAGGCGTTCTAGTGAGGAGGCAGTGGCATCCACCAGAACCGCAGTGCCTCGGCAAGAAAGGCCAAGTACCAGTGGAGTGTCACCTCAGCCCCAAAGGGTTAGGTCCCATGCCAGCCTTCCCTATGCCCTCCAGAACCCCTTGTGGCTTCCTCCTAATTCAGGAGAAGCTAGCGTTCCCCCTTTCACTGCCCAGCCAGGAGTCCAGGTGGATACAGAGAATTTCACCCCAATTAATTTTTTTAATTTAATTTTTACGGAGGACACGTTGGCGTCAATTGTTACCCAGTGCAACCTGTATGCACAGCAATTTATTTTGCAAAATCCCACATCATATTATGCCCTTCCCTATGAGTGGAGAGACCTGACAGTGGAGGAGTTCAAGGTTTTTTTTGGGCCTCACATTTAATATGGGGCTCACAAAAAAAAAAACTAATTCCGTTCCTATTGGTCAACCCACCCCCTCCCCCACATGCCGCTCTTCTCCGCGGTAATGCCCAGAACCAGGTATCTGATGATCATGAGGTTCCTACATTTCAGCGACAATACCTAGTGCCCTCCCCGAAATGACCCAAATTATGACAGGCTTTACAAAATTCGGCCAATATTAAATTATTTTTCCGAAGTATTCCCCCAGCTGTTCACCCCGGACCAACACATATGTGTGGATGAGCCCCTTGTGAAATTTAGCGGCAGGCTTACAATTAAGCAATTTATCCCCAGCAAAAGGGCCCGCTATGGGGTGAAGGTGTACAAACTATGTGACGGAGCCACAGGGTACACATATTCCTTCATAGTGTACGAAGGGAAGGACACCCAGCTGCAGCCCCCTAATTGCCCGGACTACTTGGGAACCAGCGGGAAAGTTGTTTGGGACCTCATATACCCCCTACTGGAGAAAGGTCTACCACCTGTATGTAGACAACTTCTACACTTCTCTGCCCCTGTTCCACCATCTTCACCGGAAGAAGACGCCAGCATGTGGCACCGTAAAAAAAAGAATCGGAAGGGCTTTCCTCAAAGTCTTGTTAATAAGAAGTTGAGAAAAGGAGAAAACGGCAAGTCTGGGTAACAAAGAGATTCTGGCAGTGAAGTGGAGGGACAGAAGGGATGTCTACATGTTGTCCTCCATCCACAATAACACCGATGTGGAAATCCCCAGAAGAAATGGCCCCATCCAGAAACCATCATGCATCCATCAATACAATTCGTTTATGGGGGGAGTCGACATCAATGATCAAATGTTGGAACCATACCTGGCCACAAGAAGGACATACCATTGGTACAAAAAAAGTAGCAATTCATTTTTTTTTCAATTGGCCATATTCAATTCCTATATCATTTACCGCAACTCCACCCAAAACCCAAAACCCGGCAACTACACTCTCAATCTTTCAACACATAGTCAAAAAAATTTCTCAACATACTTGGTCGGCATCCCCGAACAATCCTCTGTGGTTTAACCCCACTTTACAGGAACTAAACTCCTTACCCAACACTAAACATTGGTACTCCAAAGGGGTAAAGTATTTATGCCATCTATACAACGACCAAGGCTTTAAAACTTTTCAACAACTGAGACTTGACTTACCGAGCTCCTACCTGTTCCACTACTACCAGCTTAGACATGCTATCCGAGCTCAGTTTGGCTCCCTAAATGACCCCATAGACTTGCCCCCATTGGAGAGGCTGCTGAGACAACCTGATCCCAATAAACTTGTCTCTGCCTACTACGCTGCCCTTACCCCAGATTCAGTAAAGCGCAGAATAAATGGGCAGACATGGACATTTCACTTACGGAGGAAGACTGGACTGAATTTAGTGACACATACAAAAATACTGTTCTCTCATCTAAGGACCGGGTCATACAGATTAAGGTGTTCCACCAATCTCATCTTACCCCGGCTAGGCTGTGTAGGATGGGGTTGAAGCCCACTGCTGAATGTTTCAGGGGATGTGGGGGAGATGCTGATTTCCTACATTGCTTCTGGACTTGTGGTTCAGGACTTTTGGAGGGAGGTGGGTTCTTTCATTTCCTCTGCTCTAGGCCCCCCCTAATATTATTCACCCCAAGAATGGCTTACTGGGGGTCTTTGGCGATTTACAGATACCAACACAGGCTAAGAGACTATTACGTATCCTTTATTTTTATGTTAGAAAGTCTATACTTCTATCCTGGAAAGGTATACAAACCACTTTGAAATCTCTATGGCTAAAGTTAATTAATGATGTCATACCGTTGTATAGACTTACCTTTGAACTCAGGAAACAAAAAAAAATGTTCCACAAAATATGGGACAGGTGGCTGGCTAGCCCCATGACCCTCTCTATATAATGTGCACTCAATGTATACCACTCACAGGTCGTGCCAGAAAATGCATCATATATGTGAATTACTATAACTCACATTCGTTAATAACTGGTTATGTATAAACTTATGTAATCAAATCTCAGATCGACTTACCATTAATCACACACATAGGTTGGACTTGATGGACTTGTGTCTTTTTTCAACCTCACCTACTATGTAACTATATTAGTTAGCTGTTTGTTTTTTCTCCTCCCCTCACATATAGGCAATGTACTTGACAAGGTATGCCAATGCTTAACAGCGATTTATTTAGTGACTGTTTGTTGTGCTTGTTTTTTTTTTGTACAACTGGTTTGTATTAAAATAAAAAAAAAAAAAAATATCAATAAAAATATCTTTAAAAAACAAAAAACAAAAACAAAACCCCCTACCCTTCCTTGGCTACCAGGAGGAAATTTACACTGCCCTTATATTCCCGAACGGCCCCCCAGTAAACATCCGATCAGATGTTGTTAGTCGACTCTCCGAACGCCACTTTCCAGATACACTCCCTCCCAAACCAACAGGCCAAAGACGTCAAAAAAGATGTAAGGTGTGTACCAGAGCAGGAGTCAGAAGAGACGCATCTTATTATTGTGCCCAATGTCCTTCCCAACCAGGCCTCTGCATAGGTGAATGTTTCCGCCGTTACCATACTTCAATAAATTTAGTGAATTTATTTAGTGAAGTATGGTAACCGTAATCCTCAGTTCCTGCCTTCACACCCCTTATGCCACTGCCTGCTCTGTAACTGACCCTGGCTTGTTATTTTACCACGCTTCTGCCTGCCGATTCTGAACATACCTCTGCCTGCTCTGTAACTGACCCTGGCTTGTTATTTGACCACGCTTCTGCCTAACGATTCTGTACATAACGCTGCCTGATCTGTAAATGACCCTGGCTTGTTATTTGACCACGCTTCTGCCTGCCGATTCTGAACATAACGCTGCCTGATCTGTAACTGACCCTGGCTTGTTATTTGACCACGCTTCTGCCTGACGATTCTGTACATACCACTGCCTGCTCTGCAACTGACCCTGGCTTGTTATTTGACCACGCTTCTGCCTGCCGATTCTGAACATACCTCTGCCTGATCTGGAACTGACCCTGGACTGTTATTTGACCACGCTTCTGCCTGCCGATTCTGAACATAACGCTGCCTGATCTGTAACTGACCCTGGCTTGTTATTTGACCACGCTTCTGCCTGACGATTCTGTACATACCACTGCCTGCTCTGCAACTGACCCTGGCTTGTTATTTGACCACGCTTCTGCCTAACGATTCTGAACATACCTCTGCCTGATCTGGAACTGACCCTGGACTGTTATTTGACCACGCTTCTGCCTACCGATTCTGTACATACCTCTGCCTGCTCTGTAACTGACCCTGGCTTGTTATTTGACCACGCTTCTGCCTGCCGATTCTGAACATACCTCTGCCTGATCTGTAACTGACCCTGGCTTGTTATTTGACCACGCTTCTGCCTGCCGATTCTGAACATACCTCTGCCTGATCTGGAACTGACCCTGGCTTGTTATTTGACCACGCTTCTGCCTGCCGATTCTGCACATACCTCTGCCTGATCTGGAACTGACCCTGGACTGTTATTTGACCACGCTTCTGCCTAACGATTCTGAACATACCTCTGCCTGATCTGGAACTGACCCTGGACTGTTTGACCATGCCTCTTGCCTGCCTCTTGGACTGATCTTGTACCCTGCCACTGGACTAGTTGGATTCAACACAGGGGTCTCACATATGTGAGGGGCTCCAGAATAGTTTTTCTGGATGAAGAAAACAATTTTCTTTATTTTCTCATTCCTAGATTAGGGTCTGGAGACTCGGAGGCTTCAAAGAGATTTGGGTGGGAGAAGCCTCTACCCCTGTCCCCATTCTGTCCTGAACGAGGCCCTACTTCTGCCTGCTGCCTGTAGGACTTACCTGCCGTCATGCTCTGTTTGTCGCACTGACCACACCACATGGACCTGCCTACTACCAGGACCAATATTTTGGCACCGCTGACAATCTCTGCCTGCACTGACCCTGGACTGTATATGGACAGTATACCTGCCTGCTGCCTGTACTGACTATGGACAGTATTCCTGCCTGCTGCCTGAAAAATTGTGTTCGCTGTTGCTGACCAAGTCCCTGCCTGCTGCCTGGACCAGTGCTATCCTCCTGTGGACAACTGTACTACTAAAACCACAGGTAATCTTTTGTTTCTCTTTGCTCAGCATAATGTATTTTGGGGTGAAATTCTTGGTATGTGCATGCTATGTGTCCCTGGAACACCTGAAGGTGTTCCTTGCATGTTGGATCTCTGTATGTAACCAGGCTGTGTAAAGGTCTCACACATGTGGTAATGCCATACTCAGAAGGAGTGGCAGAATGTATTTTGGGGTGTCATTTTTGCTATGTAAATGCCATGTGTTGGAAATATCTTATAAACGGACAACTTTGTGTAAAAAAAAAAAAAAAATGCGTTTTCATTTTTTTTCCACATTTTCCAAAAACTTCTGGAAAAAAATGAACCATTCAAAAGACTCATTATGCCTCATAGATTATACGTTGGGGTGTTAGCTTTCCAAAATGGGGTCATTTTGTGGGCGTTTCCATTGTCCTGGTGCTCTAGGGCCTTCAAAAGTGTAATAGGTAGTCAACAAGTTAGATGGGTAATTTATGCTCCTTGAACACCTGATGGCGCTCCTTGCATGTTGGGCCTCTGTATGTGGCCAGTTAGTGAAAAAGTCCCACACATGTGGTATCGTAATACTCAGGAGGAGTAGCCAAATGTATTTTGGGGTGTCATTTGTGGTATGCACATTCCATGTGACAGAAATAAGCTATTACAATGACAATTTTCTGAAAAAAATATAAAAAACAAAAAAAACAAAAACGTAATTTGCAAAGAATTGTGGGAAAAAAATGACAACTTCGAATAACTCACAATGCCTCTTACTAAATACCCTGGAATGTCTACTTTCCAAAAAGGGGTCATTTGGGGGGAATTTGTACTTTCCTGGCTTGTTAAGAAATGAGATGGGCCTCAGTACATCAGGTGTGATCAGATGTGATCATTTTTTTTTGATTTGCACCATAGCTTGTAGACTATAAATTTCACACAGACCACATAATATCCACTAATTTGGGTTATTTTTACCAAAGATATGTAGCAGTATAAATTGTGGCCAACATTTATGAATAAAAATTGCTTTTATCACAGAAACGAAGAAAAAAAGCATTTTTTTTCAAAATTTTCGGTCTATTTTCATTTATTGCGCAAAAATTAAAAAACCCAGAGGTGATCAAATACCACCAAATGAAAGCTCCATTTGTATGAAAAAAAGGACAAAAAAAATCATTTGGGTACAGTGTTGCATGACTGAGTAATTGTCATTCAAAGTGTGAGAGCACTAAAAGCTGAAAATTGGTCTGGGCAGGAGGGGGGGTTTAAGTGCCCGGTAAGCAAGTGGTTAAATATTGGTGCTACATTGGCTTTTCTCCAATCAGCTGGTACCATTCCAGTCAGTAGACTGTCAGTAAAAATTAGGAACAATGGTCTGGCAATTACTTGACTGAGTTCCCTAAGTACCCTCGGGTGCAAGCTATCTGGTCCCGGAGATTTATTAATGTTAAGTTACTAAATAACATAGCCACAGTTTTGACACTAATCTATTATTCCTCCATAGGGGACCTTCTTGGGATAGATTCATTAACATCGATCTTCTCTGGTTCATTGGTATCATATTGGTACTAAGGAAAGGAGTACGGTTATCTCCAATGAAGGACGTGTTTAGATAAGAGGAGCCTACTAAATGTATTACTACATCTACCTAGAAGAACCTTAAATCTGCAGGAAAGTTCTGTGGTGATTTGTGGGTTCCTTTAGATGGTTCGGTCCTTTTGGAGCTCAGTACAAGTATATGAAGAAGATGTTTTAGGGGCGATATCATTATCAGCCTGTGAATTCCTTGACTTCTTATCACAACAAGGGAGGTCCAAGTTGGACTATATTATGGTCACACGATTGGCTTAGGTGATAATAAGTCTGGTGGACTCGCTTAATCAACTATATGGCCTTTTCAGGTGTGAATTTAGGGCCACTGTCCCCACTTTTATGGCACACTGATACCTCATTGGACCTCTTGTCGGGCCCTGAGGGTCCTTTGGAACCCTGATCATGTTTGGGGTGATCGTGCATCCATCAATCGATCTATATATTATTGTAACCATGTGAATATATGAATTGTAAATTTGACAGACCCCTCGGGGTCTTTGTGTGTACTCGTGTCTTCTTTCTTTTTCCTTTTTCTTTGCATTTATTAAAGTTTACGGTTCATTTCTTTTAGTGGCATTGTATAAAAAGTCCTACAGAAGCTCCAGAAGAAGCCATGATTATGGCGAAACGCGTCGAGGCAACCAACGTTTGTATTGTGACCGCATGACTTTTCATGTTCTGGTTATAAACTTTATTCATTTTTTAACCATTTGTGTTTATATAAAATTATGAAATTTGTAATATCAATTTAAATCTTTTTGCACCTCAAAACTCTCAATTTTGTTTCTTGGTATTTTTCAGAATATATTTAGGGGAGGCGGTGCTTGTCGAGAACTCTCCAGTCTCTGGTACCAAATTTATTTTTTCAATGATGGGGCACTATTCCCCCCACTGATACCAATGATGGGGCACTATTCCTCCCACTGATACCAATGATGGGGCACTATTCCTCCCACTGATACCAATGATGGGACACTATTCCTCCCACTGATACCAATGATGGGGCACTATTCCTCCCACTGATACCAATGATGGGACACTATTCCTCCCACTGACACCAATGATGGGGCACTATTCCTCCCACTGATACCAATGACGGGGCACTATTCCTTCCATTGACACCAAGGATGGGTCACTATTCCTCCCACTGATACCAATGATGGGACACTATTCCTCCTACTGATACCAATGATGGGGCACTATTCCTCCCACTGATACCAATGATGGGACACTATTCCTCCCACTGATACCAATGATGGGGCACTATTCCTCCCACTGATACCAATGATGGGACACTATTCCTCCCACTGATACCAATGACGGGGCACTATTCCTTCCATTGACACCAATGATGGGGCACTATTCCTCCCACTGACACCAATGATGGGACACTATTCCTCCCACTGATACCAATGATGGGGCACTATTCCTCCCACTGATACCAATGATGGGACACTATTCCTCCCACTGACACCAATGATGGGACACTATTCCTCCCACTGATACCAATGACGGGGCACTATTCCTTCCATTGACACCAAGGATGGGTCACTATTCCTCCCACTGATACCAATGATGGGGCACTATTCCTCCCACTGACACCAATGATGGGGCACTATTCCTCCCACTGATACCAATGATGGGGCACTATTCCCCCCACTGACACCAATGATGGGGCACTATTCCTTCCATTGACACCAAGGATGGGTCACTATTCCTCCCACTGATACCAATGATGGGGCACTATTCCTCCCACTGACACCAATGATGGGGCACTATTCCTCCCACTGATACCAATGATGGGGCACTATTCCCCCCACTGACACCAATGATGGGGCACTATTCCTCCCACTGATACCAATGATGGGGCACTATTCCCCCCCACTGACACCAATGATGGGACACTATTCCTCCCACTGATACCAATGATGGGGCACTATTCCTCCCACTGACACCAATGATGGGGCACTATTCCTCCCACTGACACCAATGATGGGGCACTATTCCTCCCACTGATACCAATGATGGTGTATTCACATCCTTCTACAGAGAGGAAAGTAGGAGGTGAGCTGCGCACCCCAGAAATCTTTCCCCCCCGGTGATCACAGTGCAGCCAGTAGAAGGTTGATCAGTAGGAAGACGGCTCCCTGTGTAGGTGGTGGTGGTGTCACCACAGATCTCTTGTCACCTCCTGGTTAGGTCTCCGCCCCGACGTATGTCGTCCCTCCAGCCACATGAAAGGCGGAGGATTAGCGGGGTAAATTGCAGGTTATTAGGACTCATAAATCTGCCATTTACTTCAATCAGCAATATAAAATAAAAAAGGATAAAAAAAAGGTGCCCCGGAGGAGGCCATACACAGCCAGATGTCCCGGGACCGAGACTCCGCTACGGGGCCCCCAACTTCACTGTACTCCATCCACTAGATCCCGGGGGGGGGGGGACGACGACACATTTCCCAATGGACACACTTCCTGCCTCCAATACCAGCTGTATGCGCAGGCTCTGGAAGTAGCCGCACCTATAGAAGAATCCCGCGGGCTCAGAGAAGAGGATCCAGGTATTAGACCCCGGGTGGCCAATCTGAGGAGCGGGCAGGAGGGCCGCATGAGTCTCCCCAGCAGCAGGCTGATGTGTCCACAGTCCCCCTCCCCCGGCACCGCTCAGACCGCGTACACCATCTACACTCCGATTTACCAGCCAAACCGGAACATTACAGACAGAACAGGACGGGGGGAAAAGGGGGAACGGGATGGGGGGGGAAAAAGGGGGAACGGGATGGGGGGGGGGAGAATGGGGCGGGGAAAAAAAAATAGGGAGAATTGGACGAGGGGGGGTAGGGGGAAGAGAGAACGGGACGAGGGGGGGGGAGAGAGAACAGGACGGGGGGGGGGAGAACAGGACGGGGGGGGGAAGAGGACGGGGGGGGGGGGGAACAGGACAGGGGGGGGAGGAAGGGAGAACAGGACGGGGGGGGGGGACAGGACGGGGGGGGGGGGGGGAGAACAGGACGGGGGAGAACAGGACGGGGGGGGGGGGGGAGGAAGGGACAACAGGACGGGGGGGGGGAGGAAGGGAGAACAGGACGGGGGGGGGGAGGAAGGGGAGAACAGGACGAGGGGGGGGAGGGAGAACAGGACGAGGGGGGGGGAGGAAGGGAGAACAGGACGAGGGGGGGGGAGGGAGAACAGGACGGGGGGGGGAGGGAGAACAGGACGAGGGGGGGGGAGGAAGGGAGAACAGGACGGGGGGGGAGGGAGAACAGGACGGGGGGGGGGGGAGGGAGATCAATCATCTCAGCTCCTTCCAGCACCTCCTCCCATGCCCATCCCTGCAGGGAAGATGCCAGGAGCAGGTTGGCACTGCCACCACCCCCTGTGTACACAGAGCCGACACATGACCTCACCACACCCTCCTTTATCACAGACAGCATTGTGTGCATCAGCAAATCAGATCCTCCCTCTCATTGGAGAACAAGAGGGATTTAACAGCATTCTTCTGATTGGTTATTGTGGTCCAATACATACCGGGCCGAGGACTGAAGTTATAAAAACACCCCCCACCACGGGGGGGTAAATGCTGAACTTTTCCTCACCTCAGACCCGGCACACCGTAGTGGGAAGTCATCACTGACCCATGAAGGCAGGAAAGTGGGCTGTGCTCTTCTTATATATACAGCTTCCACTGGGGGGCGCTCCTCTGTAACCAACATGGTATGACCCCCAGAGAGCCCCGACCCACAGAGGTGGCTCCACCCATCACTGATCCCTGGAAGAGACGGCTCCACCCATCACTGATCCCTGGAAGAGGCGGCTCCACCCATCACTGATCCCTGGAAGAGGTGGCTCCACCCATCACTGATCCCTGGAAGAGACGGCTCCACCCATCACTGATCCCTGGAAGAGACGGCTCCACCCATCACTGATCCCTGGAAGAGACGGCTCCACCCATCACTGATCCCTGGAAGAGGTGGCTCACCCATCACTGATCCCTGGAAGAGGCGGCTCCACCCATCACTGATCCCTGGAAGAGGTGGCACCACCCATCACTGATCCCTGGAAGAGGTGGCACCACCCATCACTGATCCCTGGAAGAGGTGGCTCCACCCATCACTGATCCCTGGAAGAGGTGGCTCCACCCATCACTGATCCCTGGAAGAGGTGGCACCACCCATCACTGATCCCTGGAAGAGACGGCTCCACCCATCACTGATCCCTGGAAGAGACGGCTCCACCCATCACTGATCCCTGGAAGAGGTGGCTCCACCCATCACTGATCCCTGGAAGAGGTGGCTCCACCCATCACTGATCCCTGGAAGAGGTGGCTCCACCCATCACTGATCCCTGGAAGAGACGGCTCCACCCATCACTGATCCCTGGAAGAGACGGCTCCACCATCACTGATCCCTGGAAGAGACGGCTCCACCCATCACTGATCCCTGGAAGAGGCGGCACCACCCATCACTGATCCCTGGAAGAGGTGGCTCCACCCATCACTGATCCCTGGAAGAGACGGCTCCACCCATCACTGATCCCTGGAAGAGGCGGCTCCACCCATCACTGATCCCTGGAAGAGGTGGCTCCACCCATCACTGATCCCTGGAAGAGGTGGCTCCACCCATCACTGATCCCTGGAAGAGGTGGCTCCACCCATCGCTGATCCCTGGAAGAGGTGGCTCCACCCATCACTGATCCTTGGAAGAGGCGGCTCCACCCATCACTGATCCCTGGAAGAGGTGGCTCCACCCATCGCTGATCCCTGGAAGAGGTGGCTCCACCCATCACTGATCCCTGGAAGAGGCGGCTCCACCCATCACTGATCCCTGGAAGAGGCGGCTCCACCCATCACTGATCCCTGGAAGAGGTGGCACATGACCGAGTATATATAGGAGGGCGATATAGAGGGCGGGAGGTCACATGACAGGGGAGCACAGGGGAGCAGGCGGGGAAGCACAGGGGGGGCCAGGCGGGGGAGCAGGCGGGGGGCAGGCTGGGGGAGCACAGGGGGGGCAGGCGGGGGAGCACAGGGGGACAGGCGGGGGGCAGGCGGGGGAGCACAGGGGGGGCAGGCGGGGGAGCACAGGGGGCAGGCGGGGGAGCACAGGGGGCAGGCGGGGGAGCACAGGGGGCAGGCGGGGGAGCACAGGGGGCAGGCGGGGGAGCACAGGGGACAGGCGGGGGAGCACAGGGGGGGCAGGCGGGGGAGCACAGGGGGGGCAGGCGGGGAAGCACAGGGGGGGCAGGCGGGGAAGCACAGGGGGGGCAGGCTGGGGAGCACAGGGGGGCAGGCGGGGAAGCACAGGGGGGGCAGGCTGGGGGAGCACAGGGGGGGCAGGCGGGGAAGCACAGGGGGGGCAGGCTGGGGGAGCACAGGGGGGGCCAGGCTGGGGGAGCACAGGGGGGGCAGGCTGGGGGAGCACAGGGGGGGCAGGCGGGGAAGCACAGGGGGGGCAGGCTGGGGGAGCACAGGGGGGGCAGGCTGGGGGAGCACAGGGGGGGCAGGCTGGGGGAGCACAGGGGGGGCAGGCGGGGGAAGCACAGGGGGGGCAGGCGGGGAGCACAGGGGGGGCAGGCTGGGGGAGCACAGGGGGGGCAGGCTGGGGAGCACAGGGGGGGCAGGCGGGGGAGCACAGGGGGGGCAGGCTGGGGGAGCACAGGGGGGGCAGGCTGGGGGAGCACAGGGGGGGCAGGCGGGGAAGCACAGGGGGGGCAGGCGGGGAAGCACAGGGGGGGCAGGCTGGGGAGCACAGGGGGGGCAGGCTGGGGGAGCACAGGGGGGGCAGGCTGGGGAAGCACAGGGGGGGCAGGCTGGGGAAGCACAGGGGGGGCAGGCTGGGGAAGCACAGGGGGGGCAGGCGGGGAAGCACAGGGGGGGCAGGCGGGGAAGCACAGGGGGGGCAGGCTGGGGGAGCACAGGGGGGGCAGGCTGGGGGAGCACAGGGGGGGCAGGCTGGGGGAGCACAGGGGGGGCAGGCTGGGGGAGCACAGGGGGGGCAGGCTGGGGGAGCACAGGGGGGCAGGCTGGGGGAGCACAGGGGGGCAGGCTGGGGGGAGCACAGGGGGGCAGGCTGGGGGAGCACAGGGGGGCAGGCGGTGGGCAGGCGGGGGGCGCACAGGGGGGCGCACAGGGGGGCGCACAGGGGGGCGCACAGGGGGGGCACGCGGGGGGCAGGCAGGGGGAGCACAGGGGGGCAGGCTGGGGGCACAGGGGGGCAGGCTGGGGGCAGGCAGGGGGAGCACAGGGGGGCAGGCAGGGGGAGCACAGGGGGGCAGGCAGTGGGAGCACGGGGGGGCAGGCAGGGGGCACGGGGGGAGCACAGGGGGGCAGGCGGTGGGCACAGGGGAGCACAGGGGGGCAGGCAGGGGGAGCACAGGGGGGCAGGCAGGGGGCACAGGGGGGCAGGCGGTGGGAGCACAGGGGGAGCACAGGGGGGCAGGCAGGGGGCACAGGGGGGTAGGTGGGGGGCACAGGGGGAGCACAGGGGGGGGCAGGCGGGGGAGCACAGGGGGGGGCACGGGGGGGCAGGCGGGGGGCACAGGGGGGGCAGGCGGGGAGCACAGGGGGGGCACAGGGGGGCACAGGGGCCACATTTGATGTGTTTCAGAATTTATCAGTTTGCACTTCCTCAGAAATGTGGATCCCCGGACACCTCTGATGGTGAGGAGATTCCCGACCAATGAGAACGTGTGATCTATGAGGGGTGGGGACGAAAAAAGACCCAAATTCTGACATAGTCCAATCATTGATGATGGGGGAGGGGCTTCAGAAGATGACATCATAGTGGGGGAATTACAGATCATTCTTCTCAATCCTCCGACACTATGATGTCATTATACCTCACACCGTCTGTATAGGGGGGGGGGGAGGGGTACACAGAGTATATAGATAAAAGTATATATCTATAATTATATATAAACATTTACATCGTATACACCAAGTATATATATATACAGTATATAGAGATTCCAATACATAGTTATGATTTCCTCACATGTCCCACAATATATATATATGAGGTAGTGACGTAGACAGTGTATATATATGAAGTAGTGACCGTAGACAGCACGCAGGGT
>JBBGZY010003059.1:0-36939 GCA_037952925.1 Lithobates clamitans
TATATATATAAATGAGAGAGAGAGAGAGAATATATATATGAGAGAGAGAGAGTATATATATGAGAGAGAGAATATATATATATAATCTCTATCTTTATCTCTCGTGATGCTGCAGAAATCTCCCTCCACTGAGTCTGGCTGCAGCCATTTTAACTGTGGGCAGCTGAAGCTGCTGCCTGTTCACTTCCTGGATTTACACAGAAGCGCACCTGCAGCTCTCATTGACCCTCTTATGACTCATCCCCCCCCCCCCCCCTTCCTGGCAAACTCTTACGAGTGAGAGCTGTGTCTCATGTCATAATCCTGGGCTAATGACCAGACAAGAAACAGGAAGTGGGCTGTATAAGGGATTTACTGGCAGAAAAAAAACTAATTTTACTATCCAAAGATACAACAAGAGAAGAAGATTTAATAGATGGAAAGATGAAAAAATGACTGAAGTTCCACTTTAACAACAGATAACTCCTCAGCTGTCAGCGGGCTTCTCCGCTGACAGATGAAATGTAAACAATGCCGGTGTCTTGTCAAATACAGTCCCCCTATCATATAGTGTCCGCCCTGTACTGCGCAGGCGCAGTACGGAGGACAAAGGAGACGCCGAAAGTCTCCGAAGTTTAACAGCTGATCATCAGCTGTACACGGCGCCTGCGCTTTTATTCTCACCCTGTGTCCAGGTTCATTCCTTACTATCCAAGTGGACATAGAGTGAGAATAATTAGTTGCCGAGCGCAGCGAGGCCGTGCCCGAAGCGTGGCGAGCGAAGAAGTGCCGTGTACAGCTGATGGTCAGCTGATCAACTTCGGACACTTTCGGCATCTCCTTCTGCTCCGTACTGCGCAAGCGCTGCGCCTGCGCAGTACGGAGCGGACACTATCCGATAGGAGGACAGTATATGTCAGAACACTGGCAATGAGAAATTTGGAAAAAAAACGCGTAGCCCCCCCCCCCCCCCCCCAATCCATACCATGCCAGGCCTTTTGGAGGAGGAGAGGAGGGAGGAGCCCTGAATGCGTGCCTGTCGCCGGGGCTCTGAAGACTTGGCATGTTGTCCAGCACCTGATACCCTCAAAAACTTCATCTGCATGCACTGATTGGATGACTGCACGGCTTAGCGAGCAGAGCATTGCACTATGGGAGATTTTGTTCCTGATTTGAAGCATGCTGAGGTGGGGGGGGGGGAGGAATGTTCATACAATGTAGCAAATATTAAAATGTGTGCACACACACCAGTCAGTCAGTCACTGCTCTGGGGGGTTCAAACCCCCCTGACCCCCCCTTTTATCTATGCCCCTGAGAGGCACGGTGATACTATCAACAAAATAGATTGGAGGGTTTCGTGTAAACCGCGAATTTTCCTTTTAGACAATGTAATGATGGGCAAGGCTCCAGGAAAACGACATTCAGAATTCTTTCTTGTCCCTCTTCTAGGTGATTGTAGTGCCGATCGCTCGCTGCCCGGCATCCGTGAGACTTTATTATGAGATGAGTGACCGCAAAATACTCCAATCCAGCAATTTTTTTCCCTCCAAAACCGCCGTCCCGCGTCCCGAAGGCGCAGTGTCCGCGGTATGACAGGAGTGACATTACCGCATCACTGACTTCCATCACGACGCATTCTGATCAGCGCCGCCGTTCTTCTCCGCTCCACAAGGGGCCGGGGTCAGACGGGCTGGATCGGTGCGCCTGACAACTACATCGAGGTGAAAAAAAAGGTTGTGCCTGCCATACAGCGTGGTGCTGTAAACCAGACAGGTAGGGGACGAGGCTTTTTGCCTTTGATTGTGGTGGGACTTACCTACCGCACCTGGTGTGAATGGGCCCTGAATCCCTAAGGCTTCGTTCACATCTGAGCATTCCACTTGCGATGCCATGCGTTGCTAATGGCACCCAGAACGCAGCCAGCAGGTGTGTGTTGCGCCATCGCGTGTGGTTGTTTTTTTTTTTTTTTTTGGCGCTACAAATAGAGCGGCAGGCCCCTCATTCTAATGAGCTGCCTTATGCATGACAAATGCACCAAAGACATTAAATATACCAGCATGCCGTAACCTACAGCAACCAACCAGTGACACCACCCCCCCTCCTTCACTGCTCTGACCCAGGATGTGTGCAACCTGGTTGCTATAGGTTACAGCGCTGTGCGGCATCTGATGCCTCATTAATACCTCTGCGTTGCGCCATTGCTTGTTTTTTTGTTTTTTTTGTTTTTTGGCACTACACGCAGAGGGCGACCCCTTTCATTTGATTTCGGCTGCCTTATGTGCGACAAACGCACCAAAGATGCTCCGGCACTTCTTTGTCACGCCAAAATCTCAATGCCCATAAAGGTGTACCCAGGGCTGGCCCAAGACATTGTTCTGCCTGGGTCCAAAAATAAAATGCCACCCACTCCCCTCCCCCAAAAAAAAAATCATGCCCAGCAAAAGTCCCCCACATCCATTATTTTATATCATGATAAATAAAACTATAAAACTAAATTTTATCAGGAAGTCAGATTTACATGAAACAGCACCTTGTCTATATGCAAAATTATATGACATAACATTATGTTCAATTCCAAGGGACAAGCTAGAGTAGTATATGGACAGGCTAGGGTAGTATATGGACAGGCTAGGGTAGTATATGGACAGGCTAGGGTAGTATATGGACAGGCTAGGGTAGTATATGGACAGGCTAGGGTAGTATATGGACAGGCTAGGGTAGTATATGGACAGGCTAGGGTAGTATATGGACAGGCTAGGGTAGTATATGGACAGGCTAGGGTAGTATATGGACAGGCTAGGGGTAGTATATAGACAGGCTAAGGTAATATATGGACAGGCTAGGGTAGTATATGGACAGGCTAGGGTAGTATATAGACAGGCTAAGGTAATATATGGACAGGCTAGGGTAGTCTATGTACAGGCTAGGGCAATATAAGGACGGGCTAGAGTAGTGTAGGGGCAGGCGGGGTGACTCGGGGGGAGGGGGAGTTGTCGTCATGACACACAGAACTGCTGGAGAAAAAAATATTGGTCATCAATTTGCTGGGTAAATAGAAGAGAAGAAGAGGCGGTTGTGGTTCAATTTGCTGCCTGGGTCCCATGGGCACACTGGGACCCATGGTAGGGCTGGCAGTGGGTGTACCAGTATCTTTCATGCATAAGGCAGCCCATTCAAATGAAGAAACCAGCGTGCAGCGCCAAAAACGCCGAAATGTTAATGGGGCCTTAGATGGCGCAAAACACAGTAACCTATAGCAACCAGGTTTCACGCATTCCCCGGGTCATAGCAGTGAAGGGGCCTCACTAATTGGTTGCTATAGGTTACGGCATGCTGGTCTATTTTATGTCTTTGGTATGCCGCCCTTGTGCTGGATTTGGGTGATTTTTTTTTTTTTCACCTCGATTGGATTTTTCAGAAAGCGCTCATCGCTGCTTCCCGGGACGCCTCAGTTCTGAGTCCCCACAGCTGTGACCAGGCCAGGTAGGAGACGAGGCTTTTTCCCTTTTCTTGTGGTGGGACTCTCCTATCGCTCCTGTTGTGAATGGGCCCTGAACCCCCAAGGCTTCATTCACATCTAAGCATTCCACTTGTGATGCCTTTTTATTGCTAATGGCACCCCGAACGCAGCCAGCAGATGTGTGTTGCGCCATAGCGTTTTTTTTTTTTTTTTTTGGCTCTACAAGCATTCGTTCGAATGGGCTGCCTTATGCACAACAAATGCACCAGAGATGCTCTGTCACCCTTTTTTTGTCACTCTTGACTGGCGCAAAGCTCAATGCCCAGAACTGTGTCGGGAGCGTCTTTGGTGCATTTGTCGTGCCTAAGGCAGCCCATTCGAATGATTGTGTGTAGCTCCAAAAAAAATGCGATGGCGCAACACCGAGGCGTTAATGAGGCATTAGATGGAGCAAAACGCAGTAACCTATAGCAAGCAGATTTACACATCCCAGGGTCAGAGAAGTAAAGGGCTGTCACTGATTGGTTGCTATAGGTTACGGCATTCTGATCTATTTTATGTCGTTGGTATTCTGCCATTGGGTTGGATTTGGGCGATTTTTTTTTTTTTTTTTTTTTTTTTTTTTTTTTCAGAAAGAGCCGATCGCCGCTCCCCGGGACGCCGCCGCCGTTCTGAGATCCCCCGCGTCCTTCACCAGAGCCTGTGCAGAATGTAAATCTCCGGTTGCTGGGAGACTCCATTCCTCAGTCTCCTCCGCCAGCAGATTTTGGCACGGCGTCCGAGGAGAGAACATGCCGGAGCGCGGCACAGCTGTGCGTTCTGTGCGGCACCAACTGCGCTCTCTGGGCACATGTGGAAGATGTCTGGTTGGGGGGGGGTCCCCAACTTCTGCAACACCTGAGCCAGCTGAGGCCAGGCAAAGTGCAGTAACTGGTAGAAACCCATCAACCCCCCCCCCCTAAATGTATGAGCATTACGTGTCCGCAAAAATCCCCCCACAAGAACAGCAGGCACTAATCTGCATGCTTACCCCCTAAGCATAAATTTCACACCCCCCCCCAAAAAAATGAATTTTACCCCTCCTAGCACAAATCTTCTACCCCTAAAATTTTCCCCTTCTAGTGCTAATCAATCGGCCACCCCCCCTGCTGAAATCCTCCCTCCTAGCACAAATCCTCTACCGCTATAATTTCCTCAACCCCCCCCCTCCATCCCCCTCCTAGCACAAATCTTCTTCCTCCCATCCCTCCTCCCAACACAAATCCTCCTAAATTATCACTCTTAGCAACCCCCCCTCCACAAATCTCTCCTCCTAGAACAATACTTGCCCCCTGCCCCCCCACAAATCACCCCTTCCAACACAAATCCTCCTCCTCCCCCCTCCATGTGATACCACAGTGCCCAGGGCAGCTTCCCCTCCTGCCCACCCCTTGTCCCAGCCCTATGTAGCCGCCACCAACACGCACCACTCACAGTATCTACTGTAACAATTTTGACTTTTTTTCCTGGTTGAGGGACGTCCAGCATCATCTTAGCCCTTTCCCTCCCCTCTCCTGACTGTCTCTGGCCCTGCCCCTTTCAGTCATTGGGTTTCTGTTCTTTCAATTATGAAGGCTCACTATCCCCCCCCCCCCCCATGTGGGAGTTACCTAGGCTGCCTAGAAAGGCCCACTCCTCCCAGACTGACACCCACCCATCATGGCATTTTGATATTTGCATAACTCCTCCCACTGCTTGCCTTAGGACTGTGGTCTCTTGAGATGAGTACTGAGGTCGGGGGTTGTGTGTTTTCAGGAAGCCGTGTATTGCATAGAGAAGCACAGAGACCCAGTGATGATGTCGCAGAGTCTCAAATAAGTTATGTAATTAAATGGAAAGATTTTATTTAAAGATGTCATTATCATGTTGATGAGGGCGGTGCGGGGGGAGGCAAAATAGAAGCGGATTAATCTTCAGCTTTACCTCCCATATATCAGTCAGCCATTGTGTTTCTCTCAGTACAGGTTTCCTTTAAGAGTCTCACTCCCCAGGCTGCAGCCAATAAGCGGTTTATCCTTCCTCTATGTACCGGCCGGCAGCCTGTTCTTTTCCTCACCATCTTTTCCTTTCATCGCCCACCCGCTGCCAGAATAATCTTATTACCGCCATTCCCGGGTCATGGATGGTTGGCCGTCTCGTCCCCCCCGACATGTTCATTTGGGATATTCCCGCCACATGTGCCTTCGCTCGGCCCGTCCGTCCAATGGGGTCACCTGTTTCTGTGAAAGTGGTCTGAGAGGGGTCGGTCTATGTCACCCCTTATATCCTTCTTATTGCACACAAATGACGTATATAGGGGGAGATTTACTAAAACTGAAGCACACAAAATCTGCCGCAGCTCTGCATTGTAACCAATCAGCTTCCAGGTTTTATTGTCAAAGCTTAATTGAGCAAGCTGAAGTAAGAAGCTGATTGGCTGCCATGCACAGCTACACCGGATTGTGCCCTCTCCAGTTTTAGTTATTTAACCCCAATGTATAGTAATAGATACATTGTATAATAATATGAATAGACTGTATAATAATACAGATACATTCTATAATAATATGAATAGATTGTATAATAATACAGATACATTCTATAATAATATGAATAGACTGTATAATAACAGTTTATCAATATTATTATACAATGCATCTATTACTATACATTGGGGTTGATTCACTTGAACTGGAGAGGGCAAAAATTTGGTGCAGCAGTGCATGGCAGCCAATCAGCTTCTAGCATTAAACTATGTATCCATATTATTATATGCAGATGCATTGTGATGTATAATAATATGGATAGACTGTATTATAATACAGATACATTGTATAATAATATGGATACATAATGCTGGAAGTTGATTGGCTGTGATTGCAGTGCTCCAGTTTTAGAAAATCAACCCCACAAATTCCTGTGCACTGTAGAGCTGACGGCGGCCCCCCCATACAGTGATCACCTCTATAGAGACGTCAATAAGAAAACGTCGATTTAATCTCAGATTTTTTTTTTCGCCACTAATTAATTTCTGGGCTGAACCGAGTAATTGGTGCCAAAGCGACAGATGAAGGTAATTGGCTGAATTCCACCTGGGACCGGTCATTTGGGAGATGTTATTTTGGAAAACTGGTTCAGGTCAGCGAGTCCGGGCCATACCGGGTTAGATGTTGTGTAATACACCAAAGGACTTCTGGGGGGGGTGAGAGAGCTAGAATTGCTGTTCACTGTATAGCTATGGGGGAGCAATGTAAGGATCCATTCACACACCTGTATTGTGGCAACGCACACCAAAATGCACATGTCATAATGCATAGCAAGTGGCCTTTGTGTAGTGCCTGATGTAAGGGGGGGGGTCACGCTTTAAAATTGCGCCCGCTCGTGGAATGGCGACAAACTTTGACACTTAAAAATCTCCATAGGTGAAGTTTAAAAATGTCGTCTACAGGTTACCAGTTTTGAGTGACAGAGGAGGCCTTTTGCTAGAATTATTGCTCTCGCTCCAACGATCGCGGCGATACCTAACACCCGTGGTTTGAATGCCGTTTACATATGCGGGCACGACTTACGTTTGCTTCCGCTTTTGTACGAGAGCATGACGGGATGGGGCGCTTTAATTTTTTTTTTTTATTATTTCACTTTTTATTTTTTTTATTTTTACACTGTCCCTTTTAAATTTTTTTTGGATCACTTTATTATGTAAACATCCCTTGTAATAGAAAAAAAAACATGACAGGGCCTCTTAAATGCGAGATCTGGGATCAAAAAAGACCTCAGATCTCACATTTACACTTAAATGCTATAAAAAAAATTAAAAAACATTTTTTTTTCCTTCCTTTTTTTTTTTTTTTTTTCAATTAAAAAAAAATTGTGCTTTTTTTTTAAGGCTGTTGGGCGGAAGTGATGTTTGACGTTGCTTCCGTCATGCAACATCGAGTCGAGTGGGGGGGCCATGATTCCCTCACTCGAGTTCATGCCTCCTGAGGGGAAAGGTCGTCTTTGCCGCTACCGGCGGCTTCAGTAAGTGGCGGAGACGACCGGGACGTGGCGTGAGAATCTGCGGCAGAGATTGTTTTTTTATTAATTATATCAATATTGTATATTTGTTGTTATATTATCATTTGTTTCATTGTTATTTCCTCTTACATTGTTTGTTTTTTTATTTTTTTATTTTGTTACATTTTACACCTTTTTATGAAAATAACGTTCATATCCAGTTATGTCATCTTTGTATGTCGCAATCATTGCATATCAAATCGAATTTATAACCTCCAATCTTTCCTTTTCATAATGCGCTTATTTAGCCGGTTTGTTATTCGTGAAGTGCGGTAGCTGATGCGGTGCGACGGTTCACAATTTTTTGGCTCCTGGATCTTCCATGAAGATGATGGAGAGCTCTTCTTTGGTCTACCCTCCCCTTACAAATTTTTAAAAAATGGAGGGTTGCAGAGAAAGCCCCGGAGACCAGAACTGACGCAGGCATGCTTTTCTCCCACGGTGCGCCATTCCACTATATCCGCTAATAATGGTCGTTGGTTCCTAAAGGTGGTTCGGTAACTTTATCGCAGGAACGGTCCCTTCCCTTCCATCAGTGTTTCCCAAAAAAGTCCTCAGGGACCAGGAGTAGGTCATGTTTTCCAGATCTCAGTGGAAACGATTAATTTGAATTCATGCCTTTGTTGGTGGTCCTCCAGGTACTTTGTGGTGGTCCAGAAGCTGAAGGTGGTCCCGGTCCTTCTTCGCACCGACCTGGCGGGGGTCAGTCTCGTTTTCCAGGGCTGCTGGTCTCGGTTTCTGTGTCACCCCGGCCTGGTGTCCTCCTGAACCCGGCCTCGGCTTCATCACCTTCCCGGCTCCGGCGGCGGTCTGGCGCAGAAGGTGTTACGGTCTTGGCAGAGCGCGGCTTCCTGCGCTGCTGGCTCCTCGGCGTGAAAGCTCTGGGCCTGCGGCCCGCTCAGGCACCGGAACGGAAATATTTGTGGTTTATAAATATTTATAGAGATGCAGTTTAGGAACAGCGACCCAGAATCTGCTTTCCAAGCATCTCGTAAACCCCGGACGATGCGCGCCGTCCACGTGTCTGCCCAGAAATGTGGCGTCGTAAAGCGGCCGAGGGCTCCGGGGGGTTACTTTGTAGTTCTTAAAGGAATCCTGCCATGAGAGCAATAGGGAGGCTGCCAGCGAAGCCTCGGAACATGCTGGTCTCCTGGCTGACTTGGTGGTCCTCTGGTTTCAGCAGTTTTAAATAACTGACCTGAAAAGAGAACTTCAATCTGGAAGCTTCGACCTTGTTGGATTTGGGTTCCGCGTCTAAGAAAATTTTGAAATCTGGGCCGACCCGGCAACTAGGCGCCAACATTTCAGTCCCATCTATGGCATATAATTTAACCCCTATCTCAGTCTGCCTCATGCCCTCCTAGTCACTGATCAGTCTTGCCCAAACCTGCCTACCTACTTAAGTGGCCCCCACCTCAGAACCCTCAGATGACCATAATCAGGGCTTTCTTTTGGTGGGGACACCATTCCGGCACCTCCAGCACTAAATGTATGTAATGGCAAGGGGTACTGAAGGGTCTATTGATTCTGGCTGCAGGGGGATCTATTGTCACTGAAGGGGGATCTATTATTGTGGAAGGGGGGTCTATTGTTGCTGGTGAGGAATCCATTGTTGCTTGGGGGGGGGCTCTCATGTTGTCTAATGGGGATCTACTGTATAGTGCAGGAGCCTATTGTTGCTGACTGCTACGACTAAGGCTATTGCCGAAACGCGTCAGCTTTATTGTTTTATTGTCACTCTGATGTACCAATAAACGTCACTTCAAGGATTACAGTTTTGCCGGCTCTCCTTATTACTGGTGTATTGATGCTGTTGGGTCTATTGTTGCTGAGTTGGATATATCATTATTGCGGAGGGGGGGGGGGTCTATTGTTGCTTGGGGGGGTCTATTGTTGCTGGCTCCAGGGAATCTATTTTACAGCTTTTTCTTGTTATCATTTACAAAATCCATACGAGTTACTTAGCTCCACAAATTTGTATTCTCTAAAAGGGGTGGTCCTCGAAGGTGGGTAGAACCAAAGAACGGTGCTCGGTTGTGGGTAGAGGACAGAGACCAGGGCTGTCTTAATAAAATGGCACACCTGGGCAGTGCCCATGGGCCCCATGATGAGGGCCAGGGTACGGGGGGGGGGGGTACACTTGAGATTTGAGCGCTTGTGCCCCTCCTTTTTACCAGGAGCAACTGCAGTGTCACTCTTGTTAGGAGCAATGACTGGCTTCTGCAGGAGACAGAATTCAGCTTCCACCTCCCTCCTGAAGGGGGCAGAAGAAAGCTGGCACTGAGACTTGAGAACTCACCTCAGTCTCAGCGTGGGAGAGGAAGGAGGAGCTGCCTTCTTTCCAGGTGGGAATAGCATTTGTGTTCTGCAGTGTTAATTTTGGCAGCAAATTTCGATTTTAGGTTTAGTCTTCTGCATAGGTGTGCGCAGGGGGTGTGCCGAGTGTGCCTGGGCACACCCTAATCAGCCCATGCACTCAGGGCTCTGGCACCAGCTCTGTGCTTTCCAATCCAAGGAGCGCAGTCACTTCTAAATACAGGAGCCCGGCTCCTCTGAGCAGCTGCACCAAACCCTCCCTGCCATCCCCGGGGGCAGCGGGTGCAGCAGCTGTGATAGACTGGCTGGTCGGGGAGCGGGGCAGGCTGGTGGGGAGCGGGGCAGGCTGGTCGGGGAGCGGGGCAGGCTGGTGGGGAGCGGGGCAGGCTGGTCGGGGAGCGGGGCAGGCTGGTCGGGGAGCGGGGCAGGCTGGTCGGGGAGCGGGGCAGGCTGGTCGGGGAGCGGGGCAGGCTGGTCGGGGAGCGGGGCAGGCTGGTCGGGGAGCGGGGCAGGCTGGTCGGTGAGCGGGGCAGGCTGGTCGGGGAGCGGGGCAGGCTGGTGAGGAGCGGGGCAGGCTGGTGAGGAGCGGGGCAGGCTGGTCGGGGAGCGGGGCAGGCTGGTCGGGGAGCGGGGCAGGCTGGTCGGGGAGCGGGGCAGGCTGGTCGGGGAGCGGGGCAGGCTGGTCGGGGAGCGGGGCAGGCTGGTCGGGGAGCGGGGCAGGCTGGTCGGGAGCGGGACAGACTTGTTGGGACCCGGGAGGCCTGGCTGTAATGCACAGCGCTGCTCTCTCTAGGCTCTGGCAGTCGAACGCGCTTGCTTGCTGGGAGTGGATTGCGGAAGGAGGCGGGGCCAACGCTGTATCCTGGCCCAGGCAGTCAAGGCCTAGGACAGCACTTTGCAGGGGGGCAGCATGGAAAGAGTCCTCGCCCAGCTTGCACTACACTGTTAGTGTAGCACCAGTATTATGGGGAGGACTGGGCTGACAGGCAAATTAGTCTAGCGCCCCCATAAAACGGCCTCACAGCTTCTGGTATGTGGGCGGCATTCTGCAACTGTGGGGGAGGGGGGCGCCACTTCTAATTTTGACTGTCCTCTCATCCTGGACCACAAATCTTCCTCACTGTGCTCTATGTTTTCTGCTGCACCACTGGCATGGTTCTATCTTCTTAGTCCTCTCCATAAAATTATCAGAAATTTGTGCTTAAAGTAAAACTATAGGCAACACTTTTTGTTCTCATTTTGGATAGAATAAGGGAGGGTTATAACCTCTGTCAGTTTATTTTTTACCATCCCTGTCCCATTGCAGAGATTTCCCTTCACTTCCTGCCCCATAGCCAAACAGGAAGTGAGAGGAAATCTATGCAAATTAAGGGAATCCATTGCCCCCCCCCCCTCCCCCCCAGGGCCTCAGAACTAGAGTCCCCACTCGAAAATTTCAGGGCGGGTCTTAAACAACAAGGGGTGTGGCCTTGACAGGAAGGGGTGGGTCATATTTAAATTGGGGGGTGCACGAGTTTAGTCTGGCCTTGGGCAGCACAAAACCTAAATACGTTTCTGGGCGGAGCTTGGTGAAAACCGGAAGTTGGTTCAGGGGGGAGCAAACGTCCCCGCCACACATTTTCATCCTGTTTACGTTTGTTAACGAAAATAGATTTGATCTTTGTCAGTGGATGAAAATGTGTTGTACTTTACTTTTCATTTTCATCACTGTAAAAAGGCTACTGACAAAAACTTTGACAAACATTTTAGTTGACGAAAATAACACTGATGATGTGTGAGTACAAGGGGGGGGGGGGCACAACTCTGATGTAATGGGACACCTGATGTAATGGGGGCACTGTGATGGGGGCACCTGATGTAATGGGGGCACTGTGATGGGGACACCTGATGTGATGGGGGCACTGTGATGGGGACACCCGATGTAATGGGGGCACTGTGATGGGGACACCTGATGTAATGGGGGCACTGTGATGGGGACACCCGATGTAATGGGGGCACTGTGATGGGGACACCCGATGTAATGGGGGCACTGTGATGGGGGACACCTGATGTAATGGGGGCACCTAATGTGATGGAGACACCTGATGTAATGGGGGCACTGTGATGGGGGACACCTGATGTAATGGGGGCACCTAATGTGATGGAGACACCTGATGTAATGGGGGCACTGTGATGGGGACACCTGATGTAAGGGGGCACTGTGATTGGGACACCTGATGTAATGGGGGCACTGTGATGGGGACACCTGATGTGATGGGGACACCTGATGTAAGGGGGCACTGTGATGGGGACACCTGATGTAATGGGGGCACTGTGATGGGGACACCTGATGTAATGGGGACCCCTGATGTAAGGGGGCACTGTGATTGGGACACCTGATGTAATGGGGGCACTGTGATGGGGACACCTGATGTAATGGGGACACCTGATGTAAGGGGGCACTGTGATGGGGACACCTGATGTGATGGGGACACCTGATGTAAGGGGGCACTGTGATGGGGACACCTGATGTAATGGGGGCCCTGTGATGGGGACACCTGATGTAATGGGGACACCTGATGTAAGGGGGCACTGTGATTGGGACACCTGATGTAATGGAGACACCTGATGTAATGGGGGCACTGTGATGGGGACACCTGATGCAGGCTGGTTGGGGCTCCAATGCTTTGCCCGGGGCCCCATGATGCTGTTAGATTAGGATGGCACTGACGGAGACAAGGGGTGACTTGGAAGGGGGAATAACTGACCGGTCAAAGAAAGCAACTGGCACTTGATACCCGGAAGCTGGGTACCTAATGATGCCTGTGGGGGAGGGGGGGCACATTGCCGGAGTGAAGGTGAGTACAGCTCCACTTTAGGGGCCCCTTCATTCTATTTTTGTGCCTTGTATGAACACACATATGTGTTTAATGTGTTCTGCGTTAAGGCGGCCTATTTATTTATTTTTTCTGGCACAGTACACCTCTGCCCATGGTAGTGCCATGTCGTGTAGTGCAGTGAAAGGTTTGTGCATCGGAGCGATGTTGCCGTGACACCAACCAGTTTATGATTTAATGAGCCCCTCCCCCCATGTCTCCCACCATCATTTTCTACTATAAAAGATAATAATAATAATAATTTTGCATCCACTGCAGTCCAGATCTGATTTCCTGATCTTGAATTGTAAGATTCTCGGAATCCTCGGCTCTTCTCTTACTACAACCATTGCCCACCTACGGGGGGGGGGGGGTAAAATGTTCCTCTTATTACAGCCGATCATGTGATCATTGCATCAGGGCCGTCTTTTTTTTAATATGGATTGAACCCTGGGCAAAACATTTTCTTGGGTCCTCCCGAATCCACTTATTTGCTGGCGGTGCGGGTTCAAGGGGGCAACTGCTTTGGGCCCCACAACAGAGACTGGGCCAGGGGCAGCTGCCCCTTTAGCCCTTGCGTTTTAAAGATGGCCCTCCAGAGCCGTCTTTTAATATTGATTGGACCCTGGGCAAACCATTTTTTTTTTTTTTTTTTTTGGATCCTCCCGAATCCACTTATCAACTATTTGCGGGCTCAAGGGGGCAACTGCTTTGGGCCCCACAACAATGACTGGGCCAGGGGCAGCTGCCCCTTTTGCCCTTGCGTTAAAGACGGCCCTGCACAGCAGCACAGACCCCCCCCCCCTCTTTGACCGAGCAGTGAGGAGAATGGCCAGACTCAGTATCTACAGAACACAAGCGGGTCAGAATCTAAAGTATTGGTGAAGCGATTCTCACAGCGACCAGAATCATTACTTCACATTTCGGATGTAGCGGAGGAGCTTTGGAAAGGAAAGGTTTGTTTTTGTGTGTGGGGTGGGTGGACAGCGCCCCCCTCTGCTTGATTGCCTTTCATTGTGAAGTTATTGATGAATTGGGGGGGGGGGGGCAGGGATGAATATTCTGCTCTTGGAGCTCGTTAAGTCTCCTGGCGGCGGCGGCGGTGCGTTCCGCCTCTGGTGAATGTAAAGTAGCAGCTGCGGCGCGGTGGGGCGGCCCGGGTCTGTGGGAGGCCGGGATCGCTCCTACTCTGACCCATTTGTACGCTGGACGTCTCCTTTCTCCTCCGGGGACAAGAGCCCCTCTGTGCCATGAATGGCTGGCGGCAGAACCACCAACAATTTGCTGCTTTTTTTATTTTTTTTATTGAACAACCTTCAAGTTGACTTTTTTTTTCTTTATATATTGACATTAAATAAAGGCGCTCTGTTACCCCCCCCCCACACCCCTCCCCCCCGCGCGGAGGACGCGCACCCAGAATCCGTAATAAGCTCAGACGCCGTTCCTGGGAATAGAGATGGTGTATTCGATCGGTGAAACGTGTCAGCCGGGGATGTCCGGCCTTTCAGGGGGATCACTAAAGAAATGTCGCCGTCTGCCACTGGCTGCTTTCCCCTGATTGGCCGCTGTGGGGACGCTCATTTTGCATTTCCTTGCTGCTTTGTATCATTGACCCTCAATAAGGTGACACCCCCCCCCCAATAACATCCCCCACCCATGTGATCTGATCAGTTATGTAAATCTTCCATTTCTAGGGCCTCGTGCACGCCGAACTATATATATAATTTTATTTATTTATTTTATTAATTTTTTTTTTTTTTTTTACGCTACTGTTAGACGCACCTCCTAAACGCCCCTCCATGTTATCCTTTGTGTCCACACACAAACACATCTGTATTTTGGAGGCAGTGCGTCCAGAAGCAGCAGCATTTTTGTCCGAAAAAAAAAAAAAAAAGACGCTCGTAAATGTGCAAACGCGCGTTAACGCTAGACGCTTTTTTTTTTTTTTTTTTTTTTTTTTAGCACCGGAGCATCAATTTCAATTTACTATCGCTGGAACACATTATTATTTTGCTCAACAAAAATGAATTGACGCCCCAAGCATCTGATGCGCCCGAACTGTGTTTACACGTGTTTTTTTAAAAAAAATTTCTGCTGCCAGGGGAAAAGGCGTCTAGGAGAAACGGTCGAGCGCGCAAGAGGTCTAAAAAAAAAAAAAAAAAAAAAAAGTATGCGTCGTCGTGATGTGCTTCTGTTCATTCTAGATGGCCCGACGCAGCTAAGAATATCACACCTAGGCGTATTGAGAACGCGTGCAAAATCGTGCCGCCTTTTTGTGTGCGTTCTCGTGCTATAGGCATTTTTTTCCCCCCAAATTGGCCGCCCAGCATGTCAAAGTAGCTCATTTTAGATTTGACTTTTTTTTTTTTTTTTTTCCGTGCTTTTTTGACACTTTTCACTTTAGTTGCATTAAAAAAAAAAACATCTGTCAGCTGCGTTTTGGGGTGCAAAAAATGCCACAAACACTCTTTTGCGGGTTTCGTAAAATGCGTGCAAAAACGAGCGGTTTTGCGTACAATTTAGGTTGCATTCACACCTGAGCGTTTTTGTAGCTTGAAGCCCCAAAACGCTGGGGGGGGGGGGGGGGAAGAAAATCTATTTATTCTCCTATGGAGACGGTTCACATCTCCACTACGTGACGCCTCAAGATCCAAAAAGTTCTGGAGCCTTTTTTTGTAGCTCGAATCGGGCAGATTTGAGCATTTTTTTGACACGTTTTTGTTCTCGTAGGAATTAATAAAGCGGTTTGTCACGCGGATTTGCGCAATTTTCTGCTCAAATGTAAAAAAATTAATTTGTTATAATAAATATATATTATTAAGAATTAGGAGCCCGCTGTAGGCTTCATTCCTAATATTTGTCGCTCAAGTGAATGAGCCCAAACTTTGTGGTTCCTTTCGGCATGCTGGGATTTTATGGTTTGTAAGGCATGCTGAGATTTCTAGCTTCCTATGACATGCTGCGGTTTTTTTTTTTTTGGTTCCTCAAGGCATGCTGGGATTTGCAGTCCCCCCTCCCCCCCCCCCCCCCCCCTGTAGCATGCTTTGTGGTTCCTTAAGCCATGCTGAGATTTGTAGTTCTCCTTTGACATGCTGGGATTTTCTGGTTCCTCAAGGCATGCTGGAATTTGTAGTTTGTAGGACTTGCTGGGATTTGTAGTTTGTAGGACATGCTGGGATTTGTAGTTTGTAGGACTTGCTGGGATTTGTAGTTTGTAGGACATGCTGGGATTTGTAGTTTGTAGGACATGCTGGGATTTGTAGTTTGTGGGGCATGCTGGGATTTGTAGTTTGTAGGACATGCTGGGATTTGTAGTATGTAGGGCATGCTGGCATTTGTTGTTTGTAGGACATGCTGGGATTTGTAGTATGTAGGGCATGCTGGGATTTGTAGTTTGTGGGGCATGCTGGGATTTGTAGTTTGTGGGGCATGCTGGGATTTGTAGTTTGTGGGGCATGCTGGGATTTGTAGTATGTAGGACATGCTGGGATTTGTAGTTTGTAGGACATGCTGGGATTTGTAGTTTGTAGGACATGCTGGCATTTGTTGTTTGTAGGACATGCTGGGATTTGTAGTATGTAGGGCATGCTGGGATTTGTAGTATGTAGGGCATGCTGGGATTTGTAGTTTGTAGGGCATGCTGGGATTTGTAGTTTGTAGGGCATGCTGGGATTTGTAGTTTGTGGGGCATGCTGGGATTTGTAGTTGTGGGGCATGCTGGGATTTGTAGTATGTAGGACATGCTGGGATTTGTAGTTTGTGGGGCATGCTGGGATTTGTAGTATGTAGGACATGCTGGGATTTGTAGTTTGTGGGGCATGCTGGGATTTGTAGTATGTAGGACATGCTGGGATTTGTAGTTTGTGGGGCATGCTGGGATTTGTAGTTTGTGGGGAATGCTGGGATTTGTAGTTTGTGGGGCATGCTGGGATTTGTAGTTTGTAGGGAATGCTGGGATTTGTAGTTTGTGGGGCATGCTGGGATTTGTAGTTTGTGGGGCATGCTGGGATTTGTAGTTTGTAGGGAATGCTGGGATTTGTAGTTTGTGGGGCATGCTGGGATTTGTAGTTTGTGGGGCATGCTTTGTGATTCCTTTAAAAAATGGCTTTAATTTGTAGCTTCTAAGGCATGCTGTGATTTGTGGGTCCTCAAGACTTGCTGGGATTTGTAGTTCCCTTTTAGGCATGCTTTGTGGTTCCTTTACTTAATGCTGGGATTTGTAGTTTTTAGGACATGCTGGGATTTGTAGTTTTTAGGACATGCTGGGATTTGTAGTTTTTAGGACATGCTGGGATTTGTGATTCCTCAGGTCTGGGGTCTCTCGGGGGGGTCCCGCTGGCTCCTGGTAAGGCGTAGAGGCGGGGGGGGTTGGGGGGGGGGTTTGGAGAATCACGTTCCTTTTGAGCGCGGAGTTTCCGCCTCCCTCGGCTATTTTTAGATTTGCTCCATGGTAACGCTCCTCGGAGGATTCCGTCATCCATGTTTTACATGTGTGTGTGCGGTTCCGTGTGTCTCCCGGGGTGACTTGTGACCAGAGGCGGGACCACCCCCCCCCCCCCTCTGAGGACGCACCGGCCTCTTCCTCCTGGCAGGTCATTGGAACGGGGGAGGGGGTCCGGTAGCCGTCCTTGCCGCGCGTTCCACGTGTGTGCGCCTCCTTGTATTGCACGGAACATGCTGACGTAATTCTCCGGGGACCGGCCTGTCTGCGAGAGCTCCGGCTTCCTTATTTTAGGAAAGTTCCAGATGGACCGGCTCTGCCATGACACCGCTCTTGGCCGGATTGTCGGGGACTGAATCCAAAGACAGAAATAGAGATTGGCCTCTCTCCGCCACGCCGGAGCGCGATTTAACCTCTCGTGGTCAGCGCCCTCCAAGCCAGGAACGGATCCTTTCCTGATTGGAAGCCGGGAACTTCGTTATCCAAAGAATTCCAACCGTTCCCAAAAATACCCGGAGCCCCCAAACCCTTCGTATAAAAGGGCGACTCCGGCCCCAACCCATCATAATAAAAGGGCGACTCCGGCCCCAACCCATCGAATAAAAGGGTGACTCCGGCCCCAACCCATCGAATAAAAGGGCGACTCCGGCCCCAACCCATCATAATAAAAGGACGACTCCGGCCCCAACCCATCATAATAAAAGGACGACTCCGGCCCCAACCCATCGAATAAAAGGGCGACTCCGGCCCCAACCCATCATAATAAAAGGACGACTCCGGCCCCAACCCATCGAATAAAAGGGCGACTCCGGCCCCAACCCATCGAATAAAAGGGCGACTCCGGCCCCAAACCCTTCGTATAAAAGGGCGACTCCGGCCCCAACCCATCGAATAAAAGGGCGACTCCGGCCCCAACCCATCGAATAAAAGGGCGACTCCGGCCCCAAACCCTTCGTATAAAAGGGCGACTCCGGCCCCAACCCATCATAATAAAAAGGGCGACTCCGGCCCCAACCCATCATAATAAAAGGGCGACTCCGGCCCCAACCCATCGAATAAAAGGGCGACTCCGGCCCAAACCCATCATAATAAAAGGGCGACTCCGGCCCCAACCCATCATAATAAAAGGGCGACTCCGGCCCCAACCCATCGAATAAAAGGGCGACTCCGGCCCCAACCCATCGAATAAAAGGGCGACTCCGGCCCCAACCCATCGAATAAAAGGGCGACTCCGGCCCCAACCCATCGAATAAAAGGGCGACTCCGGCCCCAACCCATCGAATAAAAGGGCGACTCCGGCCCCAACCCATCGAATAAAAGGACGACTCCGGCCCCAACCCATCATAATAAAAGGGCGACTCCGGCCCCAACCCATCATAATAAAAGGACGACTCCGGCCCCAACCCATCGAATAAAAGGGCGACTCCGGCCCCAACCCATCATAATAAAAGGGCGACTCCGGCCCCAACCCATCGAATAAAAGGGCGACTCCGGCCCAAACCCATCTAATAAAAGGGCGACTCCGGCCCCAACCCATCATAATAAAAGGGCGACTCCGGCCCCAACCCATCATAATAAAAGGGCGACTCCGGCCCCAACCCATCATAATAAAAGGGCGACTCCGGCCCCAACCCATCATAATAAAAGGGCGACTCCGGCCCCAACCCATCATAATAAAAGGGCGACTCCGGCCCCAACCCATCATAATAAAAGGGCGACTCCGGCCCCAACCCATCGAATAAAAGGGCGACTCCGGCCCCAACCCATCGAATAAAAGGGCGACTCCGGCCCCAACCCATCGAATAAAAGGGCGACTCCGGCCCCAACCCATCATAATAAAAGGGCGACTCCGGCCCCAACCCATCATAATAAAAGGGCGACTCCGGCCCCAACCCATCGAATAAAAGGGCGACTCCGGCCCCAACCCATCGAATAAAAGGGCGACTCCGGCCCAAACGAGCAAACTCTCACAACTGTACAAATATCACAAACCGGTTAATGCATACACCCCATGACCCTTCCCCCACTGTCCTCTTTCCCCATCCCTCCATCTCCTGAGTCCCCTATTTTTTCCTTTCCCCCATCCCCTTCTTTCCCCATCTTCCCTTCCCCTTCTTCCCATCCCCCTCTAACTCAATTTCCCTCTCCCCCCTCCTCAATATCCCCCTCTCCCCCCTCCTCCTACCTCTTCCCACAGTCCTCCCCCTCTTTTTTTTTTTTTTCCCAGTCCTCCCCTCTTTTTTTTTTTTTTCCCCAGTCCTCTCCCTCTTTTTTTCCCAGTCCTCTCCCTCTCTTTTTCCAGTCCTCTCCCTCTTTTTTTCCCAGTCCTCTCCCTCTTTTTTTCCCCAGTCCTCTCCCTCTTTTTTCCCAGTCCTCTCCCTCTCTTTTTCCAGTCCTCTCCCTCTTTTTTCCCAGTCCTCTCCCTCTCTTTTTTCCAGTCCTCTCCCTCTTTTTTTCCCAGTCCTCTCCCTCTTTTTTTCCCAGTCCTCTCCCCTCTTTTTTTCCCAGTCCTCTCCCTCTTTTTTTTCCCAGTCCTCTCCCCCTTTTTTCCCCAGTCTCTCCCTCTTTTTTTCCCCAGTCCTCTCCCTCTTTTTTTCCCAGTCCTCTCCCTCTTTTTTTCCCAGTCCTCTCCCTCCTTTTTTTTCCCAGTCCTCTCCCTCTTTTTTCCCAGTCCTCTCCCTTCTTTTTTTTCCCAGTCCTCTCCCTCCTTTTTTTCCCCAGTCCTCCCCCTCTTTTTTTTTTTCCCCAGTCCTCTCCCTCTTTTTTTCCCAGTCCTCTCCCTCCTTTTTTTCCCCAGTCCTCTCCCTCTTTTTTTCCCAGTCCTCTCCCTCTTTTTTTTCCCAGTCCTCTCCCTCTTTTTTTTCCAGTCCTCTCCCTCTTTTTTTTTCCAGTCCTCTCCCTCTTTTTTTCCCAGTCCTCCCCCTCTTTTTTTTTTTTTTTTTTTTCCCAGTCCTCCCCCTCTTTTTTTTTTTTTTTTTTTTCCCAGTCCTGTCCCTCTTTTTTTTTTCCCAGTCCTCCCCCTCTTTTTTTTTTTTTTTTCCCCAGTCCTCTCCCTTTTTTTTCCCAGTCCTCTCCCTCTTTTTTTTTTCCCAGTCCTCCCCCTCTTTTCCCAGTAGTTTTCCCGGCATTCTCCACGCTCCTCCTGCCAAGTCTGCCGCTCAGTGCGGCATTCTCCGCGCTCCTCCTGCCAGGTCTGCCGTTCAGTGCGGCATTCTCCGTGCTCCTCCTGCCAGGTCTGCCGTTCAGTGCGGCATTCTCCGCGCTCCTCCTGCCAGGTCTGCCATTCATTGCGGCATTCTCCGCGCTCCTCCTGCCAGGTCTGCCGTTCAAAGCGGCATTCTCCGCGCTCCTCCTGCCAAGTGCCAAGTCTGCCGTTCAAAGCGGCATTCTCCGCGCTCCTCCTGCCAAGTCTGCCGTTCAGTGCGGCATTCTCCGCGCTCCTCCTGCCAGGTCTGCCGTTCAGTGTGGCATTCTCCAAGCTCCTCCTGCCAGGTCTACCGTTCAAAGCGGCATTCTCCGCGCTCCTCCTGCCAGGTCTACCGTTCAAAGCGGCATTCTCCGCGCTCCTCCTGCCAGTCTGCCGTTCAGTGCGGCATTCTCTGCGCTCCTCCTGCCAGGTCTGCCGTTCAGTGTGGCATTCTCCGCGCTCCTCCTGCCAGGTCTGCCGTTCAGTTCGGCATTCTCCGCGCTCCTCCTGCCAGGTCTGCCGTTCAGTTCGGCATTCTCCGCGCTCCTCCTGCCAGGTCTGCCGTTCAGTGCGGCATTCTCCGCGCTCCTCCTGCCAGGTCTGCCGTTCAGTGCGGCATTCTCCGCGCTCCTCCTGCCAGGTCTGCCGTTCAGTGCGGCATTCTCCGCGGTCCTCCTGCCAGGTCTGCCATTAAGTGTGGCATTCTCTGCGCTCCTCCTGCCAGGTCTGCCATTCAGTGTGGCATTCTCCGCGCTCCTCCTGCCAAGTCTGCCGTTCAGTGCGGCATTCTCCGCGCTCCTCCTGCCATTCAGTGCAGCATTCTCCGCGGTCCTCCTGCCATTCAGTGCAGCATTCTCCGCGGTCCTCCTGCCAGGTCTGCCGTTCAGTGTGGCATTCTCCACGCTCCTCCTGCCATTCAGTGCAGCATTCTCCGCGCTCCTCCTGCCAGGTCTGCCGTTCAGTGTGGCATTCTCCACGCTCCTCCTGCCAGGTCTGCCGTTCAGTGTGGCATTCTCCTCGCTCTCCTGCCAGGTCTGCCGTTCAGTGTGGCATTCTCCACGCTCCTCCTGCCAGGTCTGCCGTTCAGTGCGGCATTCTCCACGCTCCTCCTGCCAGGTCTGCCGTTCAGTGTGGCATTCTCCTCGCTCCTCCTGCCAGGTCTGCCGTTCAGTGTGGCATTCTCCACGCTCCTCCTGCCAGGTCTGCCGTTCAGTGCGGCATTCTCCGCGCTCCTCCTGCCAGGTCTCCTGTTTTATCAGCAGAAACCTCAAATATTAAAAATAAAAAAAAAACAAAACCCAGCCAAATTTCCTCCGACTAATAACCCCACAGAACTTTGGTGTGTTCGGGGCGCAGCGGACGCGTTTCACGTTCCAGGAGTAGAAAAAAAACACTGGCGTTCCTCGTAAATCCGAACTGATCCGTCCAACAATCCGAATATTTCACAAATATGTCAAATATGTTCCACAATCAGCTGGAGGAGACGCGGCTCCAGGACAAGCTACTCGAGGAAAACGACTCTCTTCTCTCCCGGCCAATCGCAGAACTTCACATCCCGCGTACGAGGAACGAGCGCTCCGCTCACACTGCCAATTCACTTCAATGGCTGCCCTGTGCGCTTTTGTCGCCCAAAGAAGCTCCTACTCTGTATCCGGTAACAGAAGACGCTTTCTGCGCTCATTGATTGTTTTAGATATCGATCGTTCTGTACATTGTATACTGTATGGATACATTGGTATCGTATACAATGAAAAAGTATTCATACCCCTTGAAACTTTCACACATTTTGTCATGTTGCAACCAAAATGTATTTTATTGGGATTTTATGTGATAAACCAACACAAAGTGGCACATAATTGTGAAGTGGAAGGAAAATGATAAATGATACAATTAAATATGTGAAAAGTGTGGGGGGGGGGGCATTTGTATTCAGCCCCTTTACTCTGATACCCCTAACTAAAATCTAGTGGAACCAATTGCTTCAGAAGTCACCTAATTAGTAAATAGAGCCCACCTGTGTGTCATTTAATCTCAGTATAAATACAGCTGTTCTGTGAAGCCCTCGGAGGTTTGTTAGAGAACCTTAGTGAACAAACATCATCATGAAGGCCAAGGAACACACCAGACAGGTCAGGGATAAAGTTGTGGAGAAGTATAAAGCAGGGTTAGGTTATAAAAAAAATCTCCCAAGCTTTGAACATCTCACGGAGCTCTGTTCAATCCATCATCGGAAAATGGAAAGAGTATGGCACAACTGCAAACCTACCAAGACATGGCCGTCCACCTAAACTGACCGGCCGGGCAAGGAGAGCATTCATCAGAGAAGAGCCAAGAGGTCCATGGTAACTCTGGAGGAGCTGCAGAGATCCACAGCTCAGGGGGGAGAATCTGTCCACAGGACAACTATTAGTCGTGTTCTCCACAAATCTGCCCTTTATGGAAGAGTGACAAGAAGAAAGACATTGGTGAAAGAAAGTCATAAGAAGTCCTGTTTGTAGTTTGTGAGAAGCCATGTGGAGGACACAGCAAACATGTGGAAGAAGGTGATCTGGTCAGATGAGACCAAAATTCAACTTTATGGCCTAAAAGCAAAACGCTATGTGTGGGGAAAACTAACACTGCACATCACCCTGAACACACCATCCCCACCGTGAAACATGGTGGTGGCAGCATCATGTGGTGGGGATGCTTTTCTTCAGCAGGGACAGGGAAGCTGGTCAGAGTTGATGGGAAGATGGATGGAGACAAATACAGGACAATCTTAGAAGAAAACTTGTTAGAGTCTGCAAAAGACTTGAGACTGGGGGGAGGTTCACCTTCCAGCAGGACAACGACCCGAAACATCCAGCCAGAGCTACAATGGAATGGTTTACATCAAAGCATATTCATGTGTTAGAATGGCCCAGTCACAGTCCAGACCTAAATCACATTGAGAATCTGTGGCAAGACTTGAAAATTGCTGTTCACAGACGCTCTCCATCCAATCTGACAGAACTTGAGATATTTTACAAAGAAGAATGGGCAGAAATGTCCTCTCTAGATGTACAAAGCTGGTAGAGACATCCCCAAAAAGACTTGTAGAGAAAGGAGGTTCTACAAAGTATTGACTCCGGGGGGCGCCATACAAATGCCCCCCCCCCCCCACACTTTTCACATATTTATCTGTAAAAGTTTTGAAAAACATTTATCATTTTCCTTCCACTTCACAATTATGTGACACTTTGTGTTGGTCTATTACATAAAATCCCAATAAAATACATTTACGTTTTTGGTTGTCACATGACAAAATGTGGAGAATTTCAAGGGGTATGAATACTTTTTCAAGGCTCTGTATTTACACATTGTATCAGATTATCGATCGGTAGAGTACAGCGGCTGATATGCTATGAAATGACAGAGATGCTGATGAGCCGATCGCAGGATATCGCACTGTTCACTTGTCTCATTGAGAGATAATAAGATGACCCTCCATGACCCCAGCTGACCTTCGCTGACCTCAGGAGGCCGACGATCAATATGGACGCCACGGATGTCAGATTCAGCTTCATTCAGAAGCGTCGGGCCGTCCAATTATCTACCTATCCGGAGTATCTGAGGTTTATATATCGCGCCCCCTCCCCCCCTCCAGGTGTTTATTACTTCTTACAGAGATCACAGGACTCCCCCTGAAAAATGTCTTAATCTGCTATTCTCTCCAGAAGGACGACACCATCTTTTATTCGGGCATCATCCACCTTTGAGCCAAGATCTCAGTCCAGGAAGTAGATGGTTTTCTTCTACAAAGTTACAATGTACAGTCTGATCACTGGGGGGGAGGGGAGACTGAGGAAATGACTCCTCCTCCTCCTACAAAGTTACAATGTACAGTCTGATCACTGGGGGGGAGGGGAGACTGAGGAAATGACTCCTCCTCCTCCTACAAAGTTACAATGTACAGTCTGATCACTGGGGGGAGGGGAGACTGAGGAAATGACGACTCCTCCTTCTACAAAGTTACAATGTACAGTCTGATCACTGGAGGGAGGGGAGATTGGCGTTATGGGTGGAGCATCTAGCAGACCCCTCCATGCCACTACCTGATGCTGCACCTCACAAGTAGCTGTAAAGGGTTAAGGGGCGAGGCGGGTGCGGGGAGGACAGCTGGTTGCTCGGTGTACATTTATCAGTCAAGCCGCCATTGTCCTCAGTGAAAGGATTGCCTGATTGCTGCCCAGTTCCCACTCCGCCCGGCCCATACAAATGGCAGAGCTCTGGCACCGTCCTGCGAGAGGAACCCAACCCCCACCACATCCGGGAAAAATTCCCACCAGATGGTCCGTCCTCCTCCCAAACCCGATTTAAAGGGACAACACTGCTGGGACTTGTGGTTCTCCTGCAGTGTCCAGAGCCTCATCCACACTGCACCCCGAGCTCTTCTGTGAAAGAACAAAGGAAAGTGACCTCATAGTGTACAGCCACGCCCCTTCCCTACACCATCCTGTACACTGCCATATGAAAAACCAAAAAATGAACCCCCTCCCCCCACCCAGTAGCACACATACCAAATATACTATATTGTATAAGAGTATTGGGACGGCTGCCTTTACACACACATGAACATTAATGGCATCCCAGTCTTAGTCCGGAGGGTTCAATATTGAGTTGGCTCCGCCCTTTGCAGCTATAACAGCTTCACCTCTTCTGGGAAGGCCGTCCACAAGGCTTAGGAGGGTGTCTATGGGAATGTTTGACCATTCTTCCAGAAGAGCATTTGTGAGGTCAGCACTGATGTTGGACGAGAAGGCCTGGTTCGCAGTCTCCGCTTTAATTCATTCCAAAGGTGTTCTGTTGGGTTGACGTCAGGATGGATGAGCGAGTTTGGGGTGGAGGAACTTGAATGGCCTGCACAGAGTCCTGACCTCAATCCGATAGAACACCTTTCGGATGAATTAGAGCGGAGACTGCGAGCCAGGCCTTCTCGTCCAACATCAGTGTCTGACCTCACAAATGCTCTTCTGGAAGAATGGTCAAACATTCCCATAGACACCCTCCTAAACCTTATGGACGTCCTTCCCAGAAGAGTTGAAGCTGTTATAGCTGCAAAGGGCGGAGCCAACTCAATATTGAACTCTACGGACTAAGACTGGGATGCCATTAAAGTTCATGTGTGTGTAAAGGCAGGCGTCCCAATACTTTTGACAAAAAAAAAAAAAAAAAAAAAGGATTAAAAAAAATAAAATCCTGCTTTTATTTTGCTGCCTTTGTTTCTTCCTTCCTGGGGTGCAGGCGGAGGATGTGGGTTGTAGTTGTGGGGGGGTCTTCTGTAGCGGAGTACCGGCACAGTCATGTCGGCAGTGACCCCGATGTGCGGCCGGCGGCGAGGAATCACTGGTGCGGATGTCGGCTAATAAGGGGAAGTGATCCCGAGGCGAGATGAAGACGCTGAACATTCATTACATTATCTCGCTTCACTTCTACCAACCAAGAGATGAATAACCGGCCTGGTGTCATCCTGAGCCCCGGGGCCCCCGGGGGCCGAACAGAGCATTGTCTGCCATACGGATGCCGAGCATCAAATGAATACACAGCAATGATACCACCGCGATCTCATAGTTCTGGGTGGAGCCTCATAGTGGGCACAGCGGGTGTACAGACCCGGGAACTCAGCACAGGGATGGTGGGAACCCCTCATAATGGGCACAGCGGGTGTACAGACCCGGGAACTCAGCACAGGGATGGTGGGAACCCCTCATAATGGGCACAGCGGGTGTACAGACCCCGGAACTCAGCACAGGGATGGTGGGAACCCCTCATAATGGGCACAGCGGGTGTACAGACCCGGGAACTCAGCACAGGGATGGTGGGAACCCCTCATAATGGGCACAGCGGGTGTACAGACCCGGGAACTCAGCACAGGGATGGTGGGAACCCCTCATAATGGGCACAGCGGGTGTACAGACCCGGGAACTCAGTACAGGGATGGTGGGAACCCCTCATAATGGGCACAGCGGGTGTACAGACCCGGGGACTCAGCACAGGGATGGTGGGAACCCCTCATAATGGGCACAGCGGGTGTACAGACCCGGGAACTCAGCACAGGGATGGTGGGAACCCCTCATAATGGGCACAGCGGGTGTACAGACCCGGGAACTCAGCACAGGGATTGGGGGGAACCCCTCATAATGGGCACAGCGGGTGTACAGACCCGGGAACTCAGCACAGGGATGGTGGGAACCCCTAATAATAGGCACAGCGGGTGTACAGACCCGGGAACTCAGCACAGGGATGGTGGGAACCCCTCATAATGGGCACAGCGGGTGTACAGACCCAGGAACTCAGCACAGGGATGGTGGGAACCCCTCATAATGGGCACAGCGGGTGTACAGACCCGGGAACTCAGCACAGGGATGGTGGGAACCCCTCATAATGGGCACAGCGGGTGTACAGACCCGGGAACTCAGCACAGGGATGGTGAGAACCCCTCATAATGGGCACAGCGGGTGTACAGACCCAGGAACTCAGCACAGGGATGGTGAGAACTCCTCATAATGGGCACAGCGGGTGTACAGACCCAGGAACTCAGCACAGGGATGGTGGGAACCCCTCATAATGGGCACAGCGGGTGTACAGACCCAGGAACTCAGCACAGGGATGGGGGGAACCCCTCATAATGGGCACAGTGGGTGTACAGACCCAGGAACTCAGCACAGGGATGGTGGGAACCCCTCATAATGGGCACAGTGGGTGTACAGACCCGGGAACTCAGCACAGGGGTGGTGGGAACCCCTCATAATGGGCACAGCGGGTGTACAGACCCGGGAACTCAGCACAGGGATGGTGGGAACCCCTCATAATGGGCACAGCGGGTACAGACCCGGGAACTCAGCACAGGGATGGTGAGAACCCCTCATAATGGGCACAGCGGGTGTACAGACCCGGGAACTCAGCACAGGGATGGTGGGAACCCCTCATTGGCACAGCGGGTGTACAGACCCAGGAACTCAGCACAGGGATGGTGGGAACCTCTCATAATGGGCACAGCGGGTGTACAGACCCGGGATCTTTGATGAGGTCTTTGTCGCTATTTTGCGTTCACGGGATGGGATTTGCGTTCTCGCCGTGTAATGTCGCGGCGTTTCTATGCTCTGCGCACTCTAACGATATAGTATATAATTTGCCCTATTAGGCACATCACAGGCTGGGTACAGATCGGGTCTCCGCCGTCCCGCCAGTTCACGGTAATAAAAAGGGATTTTTGTGTGGCATTTGGCGGGTGGAGGAGGGGGAGGGCTCGCGGCTCGCTCATTAGGCCGTTCATTACGGATAATTGCAGCACTTCTGTCTCGCGGCTCAGATCCGTTCCGGCCTCTTGTTTTTACTCCGCAATGAAAAGCGAATGGTCAGCGCGGTTTGTGTTCTGCGTGAAAATGATGAACTTATTAAAAAGTGTCAGATACATAAAAGAAGAGCCCCGCCTTGTTCCATCTCCTGTCCCCGCCCAGCTGGTCCGTTACCATCCGATGGGTTTGACTTTCGTGGCATTTTCAGGCAATAAGACGGAAGGAGGGAAGTAATGGGCCAAAAAAATCATCATCATTATGTTATGTGGTTTATTGGGGGTTCTATTGTTCACGTTTGACAAACTTTGTGCCGGTCCAATAATTTTAATGTGAAGGGGGAGGGGGAGACCTGGCTGGGAAAGGGACATGTCCAGGACCAAAGACCATGAAGATACACCAGGCAGGATGAAGAGACATGGACAGGCCCAGAGAGGAGAAAAGAGTCATGGCGGGGCCTGGAGAGGGAGAAGGGACAAGGCGGGGCCCGTAGAGGGAGAAGGGACAAGGCGGGGCCCGGAGAGGGAGAAGGGACAAGGCGGGGCCCGTAGAGGGAGAAGGGACAAGGCGGGGCCCAGAGAGGGAGAAGGGACAAGGCCGGGCCCGGAGAGGGAGAAGGGACAAGGCGGGGCCCGGAGAGGGAGAAGGGACAAGGCCGGGCCCAGAGAGGGAGAAGGGACAAGGCGGGGCCCGTAGAGGGAGAAGGGACAAGGCGGGGCCCGTAGAGGGAGAAGGGACAAGGCGGGGCCCGTAGAGGGAGAAGGGACAAGGCGGGGCCCGGAGAGGGAGAAGGGACAAGGCCGGGCCCGGAAAGGGAGAAGGGACAACGCCGGGCCCGGAGAGGGAGAAGGGACAAGGCGGGGCCCGGAGAGTGAGAAGGGACAAGGCCGGGCCCGGAGAGGGAGAAGGGACAAGGCCGGGCCCGGAGAGGGAGAAGGGACAAGGCCGGGCCCGGAGAGGGAGAAGGGACAAGGCCGGGCCCGGAGAGGGAGAAGGGACAAGGCCGGGCCCGGAGAGGGAGAAGGGACAAGGCCGGGCCCGGAGAGGGAGAAGGGACAAGGCGGGGCCCGGAGAGGGAGAAGGGACAAGGCGGGGCCCGGAGAGGGAGAAGGGACAAGGCGGGGCCCGGAGAGGGAGAAGGGACAAGGCCGGTCCCGGAGAGGGAGAAGGGACAAGGCCGGTCCCGGAGAGGGAGAAGGGACAAGGCCGGTCCCGGAGAGGGAGAAGGGACAAGGCCGGTGCGCAGAGAGGGAGAAGGGACGAGGCCGGGCCCGGAGAGGGAGAAGGGACGAAGCCGGGCCCGGAGAGGGAGAAGGGACGAGGCCGGGCCCGGAGAGGGAGAAGGGACAAGGCGGGGCCCGGAGAGGGAGAAGGGACGAGGCGGGGCCCGGAGAGGGAGAAGGGACGAGGCGGGGCCCGGAGAGGGAGAAGGGACAAGGCGGGGCCCGGAGAGGGAGAAGGGACAAGGCGGGGCCCGGAGAGGGAGAAGGGACGAGGCGGGGCCCGGAGAGGGAGAAGGGACGAGGCGTGGCCCGGAGAGGGAGAAGGGACAAGGCCGGGCCCGGAGAGGGAGAAGGGACAAGGCCGGGCCCGGAGAGGGAGAAGGGACAAGGCGGGGCCCGGAGAGGGAGAAGGGACAAGGCGGGGCCCGGAGAGGGAGAAGGGACAAGGCCGGGCCCGGAGAGGGAGAAGGGACAAGGCCGGGCCCGGAGAGGGTGAAAAGACAGGATCCGCGCTCAGAGAGGGGGAAGGAAAATGGCCAGTTTTTAACGACCAGGACAGAACATGAAATGGACTGGGTCCCCAAGAAGGGGAATAGACATGGGCCAGGGAAAGTTTCACCATTGCATTCAAAGCTAGAAAAGTTTTGAGTGGAGTTGCCCTTTAAGCAATCACATTCATAAATACAAACCAATCCATCTACAGACAATGGTCTGCGCACTGTACACGTTGCATGCCAGGCTGTACATGCTCAGCAAAGGTGTCTGCTCTATACACATAGCCGCCCCCGGACCTGATAACGGTATCGGATGGCGCGGTGCCCTCCCGCTAGTGATAACAGCGGAGGAATGAGGTCACTTTTGGAACCCAATGACAGAGAACAGCAGATGATGGCGGTTCTGTGACCTGATAAAGGAGAGATGGTATGTCTCTGGCGGGACGCAGGATCCTGATGACAGTTGAAGTCACATGGAGGCCACCAAGTCTGTGTGGGTGTAGGGAGAAGCTGGAATGGGAAGTATTTGCATCTGATAACGGGGTGTCAGCAGTGCGGAGGAGGGGAATGGCGGAAACCATTCTCTGGGGATATAAGGACACAGAGGACAATCTGTGCTATTTTTGGGTTTTGAGCTACAGTATCTCACAAAAGTAAGTACACCCCTCACATTTGTGTAAATATTTTCTTCTATCTTTTCATGTGACAACACTGAAGAAATGACACTTGTCTACAATGTAAAGTAGTGAGTGTACAGCTTGTATAACAGTGTAAATTTGCTGTCCCCTCAAAATAACTCAACACAGCCATTAATGTCTAAACCGCTGGCAACAAAAGTCAGTACACCCCTAAGTGAACATGTCCAAATTGGGCCCCAATTAGCCATTTTCCCTCCCCGGTGTCATGTGACTCGTTAGTGTTACAAGGTCTCAGGTGTGAATGGGGAGCAGGTGTGTTAAATTTGGTGTTATCGCTCTCACTCTCTCATACTGGTCACTGGAAGTTCTACATGGCACCTCATGGCAAAGAACTCTCTGAGGATCTGAAAAAAAAGAATTGTTGCTGTAAATAAAGATGGCCTAGGCTATAAGAAGATTGCCAAGACCCTGAAACTGAGCTGCAGCACGGTTCATTGAGGGAACCATGAATGCCAACATGTACTGTGACATACTGAAGCAGAGCATGATCCCCTCCCTTCAGAGACTGGGCCACAAGACAAGCGTGTGTGGGGGCAACCAGGTGAGGAGGACAAAGACAAGTGTGTCTTGTCTACAGTCAAGCATGGTGGTGGGAGTGTCATGGTCTGGGGCTACATGAGTGCTGCCGGCACTGGGGGGCTACAGATCATTGAGGGAACCATGAATGCCAACATGTACTGTGACATACTGAATCAGAGCATGATCCCCTCCCTTCAGAGACTGGGCCACAGGGCAGTATTCCAACATGATAACCACCCCAAACACACCTCCAAGACCACCACTGCCTTGCTAAAGAAGCTGAAGGTAAAGGTGATGGACTGGCCAAGCATGTCTCCAGACCTAAACCCTATTGATCATCTGTGGGACATCCTCAAACGGAAGGTTGAGGAGCGCAAGGTCTCTAACATCCACCAGCTCTGTGATGTCATCATGGGGGAGGGGAAGAGGACTCTAGTGACAACCTGTGAAGCTCTGGTGACCTCCATGCCCAAGAGGGTAAAGGCAGTGCTGGAAAATAATGGTGGCCACACAAAATATTGACACTTTGGGCCCAATTTGGAGATTTTCACTTAGGGGTGTACTGACTTTTGTTGCCAGAGGTTTAGACATTAATGGCTGTGTGTTGAGTTATTTTGAGGGGACAGCAAATTTACACTGTTATACAAGCTGTACACTCACTACTTTACATTGTAGCAAAGTGTCATTTCTTCAGTGTTGTCACATGAAAAGATAGAAGAAAAGATTTACAACAATGTGAGGGGTGTACTTACTTTTGTGAGATATTGTATTAAAGGCATTCTGTATAAATCTGTAATGGAGGATTTCCAATCACTTCCTATCGTTTTGTACATTTCCATCGGGAATGCTTCCCCTTCATCTGCCCACCAATCACCCACCTACCTGACTCAGTACTTGGCTCTGACTTTCCAGACCAGCTGTTCTCAACCAAGAGTCCATGAAACTGTAGGGTTCTTCCAGATGTTGATTGGGGTTCTTTGAGCTGTGACTTGCTGGCCACCCATCTGATGGTACCTACATAATTGTGGACCAGCAGCAATTCACCAATGATCTATTTTAGCACCAATGGCCATTCTTCCCACTGATCACCAATGTAAGGAACATTCTTCTCACTGATCACCAATGTAAGGAACATTCTTCTCACTGACCACCAATGTAAGGAACATTCTTCCCACTGATCACCAATGTAAGGAACATTCTTCCCACTGATCACCAATGTAAGGAACATTCTTCCCACTGATCACCAATGTAAGGAACATTCTTCTCACTGATCACCAATGTAAGGAACATTCTTCCCACTGATCACCAATGTAAGGAACATTCTTCCCACTGATCACTAATGTAAGGAACATTCTTCCCACTGATCACCAATGTAAGGAACATTCTTCTCACTGATCACCAATGTAAGGAACATTCTTCTCACTGATCACCAATGTAAGGAACATTCTTCTCACTGACCACCAATGTAAGGAACATTCTTCTCACTGATCACCAATGTAAGGGACATTCTTCCCACTGATCACCAATGTAAGGAGCATTCTTCTCACTGATCACCAATGTAAGGGACATTCTTCCCACTGACCACCAATGTAAGGAACATTCTTCTCACTGATCACCAATGTAAGGAACATTCTTCCCACTGATCACCAATGTAAGGAACATTCTTCTCACTGATCACCAATGTAAGGAACATTCTTCTCACTGATCACCAATGTAAGGAACATTCTTCTCACTGATCACCAATGTAAGGAACATTCTTCTCACTGATCACCAATGTAAGGAACATTCTTCTCACTGATCACCAATGTAAGGAACATTCTTCTCACTGATCACCAATGTAAGGGACATTCTTCTCACTGATCACCAATGTAAGGAACATTCTTCTCACTGATCACCAATGTAAGGGACATTCTTCCCACTGATCACCAATGTAAGGAACATTCTTCTCACTGATCACCAATGTAAGGAACATTCTTCTCACTGATCACCAATGTAAGGGCTAGTGTCCTGGGGTAGAACTACAAATCCCAGCATATCACATCAGCCAGGTGTGTGCAGGTGGAAGAAGAATCGGGAGACTCCTGGACACAACCAGTGGCTGATATGGTGGGAAACCATCACTGAGGACTTTCCACCACTGTGACTCCTCTTTTTAGCTTTACTTTGGCGCCATTCAGCACAAACCTTGCGGCCCGTTTCTCTGGTATTTATCACCCCACCATCTACAGAACAAAAAAGTTTGGGAGGAGCAAAGGGAATAAATACAATAAAGATGTAAAAAAAAAAAAACAGAAAGTGAAGGAAGAATCAATGTATCAATCAATGTAACCAAAGTCGCTCTGTCTGCACATCAATACATTGAATAGAACGGAGGAAGACGCTCGTGTTCGGCATAGTCGCACTATTCAGGCTTTTTTTTTTTTTTTTTTTAATTATAAAATTGGATTTCATCACTTGGAGACGATTAGAATGTGCGGAAAATGCCAGAATTTCATAGAGCCAAGTTCGGGGATTAAAGCCGTAAATGAAATCTGTTCAAAGAGCCAAACGCCAAATTGTGAAACGGATAAAACCCGAATCCAAAAGCCTGGATACGACCTTCGTCTGCGCTCACTTCTCCGGGATTTTGATGGTGATGAACGCAGAAAGTGCGCAGAAAAAAACAAGGAAAGGAAAACGCGGCACAAATCAGATTCACACCTTTTTATATTTGGGGCTGGACCACTCTGGTGGATGAGGTGCAATACCAGCCCACGGCTGAATCCTGGTTAGATTCACACTGTCCAAGGTGACAACACTGACTGTACTGTATCTGAGGTTGTCACCACTGCCTGCTCTTCAGATTTGGGCTACAAACAGCCAATCACAATAGTCACATGATCGTTTAATTTAACCCCTTCAGTACCGGCCACTTTCACCCCCTTCCTGCCCAGGCCAATTTTCAGCCTTTAGCGCTCTCACACTTTGTAATAACCATATGAAATTTCTATCATTTTGTTCACACGATCGCTTTCTTTTGGTGGTATTTTATTCACCACTGGGATTTTTTTTTAATGTTTTTACAAAAAAAAAGGAAAAAAAAGACAGAAAATTTGGGAAAAAACATTTTTTTTTTCTGTCTCTGTTGTAAAATTTTGTAAATATATAAACTTCCTTCATAAATTTAGCCCAAAATGTATTCTGCTCCATTTCTTTGAAAATAACTCAAATCCGTGTATATTATTCTGTAGGTAAGTTTATAGCATTCACAAACTATGGGATATATATCTGATAATCGATCAATCCTGATGTACTGACGTCCGATCCCTTTTCTTGAGACCCTAAAACGCCAGGACAGTACAAATACCCCCCCATGAATTTCACTGGTATAAGCAACCATTTATACTAAATTAAGTTGATTCGTTCAGTGTGTATTGTTGTGATTGGCCACATCTAATCACATGGCACAGAATGGTCTGTGATTAGCTCTGTCTGTACCATGTGATCACTGTGACCAATCGCCACTAGCAAAACACAATTGTACACAATGAATGGCATGAAAGGAAGCCACCCATTGTTTATATTTGTCATGTGATCTGCTGCGATTGGTCACAGCGATCACATGGTACCGGCAGCTGGCCAGTATAGTGATCAGTCATTGGCTGTGTCCGGTTTAAACAGCTGGTGACAGATGGCACCGAAGCGGGAAGTGGTTAAATATGCTCCTTTAATAGCCACAAGGGACAGAAATTCACGGTTTGGGCACCAAATGCCTTTACAAGCCCAGATATTACCTTGTAAAAGTAGCGGTGACATCATCACTGTGCTGTACATAGCCTGCACAGAGAGCAGAGCTGTGGGAGGGGCCCAACATGCTCCACCCGCTACAGAAAACTATAGAAGGGGCGGAGACTAGACCAGTCCCCCTGCACAAGGAGAGAAAGCAGAGCTGTGGGAAGGTCCCAGCAGGCTCCACCCACTACAGAAAACTACAAGAGGGGGTGGAGACAAGACCAGTGCCCCTGCACAAGGAGAGGGAGCAGAAGTGGGCGGTCTTTATTACAGGAAGTCTCACACCGGATTACTGCACAGATCTGGGAGAAATACACAAAGACCACCGAGATTCATGACCGATGGATTTATTATCCCAGAGATCCGCTGCAATGTACCCACAATGCACCTGTGTGTGCTCAGCAGGCGCACAGTGACGGTTCAGTCCGGGTCGGGTGATGAACCTTCCTGGGAATGTGCAGGTCGAAGTGTTGTCAGATCGGTGACGGCATATGTCAGCACCATTCAGTGACTATACCGCAGATCCCCCATCCACCTCACTGGGGGGGGGGGGGAAACATGGCCGGGTCACATGACACAATGGCAAGCATACAAATCCAGATCTCACTATGGGCTCCATTCACAACGACAACATTCCGGGAAGAAGATACAAACTTTTCTACAATGTAACCGTTCTTACAGGAGTCCAATGAAAAAAAAAAAAAAAAGTTTCCTGACCACCACATTGGCCCCCTGAGTTGACTTGTAGCATGTTGGCAGACTTGTTCCAGTCAGCACACAGGGACCCCCAGTCCTTGCCGCACACAGGGGGCCCCCAGTCCTTGCCGCACACAGGGACCCCCAGTCCTTGCCGCACACAGAGGCCCCCAGTCCTTGCCGCACACAGGGGACCCCCAGTCCTTGCCGCACACAGGGGACCCCCAGTCCTTGCCGCACACAGGGGACCCCCAGTCCTTGCCGCACACAGGGGACCCCCAGTCCTTGCCGCACACAGGGGACCCCCAGTCCTTGCCGCACACAGGGGACCCCCAGTCCTTGCCGCACACAGGGGACCCCCAGTCCTTGCCGCACACAGAGGCCCCCAGTCCTTGCCGCACACAGGGGACCCCCAGTCCTTGCCGCACACAGGGGACCCCCAGTCCTTGCCGCACACAGGGGACCCCCAGTCCTTGCCGCACACAGGGGACCCCCAGTCCTTGCCGCACACAGGGACCCCCAGTCCTTGCCGCACACAGGGGACCCCCAGTCCTTGCCGCACACAGGGGACCCCCAGTCCTTGCCGCACACAGAGGCCCCCAGTCCTTGCCGCACACAGGGGACCCCCAGTCCTTGCCGCACACAGGGGACCCCCAGTCCTTGCCGCACACAGGGGACCCCCAGTCCTTGCCGCACACAGGGGACCCCCAGTCCTTGCCGCACACAGGGGACCCCCAGTCCTTGCCGCACACAGGGGACCCCCAGTCCTTGCCGCACACAGGGGACCCCCAGTCCTTGCCGCACACAGGGGACCCCCAGTCCTTGCCGCACACAGCGACCCCCCCCAGTCCTTGCTGCACACAGCGACCCCTCCAGTCCTTGTCGCACACAGGGGACTCCCAGTCCTTGCCGCACACAGCATCCCCCCAGTCCTTGCCTCACAGAGGGGACCCCCAGTCCTTGCCGCACACAGCGACCCCCCCCAGTCCTTGCCGCACACAGGGGACCCCCAGTCCTTGCCGCACACAGGGGTCCCCCAGTCCTTGCCGCACACAGGGGACCCCCAGTCCTTGCCGCACACAGGGGACCCCCAGTCCTTGCCGCACACAGCGACCCCCCCCCCCCAGTCCTTGCCGCACACAGGGGACTCCCAGTCCTTGCCGCACACAGCATCCCCCCAGTCCTTGCCGCACACAGCAGCCCCCCTAGTCCTTGCCGCACACTGCGACCCCCCCCAGTCCTTGCCGCACACAGGGGACCCCCAGTCCTTGCCGCACACAGGGGACCCCCAGTCCTTGCCGCACACAGGGGACCCCCAGTCCTTGCCGCACACAGGGGACCCCCAGTCCTTGCCGCACACAGGGATCCCCAGTCCTTGCCGCACACAGGGATCCCCAGTCCTTGCCGCACACAGGGATCCCCAGTCCTTGCCGCACACAGCGACCCCCCCAGTCCTTGCCGCACACAGGGGACCCCCAGTCCTTGCCGCACACAGGGGAACCCCAGTCCTTGCCGCACACAGGGGACCCCCAGTCCTTGCCGCACACAGGGGACCCCCAGTCCTTGCCGCACACAGGGGACCCCCAGTCCTTGCCGCACACAGCGACCCCCCCCCAGTCCTTGCCGCACACAGCGACCCCTCCAGTCCTTGTCGCACACAGGGGACTCCCAGTCCTTGCCGCACACAGCATCCCCCCAGTCCTTGCCGCACAGAGGGGACCCCCAGTCCTTGCCGCACACAGCGACCCCCCCCAGTCCTTGCCGCACACAGGGGACCCCCAGTCCTTGCCGCACACAGGGGACCCCCAGTCCTTGCCGCACACAGGGGACCCCCAGTCCTTGCCGCACACGGGACCCCCAGTCCTTGCCGCACACAGCGACCCCCCCCCCCAGTCCTTGCCGCACACAGC
>JBBGZY010003060.1:0-181463 GCA_037952925.1 Lithobates clamitans
GGTCCTAATGCAAACAGACACCAAGGAGACTATTATATACATATATATATAATTATTATTATTTATAAATAAAATCATTGTGTGAAGGTCTCAGTTGCCACGAATAATCCCCGTAATGTCTCTAATATGTCGGTTTTTATGATCGTCGGCTACATCTAGTGGCCATAATGTGGTACTTTCCGGGGTTGAGGTACAGTTGTGCTGAAAAGTTTGCATACCCTGGCAGAAATTGTGAAATTTTGGCATTAATATTGAAAATATGACCGATCATGTCCAAAAGACTGTCTTTTATTCAAGGATAGCGATCACATGAAGCCATTTATTATCACATAGCATCGCAGGAGCCCGATTGTGACCGCCGGGCACTCGCATTGGCTCTGGGGGCGAGCGGGGGGGGGGGGGGGGGGGCGCGTGCCCCTAGTGGCCACAGGGTGAAGTGACGTTACCCCTTAAGCATATATTCTCCTTCCACTACAAACCCACCCTCCTGCTGAAATCCCCCCTCATGGCACAAAACTTTGCCCCCCCCAGCTCAAAGTCTCTCCTTCTGCATAGGCCCCCAACAAAAATACCCCCCCCCCAAAAAAACTTCCCCCTCCTAGCACAAATCCTCTACCCCTCAAATATTGGATTACTCCTAGCACAAATCCCCCCCCCTCAAATTTCCCCTCCTAGCACAAATGCACCTGCCCCCCATCATTCCCACAAATTCCAGATCTTAGCACAAATCCTCCCCCCCAATCATATCACTCTTTCTAGCACAACCCCCCCCCCCCAATACCCCCTCCTACCACAAATCCTCTTCACCTTCACCCACCCCCCCAACACAAATCCCCCCCCAAATCACCACTCCTAGCACACTTCCCCAAATTTTCCCTCCTGGAACAATACTTACCCCCTGCAACCCAACCCCCCCAAATGCCCCCTCCCAACACAAATAACCTCAATCTCCTCGTGGTGCTCCCCCACCTCACAGGATACCACAGTGCCCAGGGCAGCCGCCCCCCTCCTGCCCACCCCTTGTCCCGGCCCTGATCTCCACCACACAATCAGGTACAGATTTTTGGGAAGCGCGCCGAGATCCGCGCACAGAGATTCCGGCTGTCCTGGAGAAGGCAGATTTTCTTTTGGGGGGGGGGATTTCTCTCTGATACAAAGTAACACTCTGTGTGTGACGGATGATTGGATAATATGTAGCAATTTCTTAGAATAGTAAGTTGTAGATTCTGAGAATGTTGCAATATTTTATGAAAAATGAGAATTCTTGCTGATATCATGAAGTACACAGACAACCCCCCCCCCCCCCCCTGGAATCTGAGACAGAGCGCCCCCCCCCCTCCCCCGCAGACTCGGTACAGTGCAGCTCAATACTATTGATGAAGACATAGATTAATATAACGTCCAATTAGTACAAACACTTTAAACCTGCTGACACTCCTCGGATTACTCATTGATCTCCAGATCTCTCCCTCTGAAGGTCTCGCCCTTGTAGAGGGATTCAAGTTTTATTACTTAAAGGCGCTCAGCAGTGAGAGCTAAACATGAAAAGAGAGACGTGCAGAGAACAGAGCGCGCCTGCTCAGAGCATAAAGCCCAACTCCAGTCAAAACATTGAATTCCAGGTAAATGGGTTCAGGCCTCTGGCAGGTTTTTATTGCCATTTGAGCAGACCCCCCCCCCCCCAAGCACCTTGTCTCTGATAGCGACAAAGGCCTCTTCTCCACAACCATGGCCGGGGGCTGTGGGGATCTGTGGGTGGGGTTCTTATCAGAATCTGGAAGCTCCTTCGATAACGGGGCCCCCAGATCCTGCCCCCCCATGTGAATGAGTAGGGGTACATAGTATATAGTACCCCTACTCATTCACCAAAAAAAAACTGTAGTGTAAAAAATGGCAGTTGGTTGTTTTTGACAATTACTTTATTTAAAAAACAAAAAATAAAAAAAAACAACGTCCCCCGATGTAGATCGATCGTCAATCACGTCGTCTGCTGGGAAAAGAAAAAACCTCCAGTCAAGCTGAAGGCTCCCACCGTCTGACAGTTCCTAAAAAACTCAGGTGCGGGGCCATCCAGGGGTTTTTTTTTTTTTCGGGTCAGCGGTGGCGGCCAATACCGTAATTGACGATGGATCTACACCGGGGGAAATCTTTTTAACCACTTACCGCAAACCGCCGTAGCTGTACATCGATACTTTGATGTAGAATACCGGGGTTATGGCAGCAGATAGCGGTTATGGTGGCAGATTCACCACAAGATCGCTTTTACCGGCAGCGGGAGAGGTGTACCCCCTCATCCCCCATCCCGCCGCACTCCGGTCGTCTCTCGACACTTACCGGAGCCGCCGGTAGCAGCAGAGATGATCCTTTCCCCTCAGTAGCCTGGAGCTAAGTGAGGGAATGACGGCCCCCCAATTGGCTCCATAACATCGGATGATGGAAGCGACGTCACTTCCGCCCCAATGGTCTTAAAGGGGAAATAAAATTTAAAAAAAAACATTTATTTTTTTTATTTATTTTTTTTTTTTTATTGCATTTATGTGTAAATACGGCACCATGAAACGCGTAGTGATGACTTACCTTGGTGAACGCTCGATAACACAAACCGCAGAGCTCAATGAGATACGCCAAGGCGAAGACCCCATTCTGCATGACGAAGCTCAGGAGCTTGGAGAACGGTTCCAGCAAACTCTGCAACAAAGAGAAAGTCTCTGACTTCCCAGAACACAATCACAGATTTATTCCAAAGTTCTGGAGAAGATGATGAACCATCATCTGGCCTGGATTATTGTTTTTTAAATTGTGAAAGTTTAAGGGGATCTTAAAAGTCTAATGATAATCCCTGACCTATAAATCCCTGGTGTCCAACCTGTGACCCTTTTGCCTTCATTGTGTGGCCCTCTGGGCCCCTGAAATCAGTAGTTTATCTTTTTTTGCTTACTAAACCAGTGATAGAAAATATTCTGTAGAACGTCTGGTCTGATTTCTTTCTCACATTGTGTCTGCAGTCTCTGACCATCTCCTGTACCATGTCTGCAGTCTCTGACCATCTCCTGTACCATGTCTGCAGTCTCTGACCATCTCCTGTACCATGTCTGCAGTCTCTGATCATCTCCTGTATTATGTCTGCAGTCTCTGACCATCTCCTGTACCATGTCTGCAGTCTCTGACCATCTCCTGTACCATGTCTGCAGTCTCTGATCATCTCCTGTACCATGTCTGCAGTCTCTGACCATCTCCTGTATCATGTCTGCAGTCTCTGATCATCTCCTGTACTATGTCTGCAGTCTCTGATCATCTCCTGTATTATGTCTGCAGTCTCTGACCATCTCCTGTACCATGTCTGCAGTCTCTGACCATCTCCTGTACCATGTCTGCAGTCTCTGATCATCTCCTGTACCATGTCTGCAGTCTCTGATCATCTCTTGTATTATGTCTGCAGTCTCTGACCATCTCCTGTACTATGTCTGCAGTCTCTGATCATCTCCTGTACTATGTCTGCAGTCTCTGATCATCTCCTGTATTATGTCTGCAGTCTCTGATCATCTTCTGTACTATGTCTGCAGTCTCTGATCATCTCCTGTACTATCTCTGCAGTCTCTGATCATCTCCTGTACTATGTCTGCAGTCTCTGATGATCTCCTGTATTATGTCTGCAGTCTCTGATCATCTCCTGTATTATGTCTGCAGTCTCTGATCATCTCCTGTATTATGTCTGCAGTCTCTGATCATCTCCTGTATTATGTCTGCAGTCTCTGATCATCTCCTGTATTATGTCTGCAGTCTCTGACCATCTCCTGTATTATGTCTGCAGTCTCTGATCATCTCCTGTACTATGTCTGCAGTCTCTGATCATCTCCTGTACTATGTCTGCAGTCTCTGATCATCTCCTGTACTATGTCTGCAGTCTCTGATCATCTCCTGTACTATGTCTGCAGTCTCTGATCATCTCCTGTACTATGTCTGCAGTCTCTGATCATCTCCTGTATTATGTCTGCAGCCTCTCTTGCTGTGTGTGGAACACAATGGAGCAATTCCATCTGCATCGCTTTCATCTATTAATCCGCCTGCCAACATCATCTTTATACTGGTGATGGGCACACCACTCTGCTGACTTACCCTGGTGGCGTTGGTTGTCGGGATCTTCAGCAGGCAAATCATTATCCGCAGACTGGAATCTAAGGAGCACTGCAGAGACAAACCATTTCTCTGTTACCAGATCATCCAAACAAACACAAACATACAACATAGACACGGACGTACAACTGTGAGCCCGGGACCGGCATTAAGAGCCGGCGGAGGGCTTACCAATGAAAGTGATCAGGTGGTTCTAGAGCAGCCCGATCACTCTAATGGGGATCTCAAAGGGGGTGACCTGTAAAGGCTTTTAAAACGTGGCTTATGGAGAATATTGGATACCATAGTTGTTGTTGTTTTTGGGGGGGTAACCCGGGGGGGGGGGGGGTTCCAGAAATGTGCACAGTTATACTTCACATGTTACAGTCTTGGAAAGATCAATTTGTAAATGGATAGAAAACTGGCGAAAAGACAGAATTCAGAGAGTTGTGGTTAATAATTCTTACTCTGAATAGTCTAAGAATATCGGTGGTGTACCCCAAGGTTCAGTGTTGGGACCCTTACTTTTTATTATCTTTATAAATGATATGGGGTCTTGGATTTCAGTCTTTGCAGATGACACCAAGATATGCAGTGGAATAACGTCCTTACAGGATGTCTCCAACTTACAAGCCGACCTCAATGCACTGTCTAATTGGGAAACTAAGTGGCAAATGAGGTTTATTGTTGATAAATGTAAAGTTCTGCACTTGGGGGCTAAGAATATGCATCATACATACTAGGGGGGAGTACAACTGGGGGAGTCTATGGTGGAGAAGGATCTGGGGGAATCAGCGGTGGAGAAGGATCTAGGGGAGTCCATGGTGAAGGATCTGGGAGAGTCCATGGTGGAGAAGGATCTGGGGGAATCAGTGGTGGAGAAGGATCTGGGGGAATCAGTGGTGGAGGGGGATCTGGGGGAATCAGTGGTGGAGAAGGATCTGGGGGAATCAGTGGTGGAGAAGGATCTGGGTGTTCTGGTAGATCATAAGCTTAATAACATGCAATGCTAAGCAAAGTCCTTTCTTATATATAAGAGAGGTATGGACCCCATAGAGAGAGACATCATCTGTACAAATCATTAGTAAGACCTCATCTGGAATATGCAGTTCAGTTTTGGGCTCCAGTTCTCAAAAAGAATATCAGGGAACTGGAGAAAGTGCAGAGAAGAGCACCCAAACTAATAGGAGGCATGGAGGAGCTCAGCTATGAGGAAAGATTAGAGGAACTGAATGTATTCCCTCTTAAGAAGAGGAGATTAAGGGGGGATATGATCTCCGTGTATAAATACATAAGGGGGATATGATCTCTATGTATAAATACATAAGGGGGGATATGATCTCCATGTATAAATACATAAGGGGGATATGATCTCTATGTATAAATACATAAGGGGGGATATGATCTCCACGTATAAATACATGCTCACTACACTGTACTGAATACACAGGGTGATTTGGTTTGTGTTTGGGTGTTGGGTCTTTAGGATATCCAAGCTTCTGTCTCAGTGTATTGCTGGCCTTAAAGGACATGGGGATGAGATGTTTGTTAAAGATCCTTCTAGGTTTTCCCAACACTCCAGCTCCATACCGGATGACCATCACTTGGTGTGCTCTGCTTGACCTTGTGGGCGTTTGAACAAAACCCTAGTCCAGGTAGCTACCAAACCTTTCTTTGTGTTCTACGTCTTTAGACTTTCCATTGTTACCATAACCCCCAGCTTATGTTCCTGTGGATGATGGGAGTCAACAAGCAGATACTGGAATGTGTGAATGGTTTCCTGTAGACCTTAATGTCCAAGTGACCCCATTCCTTCGCAACATACACCTCCTTAACACTACACTTCCTTATCATACAGCCCGCAAAAATGGTCATTTGATATCTTGTGCCTCTTCCTATGTAACCTTCATGTTTTTTTCCCAACTGAATTTATGTGTTCGCTAAAAGCCTGCATTTCTGATGTTCTAATCTTGACCCATATATCACCAACATACCTGAACCAATAAATGTGTTATTCCCCATGCCTTCAGCCCTATAAATAGAAGGATTAACACCTGTGCAGACTTCCTGACACCAAGGATGGGATGATGAAACTAGAACAGGGCGGTTCCGCAACTGTCACATCTCCCATCCTGTTCTTCAACAATCAACATCTGTCTTGACACATTCCATGGTGATTGGATGAAGGTGTCTGTTCCCTGTGTGCTATCTTCCTGACACTCGTTAGAACTTAGGAAGTGATTTGGAGAAGCTACAAAACATCCCTAATATTACAGAACAAGTCTGGTAAGATGTGACTACTACTAGATACATCAAATATTAATTTTTTTAAATGTTGCCCATTTGAAGCACCAACCCGTATTTTGGCGACCTGGCTTCTGAAATACATACAGCTGGGTTCATGAAGATGTAGCCCATATCCTCCAATACGTACACTGGTGGTCCTCTTGTATAGAGGAGTTAATGGCTTACACTGGCTGCCTTGGATGATGACAGGTTGCCACCTGGGAAGAATACCTACCACCTGGGAGGAGCACCTACCTTTAGTGGCAGGACGGATGGAAGTTTGGTGAAGAAAGTCTGGAACTGATTACAAATAGTTGTCCAGAGATTGCTGGGGGAATCCATGGGTAAGGCTTCCATAAAAGTGGCAATGTTTTCTAAGCAGCGTAACATGGCGCCTCCTGCAGGCAAGTTCTTTTTGTTGTTTAAACCCTAAAATAAAAAAAATTTAAAAAAAGGTAAATTTATTAAATTGATTTACTAAAGCTGGCTTATTTGGTGTAGCAGGCAGGGTCACAGTGCCTCGTACAACCTACCTGACCATCTCTCCTTCCTGAAGGAAACCCCCCCATACCCTGCAGGAGCCAGCGGGAGGGAGAGGAGAAGAAGCCATCAGAGTTGCTGGAGTGGGACATGAGGGAACAGCAGGGGGAAGGAGGTTATCTACAGGAGGGGTGATTGGTGCTGTGGGGGGGCATTTACTAAAACAGATCCCCTGTAGTTCCCCCCTGCAGAAGCTGAAAGCTAGTGGGAGAGGAGATAAAGCCAGCTTTTAGCTGCTGCAGGGAGAGTCAAACAAGAGTTTGTTCCTGTAGCCCCCCTTCTTGCTGCACTGGTTACCCTGTCCTGTCCATGTTCCGATCCCTCCTGCTGCCCAGGCTCCCCTGCTGAACAGATAGGGCCTGGGCCCCATATAGGAGGACAGGTGATACCCCCTTATCAGCAGCCCTGGTAGCAGGGCAATGGTGTTGTGCAATTCAATTTAAGTAGATGTAAACCCAATCATTAAAGTTTCAAATCAGCTTTGCACACGTTAATGTCATTTCAAAAGTCATTGTAAAATGTATAAATCTGCAGCTTTCGGTAAAATAATCCCTGGTGATCCTGCCATGAAAGTCGCTGTACAGGCTCTTCCTGTTATAGGGCGACAATGCTAAAAAGTGATCCACAGATGATCACTTTTCAGAGTTGGTAGAGTAATGGCTTCCAGGCATTTGGGAGGCGACCCTACCACCATCTAAGTGAATGGCTTTTTGTCTGTGCCATAGCCATGAGCCAAGCATTTGTCTCACAGTTGGGGAACGGTCCTACCATTGACCTCAAAGGGGGAGTTTGATAGGCAAACCTGCTAGTCAAACTCAGCCATTCCAGTTAAATTTGGTGTGGCATGTGTACCACCCCCTTCATCTGGGGTTTTAGCTGGGCACCACCTATTTTTTTTTTCCAACTCCTGTACCACCTTTGCGAAAGGGGCCTGTGCCCTGTTCTTTTCATTTCCTTTATCCAGGTCATGGTACAGCTACTGGTAGAACCAGACCAGAAGGTATAGCTACTAGTAGAACCAAGCCAAATGGTATGGCTACTAGTAGAGCCAAGCCAGATGATACAGCTACTAGTAAAACCAGACCACAAGGTATAGCTACTGGTAGAACCAGGCCAGATGGTATAACTACTAGCATAACCAGACCACATGGCAAAGCTACTAGTATAACCAAACCAGATGGTATAGATACCAGTAGAACTAAGCCAGATGGTATAGCTACTAGTAAAACCAGACCACATGGCATAGCTACTAGCATAACCAAACCAGAAGGTATAGCTACTAGTAGAACCAAGCCAAATGGTATGGCTACTAGTAGAGCCAAGCCAGATGATACAGCTACTAGTAAAACCAGACCAGAAGGTATAGCTACTGGTAGAACCAAACAAATGGTATGGTTACTAGTAGAGCCAAGCCAGATGATACAGCTACTAGTAAAACCAGACCAGAAGGTATAGCTACTGGTAGAACCAAACAAATGGTATGGCTACTAGTAGAGCCAAGCCAGATGGTATAGCTACTAGTAAAACCAGACCACATGGCATAGCTACTAGCATAACCAAACCAGAAGGTATAGCTACTAGCATAACCAGACCAGATGGTATAGCTACTGGTAGAACCAGACCAGATGGTATAACTACTAGTAAAACCAGACTAGTTCTACTACTCACTGAAATGGCTTCCTGAGCTCCAATGGAGTGTTAGGAACTTCTTGTGTGGCTACAAGAAGTAAGGTCCTGACACCCACCTAAATAAATAGCAAAATGTCATATATATTGCAGAAATAGTCCACCTGGATATGACTATTACCTGCTAACCCTCCCAGAGCTACTCCTTAACACACGTGATCGTGTTTACTCTGAAAAGCGATCTGTAGTGAAGGAGGTTATTTGATCGAACAGTGTCCTCCATCCATGCTATACAGTGTGGATGGAGGAATCTTCTGCTGCGTCTATTGTATCCGAACAGCCAACGCCAAAAGATGTCAGAATAGAAGAACAGTGGCTGCTTCTGATTGGATGCAGCTGCTGTTTCGTCAACAATTTTCTGCCTGACTCCTTTTGATTTTTCATTTGCAAGAGGTCAGGCAGGAGCGGGCTGACAGGACCAACCATTGTGCGAATTCCTTGGCGGTTCCTCGGGAAGCGATCGACATCTGAACTGTGTATGGCCAGTAATACTGCTTTGCAATATAACATTGAGGACCACACAGACTGATATGCTTGTAGTGGGGACTCCTCACCTCCAGCAGTTGGCTGAGGGCAGCAAAGGAGCTCAGTTCATTGAAGTCCATCAGCGCGACCGCTAACGTCCGCAAGAAGCTCCCGTCTGTAATAGAGAAGAAGTTTTGTGACTTCATTCCCAGCGGGGGAAGGGTCATTCACTCACAAGACTCAGGATCCAGGCGGGTTACCTTTGATATTGCTCTGGAAGAGTTGGGTGAAGATGCCATTGGGTGCCAACTGGTGGAAAACACAGCGGAGGAATTGTTTCGCCACCCCAGCCACGTTCCCGGGTATCAGCATGCTGCAGAAGGAATGCAAATCAAATTTAAAGAAACTGATTACAAGAAATGGAGGTTATTGTAAACGGGGCCATCCAACAAAAATTCCAGAGGAAAGGGCCTGTCCACACTGCTGTCTCTTAGAAATGACTTCCCGCACCTAAATCGCATGGAGAATTCCATTCCATATTTTGTAGTGGTACAATTCTCACCGAGGCGTTTGGTTTTTACCTAAGGTTATTTAATGGCACTGCAATAAGAAAAACAACAGATCGTCTTCTGCGCTCAAGTGTGGTACCAATATAATGGGTAGATGTTCTCTACTGCAGGTGTCAGGACCTGGATCACCTGTTGGCGGCACTGTGGTTCCTTGAGCTGGAGGTTGTAGTTCCAGGGTCCACCAACAGGTGTCTCCCCAGCAGGATCAGGCTCAGGATTTAACAACAAGTATGCATATGGTTGACAGGCAGCAAGGAGGCACTATTAGAGGAGGAACAAAATACCTTCCCAGCAGCCGGAAACAGGTGGAGACTGATTACTGGGATCTGCTGGCTGCTGGGAAGGTATTTTAGTTTGTTTAGTCAGCCAGACGCATGCTTGCTGTAAAATCCTGAGCCTCATCCTGTTCCTGCCTTGCACCTACACTCTATATATTGCTTCCGTCTTGTACTTGCTCCCCTTGTTCCTGGTTCCAGTCCTGGCTCCCCCCCTTCCTTGCATCTCCAGTATTGTCCTGTTTTTCTGTGTTCCCCATTTTGTATATATTGTACATGCCTAGTTAGGCTTTTACTTAGGTTGTCAGTGGGTTTTGGTTCACTTGATTCTTTCACACTCGCTGTGTACGTTGGTTGCTGTTGTTTGGATGTGTTTTGTTGCACTGTTATTAAAGTTAAATATACAGTATCTCACAAAAGTAAGTACACCCCTCACATTTTTGTAAATATTCTATTCTTTTTTTTCATGTGACAACACTGAAGAAATGACACTTTGCTACAATGTGTACTTAGGGGTGTACTGACTTTTGTTGCCAGCGGTTTAGACATTAATGGCTGTGTGTTGAGTTATTTTGAGGGGACAGTAAATTTACACTGTTATACAAGCTGTACACTCACTACTTTACATTGTAGCCAAGTGTCATTTCTTCAGTGTTGTCACATGAAAAGATAGAAGAAAAGATTTACACAAATGTCACTGAGGGGTGTACTTACTTTTGTGAGATACTGTATAGCCCAGTCTCAGTTTCCTCAGTGTGGCCACGCAGATCTGACCATCCTTGCCACTGATTCCTGACATCAGATATCTTAAGTCCACAAACAGGGTTCCAGTTCTCAGATATTTACTACACTTTGCTGCCCTCCTCAGGCGGTGGTCATACAAACACATTATATGTAAAAAGACAAAAGAGAGCGCACCAGTCTCGTACATTAACCTAAATACCCTTTTATTGCACTGTAGCCCCCCCTTGTGCACATAGTTGGGATTGTCAGGCAAATTTAGTTGGACTCTGCAGACCGAGTCTCTAGTACCTCCCCCTGGTTTCTGGAAGCTTCTGGAAAGTTCCAGAACTTAGAGGGTGGGGTTATGGAGATGAGAGCCTGAATATTCAAGGGATCTTTGCCAATCGCCGATCTCGGCCAATCATGAGCTGCAGAAAAAGTTTTGAGAATGACACATATATTAATTTTCGCAAAGTCTGCTGCTTCCGCTTTTATGATGGTAATTTGCATATCCTCCAGAATGTTATGAAGAGCGATCAGATGAATTGTAAGGTCCCTCTTTGCCATGAAAATGAACTTAATCCCCCCCAAAAAAACATTTCCACTGCAATTCAGCCCCGCCCACAAAAGGACCAGCTGACATCAACTCAGCGATTCTCTCGCTAACAAGTATTATCACCATTACTGAAATGTTTTAAAGAGAGACACTTGTGATAAATATAGTTTTTTAAAGCGGAGCTCCGCCCAGCGCTGCAAAAATGAAAAGCCAGCAGTTACACATAATGCAGCTGCTGACTTTAAAGAGGAGTTCCACCCAGGAGGTCCAGTAAAAAAAAAAATTAAAAGTCAGCAGCTAAAATTACTGCAGCTGCTGACTTTTAATTGGACACTTACCTGTCCTGGAGTCCAGCGATGCGGGGGATCGAAGCCCCGCTCGTCTCCCCCTCCGTTCAGCGGCGCCGGCATTTCAACTGTGGGCGCCGGGCTGTGGCTTCACAGTCTGGCAACCACTGCGCATGTGCGAGCGGCGCTGAGCGCCGTGATTGGCCGCTCAGTCACCTGGGACCTGTAATGGGTCCCAGATGATTGACAGGAGGGAGGGAGCAGAGCGGAGCCCTTCCTGTGCCGAGGGGGAAGTGATGTCACCAGCCCAGGCACTGGAAGGGGCAGACTACGAGGGACCACCTAGCAACAGGCATTTAGAGGTAAGTTAAAAAAAAAAGAATATCCAAATTTTTTTTGTTTTGTTTTTTTAATTTTTCATGTATTTTTTTTTTTTTGGGTGGAACCCCACTTTAATAATCGGACACTTACCTGTCCTGAGTCCAGCAATGTCCTCACCGCAGCTGATGTTTCCGTCGGTTGCTGCTGTCTCCATTGTGGGGAAGGGAGCCCGGCAGTATAGCACTACGGCTCCATGATGGGTCCCTACTGCGCGCATGCGCTAGGCACGGCTGCGCTCTCCTACTGGCCCGGCGGCAGAGGAGGAGGGAGCCGAGCTGCTGGTGTAATGCGCCACGCCCCGAACTTCCGGACCTGGGGTCAGAATACCTGTCAAAGACGGCTCTCCGCTCCCCCTGAAAGGTGCTAAATGTGGCACCAGAGGGGGGAGGAGACAAATGAGGGGGAGGAGACAAATGAGGGGGGGAGTCAAATGAGGAGGGGGAAACAAATAAGGGGAGGAGACAAATGAGGGGGGAGGAGACAAATGAGGGGGAGGAGACAAATGAGGGGGGAGACAAATTAGGGGGGAGACAAATTAGGGGGAGGAGACAAATGAGGGGGAGAGGAGACAAATGAGGGGGAGGAGACAAATGAGGGGGGGAGGAGACAAATGAGGGGGGGAAACAAATAAGGGGGAGGAGACAAATGAGGGGGAAGGAGACAAATGAGGAGGGGGAAACAAATAAGGGGGAGGAGACAAATGAGGGGGGAGGAGACAAATGAGGAGGGGGAAACAAATAAGGGGGAGGAGACAAATGAGGGGGAGGGGAAAAATGAGGGGGAAGGAGACAAATGAGGGGGGAGGGGACAAATGAGGGGGGAGGGGACAAATGATGGGGGAGGAGACAAATGAGAGGGGAGGAGACAAATGAGGGGGGGGGACAAATGAGGGGGGAGGAGACAAATCAGGGGGGGAGACAAATGAGGGGGGAGGAGACAAATGAGGGGGGAGGAGACAAATGAGGGGGGAGACAAATGAGGGGGGAGGAGACAAATGAGGGGGGAAGAGACAAATGAGGGGGGGAGGAGACAAATGAGGGGGGAGGGGACAAATGAGGGGGGAGGGGACAAATGATGGGGGAGGAGACAAATGAGAGGGGAGGAGACAAATGAGGGGGGGGGACAAATGAGGGGGGAGGAGACAAATCAGGGGGGGAGACAAATGAGGGGGGAGGAGACAAATGAGGGGGGAGACAAATGAGGGGGGAGGAGACAAATGAGGGGGGAAGAGACAAATGAGGGGGGGGGGAGACAAATGAGAGGGGAGGAGACAAATGAGGGAGGAGGAGACAAATGAGCCGAAGTTCCACTTTAAATGTGACATTGCTCTTATGTGCCTCGTTGGTCATCCTTGAACTTTCTTCTTCCATATTTTTGGTGGCGTTTTGGTTAACGAGGCCGCCGCGCCCCCTTTTCTCTTTATGACGACACTCTAATATATCATTTATATTTTAAATTGAATGCTGTAATATGATCTCATTTTCGTTTATTAGGACCTGTCGCCTCCTCCACTGTCTGTACAAATGTCGGGAATAAATCCTGATGAGATCATCGATATTACAAGTTGTCATTGTTAGTACAGCAAAGGGTCAGTCCCAATCAGGACCTGCGATGACAGAAGAATAATCTACCAGCTTTCCTCCCCTCTCTGCACTTCTCGGTGTGTTTTTAGAGGGAAAAAAAAGATTTTTGTTTTTCTTTTAGATTTTCTCATTTAATCATTTGTTAATCTACATCAGTGATCTCCAAACTGCGGCCAGGGGGCCGGATGTGGCCCTTTGTCTGTCTTTATCAGGCCCTTGAGGCATTATTCTTGCCACTGACACCAATGATGGGGCACTATTCCTCCCACTGATACCAAAGATGGGGCACTATTCCTCCCAGTGATACCAATGATGGGGCACTATTCCTCCCACTGATACCAATGATGGGGCACTATTCCTCCCACTGACACCAATAATGGGGCACTATTCCTTCCACTGACACCAATGATGGGGCACTATTCCTCCCACTGACACCAATGATGAGACACTATTCCTCCCACTGATACCAATGATGGGGCACTATTCCTCCCACTGACACCAATGATGGGGCACTATTCCTCCCACTGACACCAATGATGGGGCACTATTCCTCCCACTGACACCAATGATGGGGCACTATTCCTTCCACTGACACCAATGATGGGGCACTATTCCTCCCACTGACACCAACGATGGGGTACTATTCCTCCCACTGACACCGATGATGGGGCACTATTCCTCCCACTGACACCAATGATGGGGCACTATTCCTCCCACTGACACCAATGATGGGGCACTATTCCTCCCACTGACACCAACGATGGGGCACTATTCCTTCCACTGACACCAATGATGGGGCACTATTCCTCCCACTGACACCAATGATGGGGCACTATTCCTCCCACTGACACCAATGATGGGGCACTATTCCTCCCACTGACACCAATGATGGGGCACTATTCCTTCCACTGACACCAATGATGGGGCACTATTCCTCCCACTGACACCAACGATGGGGTACTATTCCTCCCACTGACACCAATGATGGGGCACTATTCCTCCCACTGACACCAATGATGGGGCACTATTCCTCCCACTGACACCAACGATGGGGCACTATTCCTTCCACTGACACCAACGATGGGGCACTATTCCTCCCACTGACACCAATGATGGGGCACTATTCCTCCCACTGACACCAATGATGGGGCACTATTCCTCCCACTGACACCAATGATGGGGCACTATTCCTCCCACTGACACCAATGATGGGACACTATTCCTCCCACTGATACCAATGATGGGGCACTATTCCTCCCACTGACACCAGTGATGGAACACTATTCCTCCCACTGACACCAATGATGGGACGCTTTTCCTCCCACTGACACCAATGATGGGGCACTATTCCTCCTACTGATACCAATGATGGTGCACTATTCTTCCCACTGATACCAATGATGGGGCACTATTCCTCCTATTGATACCAATGATGGGACACTATTCTTCCCACTGATACCAATGATGGGGCACTATTCCTCCCACTGATACCAATGATGGGGCACTATTCCTTCCACTGACACCAATGATGGGGCACTATTCCTCCCACTGACACCAACGACTGTTATCACTGTGGTATTTTTCACGTTTTCATAGATATATATGACAGGTGATGTCATTACTAGAGAATATTCTTGTTTTGATCCATTTTATGTGGAATGTCCGGTATCAGGGTATATATTGTTTAGCTGCTATCTTTGTACTATTTTTTCCCTAAGTGCAGATTTTTTCACTGAATGTTCTCTATAGCAGTTTATTATTTACCTTTCAGCTTGATTGGAGAAACTTGTACAGGATGCCAACCTAATGAACAAAGATAAAAAGAACATTAATGATATACAAGGGACCAATGTGCCAATGTACAATGTGCGGCTCCATTTATGTTATGCATTTTCAGAAAGTAAAGCTGTTGCCCCCCCCCACCCCTGCCCCGCCCCGCCCCACCCTGTCCCCACTCCACCACACACAACCTCGTATACACACCTGTATTTATCCACTTCAGCTCCGGAAGGTTTTACCCCCCCTTCATGACCAGGTCATTTTTTGCTATTCAGCACCGCGCTACTTTAACTGGTAATTGCGCAGTCATGCAACACTGTACACAAATGACATTTACTGTATACTTTTTTTTTTTTTTTTCATACAAATAGAGCTTTCTTTTTGATGGTATTTGATCACCTCTGAGATTTTTTATATTATACAAATGAAAGAAGACTGAAAATTTTGAAAAAAAAGCAATATTTTTTACTTCCTGCTATAAAACATATCCAATAAAAAAAAATTGAAAAAAAACTAAATGTCTTCATAAAATTCAGACCAAAATGTATTCTGCTACATTTCTTTGTTAAAAAAATAATAAAACAGATCCCAATAAATGTATATTGATTGGTTTGTGAAAAAATGTATTCCATCTACAATCTATGGTATAGATACTGGAATCATACCTGCCCACGGATTGCATGATATCGAGCAGCAGAGGAGCCGCCAAGTCCGGACTCAGGTGAATGAATGTCAGTAGAACAACTATGGCCAGACCTAAAGTTTCCTCATCATATTCCTCCAGAATGGCTCCACAGTCATGGCACCTGCAGAACAAATTGTATAAACAGAAAAGTCAGTGCTAATACCCATACACCACATAGATAGCAGAGCTCCCGAGTCCTCGATCCACAGTCGCTGGCTGAGTAGAGTAATGTAGAAAAAAATGATCCGCACTCCGGCTGTTGCTCCTAAAATTTCTTCAATTTATTCAATGGCCACAGTGAACAAACGCAGATTAATTCAGTTGACGCATTTCAGCCTATAAGGCCTTAGTCATAAGGGTTATGACTAAGGCCTTATAGGCTGAAACGCGTCAACTGACTTAATCTGCGTTTGTTCACTGTGGCCATTGAATAAATTGAAGAAATTTTAAGAGCAACAACCAGAGTGCGGATCATTTTTTCTACATCTGCAGAACAATACAGATTATTATCTATCCATCTACAGTGTATGTAATATATCTATCTAATATCTATCAATTTAATATCTATTCATCTATCTAATCTCTCTCTATATAAATATAATTATCTCTCTCTCTCTATAAATGTAATATCTATCTATCTATCTATCTATCTATCTATCTATCTATCTATCTATCTATCTATCTATCTATCTATCTATCTATCTATCTAGTGATAGTTTAGTGCACATAGAAGACAGTTACATCCATGGAAGTCATCATCCCCTTTTTCTGGGTTTTCTGGGCACTTACTTATCAGACATTATTGTCGGCTGGTCATCGGAGAAATCCTCGGGGGCGGGAACAAACATGCTGACAATACTGGGAGCTGAGAGTAGGCTGGACTTTGTTGCCCCTTAAAAGATACAAAGAAGAAACATTGTTAGGGTTGGTTGACATTAAAGGGGTTGTAAAAAAAAGGGGGGGCTTTCTTTGCATTAAGGTGAAAAAACACCTGGCAGTCACCGCCCCCCCCCAGCCCCTCGTTTTACTTACCGGAGTTGTGCTCTTTAGGTGTTCTGTGAATTTAGTTTCAAAAGTTTTATTGGCTTTTATCATAACGAACAAGCAAAAGGTAAACAGCATCTGTCATACATTCAGACATTGTGGAGGAAATCACGTGTATGAATTCTTATGTCACCATTATGTAACGATCAGGAAAGAACTAAATAAACGCTTTGTAATGCTAAGCCTCAAGCAACAGGTGTCACCCTACACTCCCCATCACCCCATATGGGAGCAAAGGGTGTCACCCTACACTCCCCGTCACCCCATATGGGAGCAAAGGGTGTCGCCCTACACTCCCCGTCACCCTATATGGGAGCAATGGGTGTCACCCTACACTCCCGTCACCCCATATGGGAGCAAAGGGTGTCAACCCTACACTCCCCGTCACCCTATATGGGAGCAATGGGTGTCACCCTACACTCCCTGTCACCCCATATGGGAGCAAAGGGTGTCGCCCTACACTCCCCGTCACCCTATATGGGAGCAAAGGGTGTCACCCTACACTCCCTGTCACCCCATATGGGAGCAAAGGGTGTCACCCTACACTCCCCGTCACCCTATATGGGAGCAAAGGGTGTCACCCTACACTCCCCGTCACCCCATATGGGAGCAAAGGGGGTCACCCTACACTCCCCGTCACCCCATATGGGAGCAAAGGGTGTCACCCTACACTCCCCGTCACCCCATATGGGAGCAAAGGTTGTCACCCTACACTCCCCGTCACCCCATATGGGAGCAAAGGTTGTCACCCTATACTCCCCGTCACCCCATATGGGAGCAAAGGGTGTCACCCTACACTCCCCGTCACCCCATATGGGAGCAAAGGGTGTCACCCTACACTCCCCGTCACCCCATATGGGAGCAAAGGGTGTCACCCTACATTCCCCGTCACCCCATATGGGAGCAAAGGGTGTCACCCTACACTCCCCGTCACCCCATATGGGAGCAAAGGGTGTCACCCTACACTCCCGTCACCCTATATGGGAGCAAAGGGTGTCACCCTACACTCCCCGTCACCCTATATGGGAGCAAAGGGTGTCACCCTACACTCCCCGTCACCCTATATGGGAGCAAAGGGTGTCGCCCTACACCCCCGTCACCCCATATGGGAGCAAAGGGTGTCACCCTACACTCCCCGTCACCCCATATGGGAGCAAAGGGTGTCGCCCTACACTCCCCGTCACCCTATATGGGAGCAATGGGTGTCACCCTACACTCCCGTCACCCCATATGGGAGCAAAGGGTGTCAACCCTACACTCCCCGTCACCCTATATGGGAGCAAAGGGGGTCACCCTACACTCCCTGTCACCCCATATGGGAGCAAAGGGTGTCGCCCTACACTCCCCGTCACCCTATATGGGAGCAAAGGGTGTCACCCTACACTCCCCGTCACCCCATATGGGAGCAAAGGGGGTCACCCTACACTCCCCGTCACCCCATATGGGAGCAAAGGGTGTCACCCTACACTCCCCGTCACCCCATATGGGAGCAAAGGTTGTCACCCTACACTCCCCGTCACCCCATATGGGAGCAAAGGTTGTCACCCTATACTCCCCGTCACCCCATATGGGAGCAAAGGGTGTCACCCTACACTCCCCGTCACCCCATATGGGAGCAAAGGGTGTCACCCTACACTCCCCGTCACCCCATATGGGAGCAAAGGGGGTCACCCTACACTCCCCGTCACCCCATATGGGAGCAAAGGGTGTCACCCTACACTCCCGTCACCCTATATGGGAGCAAAGGGTGTCACCCTACACTCCCCGTCACCCTATATGGGAGCAAAGGGTGTCACCCTACACTCCCCGTCACCCTATATGGGAGCAAAGGGTGTCGCCCTACACCCCCGTCACCCCATATGGGAGCAAAGGGTGTCACCCTACACTCCCCGTCACCCCATATGGGAGCAAAGGGTGTCACCCTACACTCCCCGTCACCCTATATGGGAGCAAAGGGTGTCGCCCTACACTCCTCGTCACCCTATATGGGAGCAAAGGGTGTCGCCCTACACTCCCCGTCACCCTATATGGGAGCAAAGGGTGTCACCCTACACTCCCCGTCACCCTATATGGGAGCAAAGGGTGTCGCCCTACACTCCTCGTCACCCTATATGGGAGCAAAGGGTGTCACCCTACACTCCCGTCACCCTATATGGGAGCAAAGAGTGTCACCCTACTCTCCCCGTCACCCTATATGGGAGCAAAGGGTGTCACCCTACACTCCCCGTCACCCCATATGGGAGCAAAGGGTGCCACCCTACACTCCCCCTCACCCTATATGGGAGCAAAGGGGGGGGGGAGGTGTCACCGCAAATGTCAGATCGAGAGCAATAATTCTAGCAATAGACCTCCTCTGTAACGCTAAACTGGTAACCTTTAAAGATGTTAAAAGCGTTGCCTATGGAGATGTTTAAGTACCGTTGTTTGTTACCATTCCACTAACGTGCACAATTTTGTGACATGTTTGGTATCTATTTACTTGGTGTAACATCATCTTTTATGTTTTACCAAAAATTGGGTTATATATTGTGCTTTTTTTTTGCATTTAAATTCATTAAAGTGTATTTTCTCAAAAAAAAAAATGCATTTGAAAAATACAGTTAAAACGATTCCCATTTTATTCTCAAGGGTCTCTGCTAAAAATATATATATATATATAATGTTTGGGGGTTCTAAGTAATTTTCTAGCAAAAAATACAGATTTTTACAAAAGGTGCCAGAAGAGGCCGGGTCCTTAAAGTGGAACTTCAGTCATTTTTTCATCTTTCCATCTATTAAATCTTCTGCTCTTGTTGTTTTATCTTTGGATAGCAAAACATTTTTTTTTCTGCCAGTAAATCCCTTATACAGCCCACTTCCTGTTTCTTGTCTGGTCATTGGCCTAGGATTATGACATCATGCACAGCTCTCACTCGCTCTAGTGAGAGTTTTCCAGGAAGGGAGGGGGGATGAGTCATAAGAGGGCCAATGGGAGCTGCAGAGCTGGGTGTGTGCCTCTGTGTGTCTGCGTAAATCCAGGAAGTGAACAGGCAGCAGCTTCAGCTGCCCACAGTTAAAATGGCTGCAGCCAGACTCAGTGGAGGGAGATTTCTGCAGAATATTCGGCGAGTACAGAATCACAGTATACATAAAATATGCAAAGTGGTTGGAGGGAAGCTTCAGAATGGCAAAGATGTTTTTATTACAAATTATGTGAGCAGACTGCAGTTCCTCTTTAAGTGGCTATACCAATTAAGAAACTCATATAATAACTAATAATAATCATTTCACCAACCAATCTGAATATACGGGATACTCGTCCTGCCCATGGACACCTCGGAAATGCTTCCTAGGACCTCGTGTGCAGCTTTGGGGTCATCTAAATGCAAAAAAGAAGACAAAATGTTAACCACATAAAATGTTGAAGACAAAAAAACAGCAAAATCCCAATGATTCTGATGAGTCTAAATGAGCTCTCCGGTCAAAACAACTTCTTTCCACAATGGATACTTTGTGTGATTTGTGGGAAGAGCGGAGCACTGCGGAGGACATAACCGGATCCCATAGAAGGCAGTCCTGCAGAACGTTCTCTTCAGATCTACACACCAGCAGATGGATTTTATTTCATCACCGATCGATATTTGTTAGGGCTCGTTTACACTCGCTTCAAAACGTGGCATTGCACAGGCTTTATTAAGGAGCTCTGAATGACAATTAAAGCTCCCGTCACTAAATAAAATGGGAGCAACTAGCAGATGACACATGTGGGGCACAACGTGGGAACACTAAAGCGAAACCAGAGAGAGAGGACTGAGGATCAGCAGAGCCCGGGGACCGCAGCAAGAGAGGCTAGCAGATGTCACATGTGCTGCACAGCATGGGAGCAATTATAGTAGGAGGTGAGCAGGGACCTGATAGAGAGGAGGATTCGCAAACCAGAGGGTCAGCAGAGCTGAGGGTTATTACTAAGCGGAGGATTAACAAAGCTGGGGGTTACTACTGAGTGGGGGATCAGCAGAGCTGGGGGTTATTACTGAGTGGGGGGATCAGCAGAGCTGGGGGTTATTACTGAGTGGGGGGATCAGCAGAGCTTGGGGTCATTACTGAGTGGGGGATCAGCAGAGCTGGGGGTTATTACTGAGTGGGGGGATCAGCAGAGCTGGGGGTTATTACTGAATGGGGGATCAGCAGAGCTGGGGGTTATTACTGAGTGGGGGATCAGCAGAGCTGGGGGTTATTACTGAGTGGGGGATCAGCAGAGTTGAGGGTTACTACTGAGTGGGGGATCAGCAGAGTTGGGGGTTACTACTGAGTGGGGGATGAGCAGAGCCGGGGGTTATTACTGAATGGGGGATCAGCAGAGCCGGGGGTTATTACTGAATGGGGGATCAGCAGAGCTGGGGTTATTACTGAGTGGGGGGATCAGCAGAGCTGGGGGTTATTACTGAATAGGGGATCAGCAGAGCTGGGAGTTATTACTAATTGGGGGATCAGCAGAGCTGGGAGTTATTACTGAATGGGGGATCAGCAGAGCTGGGGGTTACTACTGAGTGGGGGATCAGCAGAGCTGGGAGTTATTACTGAATGGGGGATCAGCAGATGTGGGGGTTATTACTGAGTGGGGGATCAGCAGAGCTGGGGGTTATTACTGAGTGGGGGATCAGCAGAGCTGGGGGTTACTACTGAGTGGGGGATCAGCAGAGCTGGGGGTTACTACTGAGTGGGGGATAAGCAGTGCTGGGAGATACTACTGAGTGTAGGATTAGCAAAGCTGGGGGTACTATAGAGCTGGGGATCTGCTGAATAAGGGTACTAATGAGCTGGGGGTTTACTGGGCCCCTTTAACACAAATAGAATATCAACATACACACATCTGGTGTGCAACGTGGAGCAGCAGGAAGGTGAGCGGGGTCCAGACTGGAGCGGAGAACTAGCAGATGGCACAGGTGGTGTGCAACATGGGAACGCTATAGCGGAAAGTGCGCAGGGACTGGAGAGAGAGGACTGAGCAGCAGAGGATCAGCAGAGCCGAAGGACTGGAGCAGGAGAGGCTAGCAGATGTCACATGTGGTGCTCAGCATGGAAGCAATATAGCAGGAGGTGAGCGGCAACCAGAGAGAGAAGAGGTTCAGCAAACCAGAGGATCAGCAAAGCTGGGGGTTACTACTGAGTGGGGGATCAGCGGAGATGGAGGTTACCACGGAGCAGGAGACCAGCAGAGCTGGGGGTTACTACTGAGTGGGGGATCAGCGGAGATGGGGGTTACCACGGAGCAGGGCACCAGCAGAGCTGGGGGTTACTACTGAGTGGGGGATTACCAGAGCTGGGGTGCTACTAAGGGGGGGGGTGTCTGCTGAATGAGGGTACCAATGAGCTTGGATTCTGCTGAACAGGGGAAAAAATAAGCTGAGGATCTGCTGAGTTGGAGTAATACTGGACTGGGGTTCTATTGGGACCCTTTAAAACAAATAGGAAATCAACACACACCAAACTTCATTAAAGCTTCAAAAAAAGCATACAAAACCACATAAAGTATGTTGAAGCTGTAGGTTCTTTAATGTGTGTTAAACTTGAATGAAGTGTAAACGAGCCCTTAGTGCTCCTTAATAAAGATATAATAAGTAAATTTAATCTTGCAAACATTTTTTTTTTTTTTTCTTGGAAATGTCTCGATTGGATTTCTCATTTAGTTTCAGAAATTTTTTTTTTTTTTCTCTTGAGAAAAAAAAAAAAAAAAGAAAAAAAAAAACAACACAAATGCTTCACAAAACCTTATGTAGAACGCAAATGTAAAAAAACTATACCAGCACGATGTTTGCGAGAGCCCTCCCCCAAGACTGATGGTTCTATCCCTTCACTATGTGGGTGTGATGGTTGAAGCTCAGGGGTGGGTGAAGAGGGGAGACTCCACCTACCAGGATCCCAGGTACTGATATTGTGGGGTGCACTGGATTGGTGCTCGAGTTGCCTCTTCATGAGCTGCGCCATAGCGAGCGCTCCCAGAGAACCCCGTTTCATCTGTCTATATTGTGCTTGGTGGACATAAATAAAAGCGGCAATATATTACTGGGCAGCAGCTTTTCTTCTCTAATGTTATACAATGGTGTTATTTTATATTGTTGTGTGCCTTTCCATAGCCTGGTACAGAATGTGACAACCCCCCCCCCCCCTATTGTTTTGCAAAATTATGTAGACGAATGAAGGGTTCTACTAAAAATATGGATATCTCCATGAAGGTTCTCAATGATCCAGGTCATGGTATAGCTATAGTAGGAGTTCTTCACACCCAAGTAGACCTGTCCTGTATAGTTGAAGGTGCTTCACTGCCCTAGACATGTGCAGAAAGGAGAAATAATGAAGGGTTCTACTAAAAATATGGATATCTCCATGAAGGTTCTGAATGATCCAGGTCATGGTATAGCTAGTAGGAGTTCTTCATACCTAAGTAGACCTGTCCTGTATAGGTGAAGATGTTTCACTGCCCTAGACATGTGCAAAATGGAAAAATAATGAGGGGTTCCACTGAAAATATGGATATCTCCCTGAAGGTTCTCAATGATCCAGGTCATGTATAGCTAGTAGGAGTTCTTCACACCCAAGTAGACCTGTCCTGTATGGTTGAAGATGTTTCACTGCCCTAGACATGTGCAGAACTGAAAAATAATGAGGGGTTCCACTGAAAATATAGATATCTCCCTGAAGGTTCTCAATGATCCAGGTCATGGTATAGCTAGTAGGAGTTCTTCACACCCAAGTAGACCTGTCCTGTATGGTTGAAGATGTTTCACTGCCCTAGACATGTGCAGAACTGAAAAATAATGAGGGGTTCCACTGAAAAGATGGACATCTCCATGAAGGTTCTCAATGATCCAGGTCATGGTATAGCTAGTAGGAGTTCTTCACACCCCAATAGACCTGTTCTGTATAGTTGAAGATGCTTCGCTGCCCTAGACATGTGAAAATGGAAAAATAATGAGGGGTTCCACTGAAATAATGGATATCTCCATGAAGGTTCTCAATGAACAGGTCTGAGGGAATCTAACTACTACTATCTATGGAAATTCTGTTTTTTTTTTTTTTTTTACCAGGGTACAGGGGTGCACGTACCATCATTGGCCCTCAACTGACTGCCCTCAGTAGCATTCTTCAGCTCTGGAGGAAAAAGAATCAGTGCCTGCAATAAACACCATCTTCTTTCTGTTTACCACTCTGACAGAAAAGAATCCTTTCCTACTGCCCAGCTAAATTAACCTTAGAGTAAAGAAAGCTTTAGTTTTCTTAAGACCAGCTTGACCATATTTATACCAAAGCACTCTTCTTTTTAATGACTACAGAGAATAACTGCGATAGATAGATAGATAGATAGATAGATAGATAGATAGATAGATAGATAGATAGATAGATAGATAGATAGATAGATAGATAGATAGATAGATAGATAGATAGATAGATAGATAGTAGAAAGTATGTGTGATATAGTTACATAATTAGTCTGGTTGAAAAAAGACACAAGTCCATCTAGTTTAACCAATAAAAGGGAAAAAAAATTATACAATCCCATATACACAATTCTATACCTACAGTTGATCCAAAGGAAGGCAAAAAGAACCCAATAAATGATCCAATTTGCTCTAGCGGGGGAAAAAATTCCTTCCTGATCCCCCAAGAGGCAATAGTATATACAGCGGGTAAAATAAATGTTGAACCCGTCACCATTTTTCTCGGTAAATCTATTGGTAAAGGTGATATTGACATGGAATATTCCCCACGTCGGTGACAACCCATCCAATCCATACATACAAAGACACCGAAATAAATCCGTTCAGAAATGAAGTTCTGTGTAATAAAATGGAAGGACACGGGGAGAAAGGTATTGAACCCGCTAACTGAAGTGTATTTCATACTTAGTACAAAATCCTTTGTTGGTAATGACGGCTTCAAGACTCCGGCTCCTGTATGGAGAAACGAGTTGCATGCGTTGCTCAGGTGTGATTTTGGTCTTCAGATCTTGAAGGTTCCGTGGGCCTCTTCTATGGACTCTGATCTTTAGTTCTTTCCAGAGATTTTTTTCGGATTCATGTGATTGGCTGGGCTATTCTAGCAGCTTTATTTTCTTTCTCCTTGGCTTTGTGTTTGGGATCATTGTCCTCTTGAGATGTCCTCCTGAGATGTCCTCCTGAGATGTCCTCCCGAGATGTCCTCCTGGGATTTCCTCCCGAGATGTCCTCCTGAGATGTCCTCCTGGGATGTCCTCCTGGGATGTCCTCCTGAGATGTCCTCCTGAGATGTCCTCCTGAGATGTCCGCCCTCGTTTTATCTTCATCATCCTGGTAGATGGCAGCAGATTTTTATCACCATTCCTCCCTCTTTTAATGATATGAAGTTTGCCAGTACCGTATGCCAAAAACAGCCCCGCCCCCACCAGAATGTCCTCGCCTCCAAACCTCACTTTTGGTATGGGGGGTGTTTTTGGGGTGATGTGACCTCCAAACATGGTGTGTATTATGGCATCCAAAGAGTTCAATGTTGGTCTCCTCGGAGCAGACTATATTCTCCCCGTAGTTCACAGGCTTGTCTAAATGTTGTGCAGCAAACTTTACCCGAGCTTCACCAAGCTTCTTCTTCAGCAATGGAGTGTTGCGTGTTGAGCGGTCATACAGGTCATGGCCGGTGAGGGCATTACTTATTGTGTACCTGCTAATTCCAGGTCTTTCTGAAGTTTTCCACAAGTGGTCCTTGGCTCTTGGACAATTCTTCTGATAATTCTTTTCACTCCTCTGTCAGAAATCTTGTGAGGAGCTCCTGGTGGTGGCCGGTTTACAGTGAAATGATGTTCTTTCCACTTCCGGATTATGGCCCCAACAGTGCTCACTGGAACATTCGGAAATTTAGAAATCCTTCTGTAACCAACGCCATTCGTATGTTTTGCAACAATAAGGTTGGGAAGGTCTTGAGAGATCTCTTTGCTTTTACCCATCATGAGATGTTTCTTGTGTGACACCTCGGTAATGAGACACCTCATTATAGGCCATCAGGTGAGACTGAACCAGCTGATATTCATTTGCACTGACAAGGGGCAGGATTGCTTTCTAATTACTGATAGATTTCAGCCGGTGTCTTGGCTTTCTATGCTTTTTTGCATCTCCCTTTCTTCGTGTGTTCAATACTTTTTCCCGTGTCCTTCCATTTTATTACACAGAACTTCATTTCTGAACGAATTTGTTTTGGTGTCTTTGTATATATGGATTGGATGGGTTGTCACCGACATGTGGGGAACATTTCATGTCAATATCACCTTTACCAATAGATTTACCTAGAAAAATGGTGACGGGTTCAATACTTATTTTACCCGCTGTACACAGTACCTTGAAAAAGTATTCATACCCCTTCAAATTCCCCACATGTTGTCATGTTACAAGCAAAAACGTAAATGTATTTTATTGGGATTTTATGTGATAGACCAACACAAAGTGTCACATAATATTGAAGTGGAAGGAAAATGATAAATGATACAAATAAATATGTGAAAAGTGTGGGGGGGCATTTGTATGGCGCCCCCCGGAGTCAATACTTTGTAGAACCCTCTTTCTCTACAAGTCTTTTTGGGGGTGTCTCTACCAGCTTTGCACATCTAGAGAGGACATTTCTGCCCATTCTTCTTTGTAAAATATCTCAAGCTCTGTCAGATTGGATGGAGAGCGTCTGTGAACAGCAATTTTCAAGTCTTGCCACAGATTCTCAATGGGATTTAGGTCTGGACTGTGACTGGGCCATTCTAACACATGAATATGCTTTGATGTAAACCATTCCATTGTAGCTCTGGCTGGATGTTTCGGGTCGTTGTCCTGCTGGAAGGTGAACCTCCGCCCCGGTCTCAAGTCTTTTGCAGACTCTAACAGGTTTTCTTCTAAGATTGTCCTGTATTTGTCTCCATCCATCTTCCCATCAACTCTGACCAGCTTCCCTGTCCCTGCTGAAGAAAACCATCCCCACCACATGATGCTGCCACCACCATGTTTCACGGTGGGGATGGTGTGTTCAGGGTGATGTGCAGTGTTAGTTTTCCCCCCACACATAGCGTTTTGCTTTTAGGCCATAAAGTTGAATTTTGGTCTCCTCTGACCAGAGCACCTTCTTCCACATGTTTGCTGTGTCCTCCACATGGCTTCTCACAAACTACAAACAGGACTTCTTATGACTTTCTTTCACCAATGTCTTTCTTCTTGTCACTCTTCCATAAAGGGCAGATTTGTGGAGAACACGACTAATAGTTGTCCTGTGGACAGATTCTCCCCCCTGAGCTGTGGATCTCTGCAGCTCCTCCAGAGTTACCATGGACCTCTTGGCTCTTCTCTGATGAATGTTCTCCTTGCCCGGCCGGTCAGTTTAGGTGGACGGCCATGTCTTGGTAGGTTTGCAGTTGTGCCATACTCTTTCCATTTTCCGATGATGGATTGAACAGAACTCCGTGAGATGTTCAAAGCTTGGGAGATTATTTTATAACCTAACCCTGCTTTATACTTCTCCACAACTTTATCCCTGACCTGTCTGGTGTGTTCCTTGGCCTTCATGATGCTGTTTGTTCACTAAGGTTCTCTAACAAACTTCTGAGGGCTTCACAGAACAGCTGTATTTATACTGAGATTAAATGACACACAGGTGGACTCTATTTACTAATTAGGTGACTTCTGAAGGCAATTGGTTCCACTAGATTTTAGTTAGGGGTATCAGAGTAAAGGGCATTACCAGAGATAATTTAATATCAAGAAATTTTTGTATAAAAGTGGGAACTCACAAAATGCAACTGACAAAAGGTCATAAAACACAGTGCATGGACGTGCACAGAACACGGGGTACAGCTAACGCGTTTCGGAGGCGAACGGGCCTAGCTCTGAGGAAGGGGGTGCGCCCCCCGAAATGTGTTAGCCGTACCCCGTGTTTTGAAAAACATTTAAAAAAAAACGATTATCATTTTCCTTCCACTTCACAATTATGTGCCACTTTGTGTTGGTCTATCACATAAAATACATTTACGTTTTTGGTTGCAACATGACAAAATGTGGGGAATTTCAAGGGGTATGAATACTTTTTCAAGGCACTGTGTATGTATGTATGTATGTATATATATATATATAGTAGATATATGTTAATTTAAAGCCAAAACTTTTTTTTTTATACAGTTGTGGATGTTTTGGAAGTTTTTCTTTCCACCAACCATTTCCCATTGGGGAGAAATTCCAGGGATACGGGAAGTGAAAGTCACTATATTTTTAATATGAAATAAATTCCTGTATCAACAGCTCCCTCTAGTGGCCAATATGCAGTAATGTTTTCTCACTGAAGTGTTTCTGAAAACTTTGCTGCATTTTGGCCACTAGATGGCGCTGACGATGCAGGCATTACTCTCCTAGAAAAAATACGGGTCATCACATGCTCAACTTGTAAAACTGCTTCCGACATTCCTGCAACAAAAGGTTTTATAAAACAGACTTTCTAAACAATGGCTGCCACAGATTTCACAGTAACATCATCCACACAGCAAAGCAAAGCAGTCTACAGTCTACCCTACAGGTTATCAGAGACACATTGTCTGTCCTGAATATGAAAACTTTTTTTCCCCAAATTTGCACAACTCTATAGAGCTCCTCATACAAAGCAATCAATAATTCACAGTACATGTAAAGGCATTTTATTTCAGTTTTGGATAGAGTGCAGTTGGGTTAGACCTGCATATATACAGTATCTGACAAAAGTAAGTACACCCCTCAGTGACATCTGTGTAAATCTTTTCTTCTATCTTTTCATGTGACAACACTGAAGAAATGACACTTGTCTACAATGTAAAGTAGTGAGTGTACAGCTTGTATAACAGTGTAAATTTGCTGTCCCCTCAAAATAACTCAACACACAGCCATTAATGTCTAAACCGCTGGCAACAAAAGTCAGTACACCCCTAAGAGAAAATGTCCAAATTGGGCCCAAAGTGTCAATATTTTGTGTGGCCACCATTATTTTCCAGCACTGCCTTAACCCTCTTGGGCATGGAGGTCACCAGAGCTTCACAGGTTGTCACTGGAGTCCTCTTCCCCTCCTCCATGATGACATCACTGGAGTCCTCTTCCCCTCCTCCATGATGACATCACAGAGCTGGTGGATGTTATAGAGACCAAAATCCCTCCTGAGATGTGAGCAAACCTGATCACCACCTACAAGAAACGTCTGACCTCTGTGATCGCCAACAAGGGTTTCTCCACCAACTACTAAGTCATGTTTATACTTCGGATTGCGAGTAATGCGGTTTACGAGCATTTCGCAATACGAGCTATTATTTTTTAAAAATCCTGACTCGGTTTGCGAGCTTTGTCTCACAAGATGAGCAGGATTCAAGCCTCTGGGGTGTGCAGTACCGCATTTGGCCAGAGGTGCGGGGACACTCGGAGACACTCGGAGACACTCAGAAAGACTCGGAAACACTCCGTCCCTGAGTGCATCCGAGCAGCTCCGAGTGTCACCGGCACCCCGCACCTCTGGTCACATGCGGTACGGCATACAATAGCAGTCACTGTGGAACAAATTATCTGAGTTTCCATTGACGCCTATGGGAAAACTCGCTTTGATATACAAGTGCTTTGGATTACAAGCATTCCTCTGGAACGAATTATGCTCGTAATCCAAGGTACCACTGTACTTATTTTACTCACTGAACTGCAACTTAATAACATTTATATCATGTGTTTTTTCTGGTTTCTTGGTTAATTGATAACAATTATAGACCCTTTATTCCTTTGTAAGTGGGGAAGCTTATCTGCAGGGGAGCAAATAAATATTTTCCACACTGCGTATATATATATATAATTTTTTTTTTTTTTCACACCGGGATATCTAAAGAAAAAACAAACAAAAAAAAAAAAATATATATATATATCTATATCTATCTATCTATATTCTATCTATCTATCTATCTATCTATATTTGTGACTCCCTATCTCGGTGCGGAAAAAAAAAAATATATATATATCTATAATAAAAAAAAATATATATATCTATAATAAACAAAAAAATATATATATCTATAATAAAAAAAATATATATATATATATATATATATATATATATATATATATATATATATATATATATATATATATATATATATATATTTTTTTTATAGATATATATATATTTTTTTTTTCCACACCGAGATAGGGAGTCACAAATATAGATAGATAGATAGATAGATAGATAGATAGATAGATATAGATATATATATATATATATATTATAAATTTCCCCGTGTTTTACATAAGCCTTGGTGTGCTGGTGACATCACCACTTCATTGCAGCCCCCCCCCATGTAGCTGGATTGTCTGGGCTCATTCTGTCACTCCCTATCTCAGGGTGAAAAAAAAAAATTATATATATATATATATATATATGTTACCAGCACACCAGGGCTTATGTAAAACACGGGGAAATTTATTGCCACAAATTTGTGATGTGGCATTTGAGGGCCACAAAGGATTCCTTTCATCAAGGCGATAGTGACAACATTGCCAACAGACACAAGGTTTAAATAGTCGCATTGACCAATCACAGCCCCATAATCCCTAAACCCCCCCCCCCCCCCTACTGAGTGTCCACAAACAAGAATTGGATTTTGAAGTTGTTACCAGAAGAGGAGCCGAGGGGTAACCCTTCCAATGGGGGACACCTGTTTTGGTGACAACGATCTGAGATGGGAATTCCCCTCAATATGGGACGATGTCCTCTAATTTCCTGTAATCTCCAGAACAGGAAGAGAAGGGAAATCCCCCTCAGGGGGACACAGACACCAATAAATAATAAATAAAATGTACCCGCTTTAAATTCCAACCGCGTTCCTATATATATATATATATATATATATATATATATATATATCATTCCATCCTGCCAAGGTAACAATACTACACACAACCTGGCGAGGGGGTTTAACCCTTCCCAGCTCTATCCAAAACTAAAGGAAATAAAAAGGAATTGGCTACAGATACATTTTAATCGTTGGACTGACATCGAGTGTTACTCTAAATACAGTTCTTGGTGCACCGTACTGCAGAGGCTCGTTATAAATTGGGGTGGTTACCATCTCTTTGTATAATCTAAATACCCCCCCCCCCAGACCCCCCCCCCCCCCCCCCCACCCAGGAGGTCTTCATTTTTGAACGGTCCAAGTGTAAACCTTAACATAAAAGAAGTTCTTTAAACTTCCGGGCAGATTGTTGTGTGAATTCTTCCATCCAGCGGAGGTGACAATACTACACACACACAGACAGACATTCACATCTCCAATCATAGACATTCACACCTCCAATCATAGACATTCACACCTCCAATCTTAGACATTCACATCTCCAATCATAGACATTCACACCTCCAATCATAGACATTCACATCTCCAATCATAGACATTCACACCTCCAATCATAGACATTCACATCTCCAATCATAGACATTCACACCTCCAATCATAGACATTCACACCTCCAATCTTAGACATTCACATCTCCAATCATAGACATTCACACCTCCAATCATAGACATTCACATCTCCAATCATAGACATTCACACCTCCAATCATAGACATTCACACCTCCAATCTTAGACATTCACACCTCCAATCATAGACATTCACACCTCCAATCATAGACATTCACACCTCCAATCATAGACATTCACATCTCCAATCATAGACATTCACACCTCCAATCATAGACATTCACACCTCCAATCATAGACATTCACACCTCCAATCATAGACATTCACACCTCCAATCATAGACATTCACACCTCCAATCATAGACATTCACATCTCCAATCATAGACATTCACACCTCCAATCATAGACATTCACACCTCCAATCATAGACATTCACACCTCCAATCATAGACATTCACACCTCCAATCTTAGACATTCACACCTCCAATCATAGACATTCACACCTCCAATCATAGACATTCACATCTCCAATCATAGACATTCACATCTCCAATCATAGACATTCACACCTCCAATCATAGACATTCACATCTCCAATCATAGACATTCACATCTCCAATCATAGACATTCACACCTCCAATCATAGACATTCACACCTCCAATCATAGACATTCACACCTCCAATCATAGACATTCACACCTCCAATCATAGACATTCGGACCTCCAATCATAGACATTCACACCTCCAATCATAGACATTCACACCTCCAATCATAGACATTCACATCTCCAATCATAGACATTCACACCTCCAATCATAGACATTCACACCTCCAATCATAGACATTCACACCTCCAATCATAGACATTCACATCTCCAATCTTAGACATTCACACCTCCAATCAGAGACATTCACACCTCCAATCATAGACATTCACACCTCCAATCATAGACATTCACACCTCCAATCATAGACATTCACATCTCCAATCTTAGACATTCACACCTCCAATCAGAGACATTCACACCTCCAATCATAGACATTCACACCTCCAATCATAGACATTCACACCTCCAATCATAGACATTCACAGCTCCAATCATAGACATTCACACCTCCAATCATAGACATTCACACCTCCAATCATAGACATTCACATCTCCAATCATAGACATTCACACCTCCAATCATAGACATTCATACCTCCAATCATAGACATTCACACCTCCAATCATAGACATTCACACCTCCAATCATAGACATTCACACCTCCAATCATAGACATTCTCACCTCCAATCATAGACATTCACACCTCCAATCATAGACATTCACACCTCCAATCTTAGACATTCACACCTCCAATCATAGACATTCACACCTCCAATCATAGACATTCACATCTCCAATAGACATTCACACCTCCAATCATAGACATTCACATCTCCAATCATAGACATTCACACCTCCAATCATAGACATTCACACCTCCAATCATAGACATTCACACCTCCAATCATAGACATTCACACCTCCAATCATAGACATTCACACCTCCAATCATAGACATTCGGACCTCCAATCATAGACATTCGGACCTCCAATCATAGACATTCACACCTCCAATCATAGACATTCACACCTCCAATCATAGACATTCACATCTCCAATCATAGACATTCACACCTCCAATCATAGACATTCACACCTCCAATCATAGACATTCACACCTCCAATCATAGACATTCACACCTCCAATCAGAGACATTCACACCTCCAATCATAGACATTCACACCTCCAATCATAGACATTCACACCTCCAATCATAGACATTCACACCTCCAATCATAGACATTCATACCTCCAATCATAGACATTCACACCTCCAATCATAGACATTCACACCTCCAATCATAGACATTCACACCTCCAATCATAGACATTCACACCTCCAATCTTAGACATTCACATCTCCAATCATAGACATTCACACCTCCAATCATAGACATTCACATCTCCAATCATAGACATTCACACCTCCAATCATAGACATTCACATCTCCAATCATAGACATTCACACCTCCAATCATAGACATTCACACCTCCAATCTTAGACATTCACATCTCCAATCATAGACATTCACACCTCCAATCATAGACATTCACATCTCCAATCATAGACATTCACACCTCCAATCATAGACATTCACACCTCCAATCTTAGACATTCACACCTCCAATCATAGACATTCACACCTCCAATCATAGACATTCACACCTCCAATCATAGACATTCACATCTCCAATCATAGACATTCACACCTCCAATCATAGACATTCACACCTCCAATCATAGACATTCACACCTCCAATCATAGACATTCACACCTCCAATCATAGACATTCACATCTCCAATCATAGACATTCACACCTCCAATCATAGACATTCACACCTCCAATCATAGACATTCACACCTCCAATCATAGACATTCACACCTCCAATCTTAGACATTCACACCTCCAATCATAGACATTCACACCTCCAATCATAGACATTCACATCTCCAATCATAGACATTCACATCTCCAATCATAGACATTCACACCTCCAATCATAGACATTCACATCTCCAATCATAGACATTCACATCTCCAATCATAGACATTCACACCTCCAATCATAGACATTCACACCTCCAATCATAGACATTCACACCTCCAATCATAGACATTCACACCTCCAATCATAGACATTCACACCTCCAATCATAGACATTCGGACCTCCAATCATAGACATTCACACCTCCAATCATAGACATTCACACCTCCAATCATAGACATTCACATCTCCAATCATAGACATTCACACCTCCAATCATAGACATTCACACCTCCAATCATAGACATTCACACCTCCAATCATAGACATTCACATCTCCAATCTTAGACATTCACACCTCCAATCAGAGACATTCACACCTCCAATCATAGACATTCACACCTCCAATCATAGACATTCACACCTCCAATCATAGACATTCACATCTCCAATCTTAGACATTCACACCTCCAATCAGAGACATTCACACCTCCAATCATAGACATTCACACCTCCAATCATAGACATTCACACCTCCAATCATAGACATTCACAGCTCCAATCATAGACATTCACACCTCCAATCATAGACATTCACACCTCCAATCATAGACATTCACATCTCCAATCATAGACATTCACACCTCCAATCATAGACATTCATACCTCCAATCATAGACATTCACACCTCCAATCATAGACATTCACACCTCCAATCATAGACATTCACACCTCCAATCATAGACATTCTCACCTCCAATCATAGACATTCACACCTCCAATCATAGACATTCACACCTCCAATCTTAGACATTCACACCTCCAATCATAGACATTCACACCTCCAATCATAGACATTCACATCTCCAATAGACATTCACACCTCCAATCATAGACATTCACATCTCCAATCATAGACATTCACACCTCCAATCATAGACATTCACACCTCCAATCATAGACATTCACACCTCCAATCATAGACATTCACACCTCCAATCATAGACATTCACACCTCCAATCATAGACATTCGGACCTCCAATCATAGACATTCGGACCTCCAATCATAGACATTCACACCTCCAATCATAGACATTCACACCTCCAATCATAGACATTCACATCTCCAATCATAGACATTCACACCTCCAATCATAGACATTCACACCTCCAATCATAGACATTCACACCTCCAATCATAGACATTCACATCTCCAATCTTAGACATTCACACCTCCAATCAGAGACATTCACACCTCCAATCATAGACATTCACACCTCCAATCATAGACATTCACACCTCCAATCATAGACATTCACACCTCCAATCATAGACATTCATACCTCCAATCATAGACATTCACACCTCCAATCATAGACATTCACACCTCCAATCATAGACATTCACATCTCCAATCATAGACATTCACACCTCCAATCATAGACATTCATACCTCCAATCATAGACATTCACACCTCCAATCATAGACATTCACACCTCCAATCATAGACATTCACACCTCCAATCATAGACATTCTCACCTCCAATCATAGACATTCACACCTCCAATCATAGACATTCACACCTCCAATCTTAGACATTCACACCTCCAATCATAGACATTCACACCTCCAATCTTAGACATTCACACCTCCAATCATAGACATTCGGAGGTATGAAGAATCACAGAATAGAAATGGACGGAACTCACTTGCAAGAGAAGAGCGACTGCTGGGCTCGGGGATCCCGGCCTCCAGGGTTGGGGCAGAAGACGATTCTTTGGGCATCTCCAGAACGGACAGCGCTTTAGACTCTGACAATAAAGATTCAAAGATTCCGTTAAAGTGAAACTCCAAACAAACCGCTAAATTAAAGTGTCACTAAACCCACATTTATACTTTATGTCTAAAAGACAGAAATTGCAGAAAAATATTCCCAGTGGGACACAGACGGCAGAGAACTGTCATGGCAGGGGGCAGTAGTATGTAACACAGAGTGCAGGGGGAAGTAGTATGTAACACAGAGTGCAGGGGGTAGTAGTATGTAATGCAGAGTGCAGGGGGTAGTAGTATGTAACACAGAGTGCAGGGGGTAGTAGTATGTAATGCAGAGTGCAGGGGGTAGTAGTATGTAATGCAGAGTGCAGGGGGTAGTAGTATGTAATGCAGAGTGCAGGGGGTAGTAGTATGCAACACAGAGTGCAGGGGGTAGTAGTATGTAATGCAGAGTGCAGGGGGTAGTAGTATGTAACACAGAGTGCAGGGGGTAGTAGTATGTAATGCAGAGTGCAGGGGGTAGTAGTATGTAATGCAGAGTGCAGGGGGCAGTAGTATGTAACACAGAGTGCAGGGGTAGTAGTATGTAATGCAGAGTGCAGGGGGCAGAAGGTTGTAAGACAGAGTGCAGGGGGCAGTAGTATGTAACGCAGAGTGTAGAGGGCAGTAATATGTAACACAGACTGCAGGGGGCAGTAGTATGTGACACAGAGAGAAGGGGCCAGTGGTATGCAATGCAGAGAGCAGGGAGCAATAATATGTAATGCAGAGTGCAGGAGCCAGTAGCATGTTACATAGTGCAGGGGCCAGCAGTTTGTAAAGCAGAGTGCAGAAATCAGTAGCAATGCACAGTGCAGAGGGCAATAGTAAGTAACACAAGGGGAGGGGGAGGAGGGAGGTCAGTAGTAAGTAATGAAAAGCGCAGAGTTTAGGAGTAAGTAACAAAGAGTGTAGGGGTCAGTGGTATGTAACGAAGAGTAAAGGGGTCAGTAGTATGTAACAGAGTGCAGGAGTCAGTAGTAATGCATAGTAGGAGCTGGAGGGGAGGATCAGTAGTAAGTAACGCAGAGGTGCAGGGGTCAGTAGTAAGTAATGCAGTGGTGGGGGGCTTTGGGGCAGTAGTAATGCAGAGTGTGGGGGAGGGGGTCAGTAGTAAGTGATGCAGAATTCAGGGGTCAGTAGTAAGTATGGCAAAGTCTAGAACCACTAGCAAGTAATGAAGATCTCAGAAGTAAGAAGGAAGTAACCCAGAGTTCAAAAATAGATAAATCAAGTAAATCAGAGTGCAGGGGTAAGGAGTAGGTAACACAGAATAAAGTGGTCATTAGTATCGGGGGGTGGAGGGGCTTTTATGTGCATGACTGGAACAATAACGTTTTTTTGAACCCCTAAAGCCACTGGTGTGTGGCTTTCTTTTGCAGTCAAGTTGACGGGATCGTGGATGAGCTCCATCCTGCCTGCACCCGGGTTCCCAGACACCGGCATACAAACCAAGCTTGAGAGCAACAACCTTTCCTGCTCTTAATTTGTAAGGAAATACTTCTGCTTGTATGAAACAACAGAGCCTTTGTAGGGTCTACCCTGTTTCCCCGAAAATAAGACCTAGCGTGATTGTCGGTGAGGGCTGCAATATAAGCCCTACCCCCCAAATAAGCCCTAGTTAAAGTCCTTGTAGGTCTTATTTTCAGGGTACAGCTTTTTTTACGGGGAAAAAGGGTAGGGCTTATTTGGGGGGTAGGGCTTATATTGCAGCCATCACCGACAATTATGCTAGGTCTTATTTTCGGGGAAACAGGGTATGTAGGCCTCACATTCTTGAAGGTGTCAAGTAGAGGCCTCCTCAGCGAGTAAAAGCGATAAAGGGGTTATAATTCCCTTTTGTAGCAGATGAATGATATCTAACTTTTAATATTCATATTAAAGTTGGTATTGAACTCACCTGGGTCTTTCTGCTCTCCCAGCTTGTCCAGGATGTTGAACGTTATGTCCAGGTATTCCCTCTGTATTGCACTGACTGCGATCTTCCTTTGCTTTCTCTGCCGCGGGACAATTTGTATCTTGAACTCGGATTCTTCTGCTTCTTCCTTATGTTCTGCAATCTGCTCTGGGTCAGATTCCGTGCTAGCATCCGGCTTATCGCTATCTGTCTGGTTTTCGCCTTCTTCCGCCACTTTCAGGTGAACGCTTTTTACGGGGGAACCGGCTTCCTCTGCGGCCTCCTCTGTGGCGTCCTCAAAGCTGTCATCCATCGACATGCCGGTGAGCGCGCAGGACTTGCGCAGCTGGTCTCGCTTCTGCTTAAGAGTGAGCGGGCTCCCGATGGAGGCCTCCTGAGAGTCTCCTGGCTTCTCCAACTCTTCAAAGTCTTTTTGATCTTGTAGGGCTCGGGAAGGGAAATCATCGTCTTCCAAAGATGGAATGTAACCGAAATCCCTGGCAGAAAAGGTTTTAGAGCAGTCTTCTACACTTACTTGTACCAGGGGCACCATGCTAAGGCTGAGTACTGAGGCACTGATGGGAGTTGAAGAAGCGGAGATGCCTAGAGTCTCACTGTTCAGGAGCTGAAACTCCTCATCGTCGCTCTCTACAATTCTCAAGGGAGGTAGCGGCTCAAAGACCAAAGAGTCGCTGTCGGAGGTGGATAAAATGGACTGTTTTTCTGGCCCTGATGTTGAATCTGAAGACAAATCGATGAGGTCCAAGTCTTCTCTCGGTGAAGATGATTTTACTGGAGAGTCTACCTTGACCTCAAATGTCTCCATGCAGCTTAACCTCACCTCTGGTATGACGGGTCTTCTGACTTCCTGGCAGCTCTCTATTTGCGTCGGATTCTCATCAATGTCGACATTATCAGGTTTTGAGGAGGAGTTCTGCCTTGAACGCCCGCAGTCGTTCATTTTCTGGGTATTGGGGTGGATGATGTCGCACCGGTCAATGCAAGACTTCCGGCGATGCTCGTCAAGACTGAACAACAAAGAGTCTGTGTTGCCAATGTCCAGAGACTTTTGTTTTAGGGACCGTAACCTCTTTTTCTGGTTGGTGTCTTCTCTCACACAACGTAGAATGCTGTCCCCCGATTCCCTGTATTCAGCCAGTTCAATCTCACCTAGAAGTAAAGCCATCATTACATTTCAAAGAGAGCATTATGCATTGGAGAGATGAACTTTCACACCAACAGGAGACATAGAAGAGGATTCCTCCACCTCCCATGAAATGGAGATGCCTTCTGCATGTCTGCTATAATATGGGAAACACTGCAGAAAGGGGACGAACTTCATGGAAACATGAATTGTGCACATTTATTAAATCCCCCCCCCCCCCCTCACCCAACAATTGATACTGTATTTGTTCTGGAAGTCAAGTTCTGCTGCAACAATCTGGAGCTAATCAATTCTGAAATGAAGGTTTGGCTATGCGGAAAAGACAATTTTCATGAAGAAAGGATAACTGGAAAGGAAGTCCTCTTTCTTCATGAAAATTGTCTTTCACAATGGATTCCACCAATCATTTTGGAAATGTATTGAACTGTTTACTTGCCTATAATATTTGTTAGCTGTAGATCTAAGTGCAAGCTATTTTCCTCTGTTGTAAGCCAATTTAGGTTAAAAGAGGTCTACTAAAGGCTACCTTCAGTGTTCTTCATTGGGATGCTTAGAAAGGAAGTCATCTTTCTTCATGAAAATTGTCTTTCACAATGGATTTCACCCATCATTTTAGAAATGTATTGACCTGTTGACTGGCCTATAATATTTGTTAGCCGTAGATCTAAGTGCAAGCTATTTTCCTCTGTTGTAAGCCAATTTAGGTTAAAAGACGTCTACTAGATGCTACCTTCAGTGCTTTTCGTTGGGATACTTAGAAAGGAAGCCATCTTTCTTCATAAAAAAAAGTCTTTCACGATGGTTTCCACCCATCATTTTAGAAATGTGTTAAACTGTTGACTTGCCTACAATATTTGTTAGCTTTAGATCCAAGTGCAAGCTATTTTCCTCTGTTGTAAGCCTTTTTAGGTTTAAAGATGTCTACCAGAGGCTACCTTAAGTGTTCTTCATTGCAATGCTTAGAAAGGAAGTCATCTTTCTTCATGAAAATTGTCTTTCACAATGGATTTCACCCATCATTTTAATAATGTTATGAACGGTTAACTTTCCTATAATATTTGTTAGCTGTAGATCCAAGTGCAAGCTATTTTCCTCTGTTGTAAGCCAATCCAGGGTTAAAAGATGTCTACTGGATGCTACCTTCTGTGTTCTTCGTTGGGATGCTTAGAAAAGAAGCCATCTTTCTTTATGAGAAATGTATAGAACTGTTGACTTGCCTATAATATTTGTTAGCTGTAGATCTAAGTGCAAGCTATTTTCCTCTGTTGTAAGCCAATTTAGGGTTTAAAGAGGTCTACTAGAGGCTACCTTCAGTGTTCTTCATTGGGATGCTTAGAAAGGAAGCCATCTTTATGAAAATTGTCTTTCACAATGGATTTCACCCATCATTTTAGAAATGTATTGACCTGTTGACTGGCCTATAATATTTATTCATTAGCTGTAGATCTAATTGAAAGCTATTTTCCTCTGTTTTAAATGAATTTAGGTTAAAATTTGTTTACTAGAGGCTACCTTCGGTGCTTCTTGTTAGGATAACTGGAAAGGAAGTCCTCTAACAAAAAGTACTGAAAGTAGCCTCTAGTAAACATATTTTAACCTAAATTCGCTTAAAACAGAGAAAACTAGCTTTCAATTAGATCTACAGCTAATGAATAAATATTATAGGTCATTCAACAGGTCAATACATTTCTAAAATGATGGGTGGAATCCACTGTGAGAGACAATTCTCATAAAGAAAGATGGCTTCCTTTCTAAGCATCCCAATGAAGAACACTGAAGGTAGCCTATAGTAGACCTCTTTTAACCCTTGATTGGCTTACAACAGAGGAAAATAGCTTGCACTTAGATCTACAGCTAACAAATATTATAGGCAAGTTAACAGTTCAATACATTTCTAAAATGATGGGTGGAAACCATCGTGAAAGACTTTTTTTATGAAGAAAGATGGCTTCCTTTCTAAGCATCCCAATGAAGAACACTTAAGGTAGCCTCCGGTAGACATCTTTTAACCTAAAATGGCTTACAACAGAGGAAAATAGCTTGCACTTGGATCTACAGCTAACAATCATTATAGGCAAGTCAACAGTTCAACAAAATTCTAAAGTGATGGGTGGAAACCATCATGAAAGACTTTTTTTGTGAAGAAAGATGGCTTCCTTTCTAAGTATCCCAACGAAAAGCATTGAAGGTAGCCTCTAGTAGACGTATTTTAACCTAAATTGGCTTACAACAGAGGAAAATAGCTTGCACTTAGATCTACAGCTAACAAATATTATAGGCAAGTCAACAGTTCTATACATTTCTAATATGATGGGTGGAAACCATCGTGAAAGACAATTTTCATGAAGAAAGATGGCTTCCTTTCTAAGCATCCCAATGAAGAACACTTAAGGTAGCCTCCGGTAGACATCTTTTAACCTAAAATGGCTTACAACAGAGGAAAATAGCTTGCACTTGGATCTACAGCTAACAATCATTATAGGCAAGTCAACAGTTCAACACAATTCTAAAGTGATGGGTGGAAACCATCATGAAAGACTTTTTTTATGAAGAAAGATGGCTTCCTTTCTAAATATTACCAACGAAAAGCACTGAAGGTGGCCTCCAGTAGACGTCTTTTAACCTAAATTGGCTTACAACAGAGGAAAATAGCTTGCACTTAGATCTACGGCTAATGAACAAATATTATAGGCAAGCCAACAGTTCATGAAAAAAAGTCTCTCACAATAGTTTCCACCCATAATTTTAGAAATGTACTGAAGAAAGATGGCTTCCTTTCTAGTTATCCCAATGAAGGAAAATAGCTTGCACTTAGAACTATGGCTAATGAACAAATATTATAGGCAAGTCAACAGTTCAATACACTTGTAAAATAATGGGTGGAAACCATTGTGAAAGACAATTTTCATGAAGAAAGATGGCTTCCTTTCTATATATCCCGATGAAAAGCACTGAAGGTAGCCTCTAGTAAACATCTTTTTAACCTAAATTGGCTTAAAACAGAGTAAAATAGCTTGCACTTAGACCACGGCTGATGAACAAATATTATAGGCAAGCCAACAGTTCATGAAAATTGTCTCTCACAATGGTTTCCACCCATAATTTTATAAACGTATTGAAGAAAGATGGCGTCTAGTTATCCCAATGAAGAACACTGAAGGTAGCCTCTAGTAGACTTTATTTAAAATCTAAAATGGCTTATAACAGAGGAAAATACCCTGCGCTTGGATCTTTAGCTAAAGAACAAATAACCCAGCAATATATTTCTGAAATGATGGGTGGAAACCAGTACGCAGAACATAAGGGGACTATACAAACTTCATGCAAACAGTGCAATGGGTGAAAAAATGAACTCAAGAAGATCCCAGTTGGTAACTGCTAGGTCCCAGAGACATCCCAGCAGAACCATACAGACAAACATTCATACTTCTCTGTGCACTCATGTCCACCGGTTGGTATTTCACCATCTTGCTCCCACCGATCCTCTTTAATCGGGCAAAGAACGTCTGCGATTCCTTATTACCGGCACCGGTTGGCGTATCGTGGATATCAGACTCGTCAAACACGCTGTCCTCCTCCGCTAAGGTGGTTAAAGCACAAACATTTTAGAATAACAAAAACTAGAATTACATTTTTTTTTTACTACAATCGGAGCGTTAGCTTTCACAACAAACCACAGAGAATGTCCCACTAGTCCATGGCACAAGGCTTCGGTCCCAGACACTCAACAGGTGAGGGGGGAGTTTGGGTAGACACCAGTCTCCACTATCTACTGTATGTCTGCTATTAAAGGCTCAGTCCACCCAAAAGTTATATATCAGTCACAGGATGAGTTACCTGCTGACTTCTTATCACATTTGAGGACTTCATTGGTGGAATTCCTTGCCATGGTTCATGGTGCTACCTAACTCCAACAACTGCATGTTAGGTGCGCTCACTTCACCCGTTGCAGGCCAATAATTGAAATGACAGATATGCACCGGGAACCCAAAATATAGAGAGAAGCCCAACTCTCTGACACACCTAAAACCCAGCAGGGAAAACTCAGCTGCAGGCTTGCCAGGTGTGCAAAAAGCCTCCCAGAACGTTTCCGTTGTACGCCCCGAATACGGCTGTGCCCATGAATTTATTGTTAGGTAAACCGATCGTAATATTCTTTGGTATTATCTTTTATCCTGCAGGTGGTGATCCAACATGTTTATAGACTCTCCTTTTACCTATTGGAGTTCTCCTTCAAAAAAAAAAAATGAGCTTGGTAGCCATGGGCAACAACTTTGATTTATAGTGATTGTAAAGGATATATATATATATATATATATATATATATATATATATATATATATATATATATATATATATTTTAACTACTTAAGGACCAGGCCTATTCTTTTTTTGCTAGAAAATTACTTAGAACCCCCAAACATTATAGAAAAAAAAATTCAGACACCCTAGAGAATTAAATGTCACACCGTATTTGTGCAGCGGTCTTACAAGCGCAAATTTTGAATTACAAAATAAGACAACAGTAAAGTCAGCCCAATTTTTTTTTTTATAGTGTGAAAGATAATCTTATGATGAGTAAACTGATACCCAACATGCCACGCTTCAAAATTGCGCCCCGCTCGTGGAATGACGACAAACTTGTCACACGTGTGGTTTGAACATCGTTTTCATATGTGGGCGCGACTTACGTATGCGTTCGCTTCTGCGCGCAAACTCGGCGGGACGGGGCGCTTTAAATTTTTACATGTTTTTTTTTCTAATTTATTTTTACAATGTCCCTTTAAAGAAAGATTTTTTGGGTCACTTTTATTCCTGTTACAAGTAATGTAAACATCCTTGTAATATAAAAAAAAGCATGACAGGTCCTCTTTAATGTCAGATCTGGGGGGTCAAAAAGACGTCACATCTCATATTTACACTTAAATGCAATAAAATAATAAATAAAAAATAAATGTATTTTTTTTTTCAAATTATTTTTTTTTCCCCTTTAAGACCATTAGGTGGAAGTGACGTTTGATGTCGCTTCCGTCATCCAATGGTATGGAGCCGAGTGGGGGGGCATCTTTCTGTATCCGCTGCTACTGACGGCTCTGGTAAGCGGCGGAGGACCACCGGGGGGAGCGGCGGGAGGGGCACCTTTCCTGCCGCCGATAAAAGTGATCTTGCGGCGATTCCGCCGCAGAGACCACTTTTATCTGAAAGCAATAGTTAGGTTATTATTAGTTAGTTATTATTTCAGATTTTAGAATTTTCAGGTTTTCGAATTTTTGTTCTTTTGAATTTTTTTTTCTCATTTTCAGATTTTGGAATTTTCGAATTTATGAATTTCCAAAATTTTCCGAATATTTGAATTTATGAATATTTGTAAAAATTCGTTAAGGCCCCTTTCACACTACCGTGACTTCAAATTCGTGCGATTTCGCCGCAGAGACCACTTATATCTGAAAGCAATAGTTAAGTTATTATTTGTTAGTTATTCATTTCAGATTTTAGAATCTTCAGGTTTTCAAATTTTTGTTCTTTTGAATTTTTTATCTCATTTTTAGATTTTTGAATTTTCAAATTTATGAATTTCCGAATATTTGAATTTATGAATATTTGTAAAAATTCGTTAGGGCCCCTTTCACACTATCACGACTACAAATTCGTGCGATTCCGCCGCAGAGACCACTTTTAGCTGAAAGCAATAGTTAAATTATTAGTTAGTTATTAATTTCAGATTTTAGAATTTTCAGCTTTTCGAACTTTTGTTCTTTGAATTTTTTTTTCTCATTTTCAGATTTTGGAATTTTCGAATTTATGAATTTCCAAAATTTTCCGAATATTTGAATTTATGAATATTTGTAAAAATTCGTTAAGGCCCCTTTCACACTACCGCGACTTCAAATTTGTGCGATTGTGCCGCGATTTTACCGAAATTTTGGCGTGATTTCAGGGCATGCCCGTGTAACTCGCATCAAAGTCGGACCAAAGCGGTGCAGGGACTACTTTGAAGTCGGTGCGACTTGAAGTCGCACAAATATGAACGGTACTCATTGAAAATCATGGGGGGGGGTACGACTTGTCATGTGACTTTGCAGTCCCAAGTCGCAGGAGAAGTCGCACACGTGTAAAAGGGGGCCTTAAACAGCTTTTCATTCATTTGGATATTTACGAATCAACAAATTTGTCGAGATTCGTTAAAAAAAACGAATTCGGAACGAAACGAATTGCACATGCCTAATAAATAGAGTTGGCCTTTACTACCACTTTTTAATGCCCCGGATCGTCTCGGATTTCATACAAATCTGCAAATTTCACTGTAAACAAAGGTGCCAAAAAGTCGGAGAAATCTCGCCGGTACTTCCACACTTCTGGTGGTGGGACTCACCTTTCTCCTTCTCGCTGTATCTGCTGATGTTGCTGTTGTCGCTGTAGAGCGGGCCGGCCGTGGCATGCGGTTTGCAGCTGTGGTACTGGGCATTCAGGGTGTTGACGGTTATGTGGATCAGATGCAGAACTATCTTGCTGAGGTCGGCCTCTCTGTACGGATACTGGAAGATATGGAAACGTTGTATTTAATACGTATCCAGGTTAATACGGAGCACTGGACTGGCCCAGCCCACGTCACGCCGTCGCACACACCGACTCCACGCGGTCTTGTTGGGCTGAGCGGGTCCTTAACCCCTCGCCACCCGGGCCAATTCTGACACTTCTCTCCCGCATGTATAAATCATCATTTTTTTTGCTAGAAAATTACATAGAATCCCCAAATGTTATATATGGGTTTTTTTTAGCAAAGACCCTAGAGAATACAATGGCGGTTGTTGCAACTCTTTATCTCGCATGGTATTTGCGCAGCAATTTTTCAAACGCGTTGGGTTTTTTTTGGGATAAAAAAACAGTTTTGTGCTTTAAAAAAAAAAAAAAAAAACAGTAAAGTTAGCCCAATTTTTTTTTGCATAATGTGAAAGATGAAGTTACGCCGAGTAAATAGATACCTAACATGTCATGTTTCAAAATTGCACACGCTCGTGGAATGGTGCCAAACTTCGGTACTTAAAAATCCCCATAGACGACGCTTTATTAATTTTTACTGGTTAGATGTTTTGAGTTACAGAGGAGGTCTAGGGCTAGAATTATTGCTCTCCCTCCAATGTTCGCGGCGATACCTCACACGTGTGGTTTGAACACCGTTTTCATATGTGGGCGGGACTTACGTATGCGTTCGCAGGGACAGGGGCGCTTACATTTTTTTTTTTATTGTCAATTTTATTTTTTTATTTTTTTAGTTTGACACGTTTAAAAATATATTTTTTTTTTTTTTCACTTTTGATCACTTTTATTCCTATTACAAGGAATGTAAACATCCCTTGTAATAGGAATATGGCATGACAGGTCCTCTTTACAGTGAGATATGGGAGATATCTCACCTCTAGGCTGGGAAGCCAGAAATAATAATAATAAAAAAAAAAAAAAAGATCTCGGCTTCCCAGCCGAGGAGGCGCCGTTTGTTTGAATGCAGAGGCCGGGCGTGACGTCATCGCGCCCGGCCTCCGAACGATCATAGAGACTCCGGGGACCAACTGGCTCACCAGAAATCTCTATGATAAACATGCGGGGCCGGTGGATCCGTTCTCTGACTCAACGATGGAAGTGGTGAGTCGGTAGAAGCACCGGAGGGCGGCGGAGGGCAGCAGGGGGGGGGACCCTCTTCTGGGGTCCCTCAGCGGCGCTCCCCCTCTTCTCAAGTGCCCCGTCGGAGAAGCGCTTTCCCCCGGGGCACCTGTCCATTGACACAGACAGCAGGACTCGGCTCCGCCCCCCCCCGTCTCCTGCCATCATTGGATTTGATTGACAGCAGCGGGAGCCAATGGCTGCTCTGCTATCAATCTTTCCAGTCAGGACCCGAGACACCGGTTGGAGCGGGTGTGCTCATCCCCGGCGCAGGAACGATGGGGCTCAGGTAAGTAAAAGGGGGACTCTGGAGGTGGGGGGGGGGGGCTGGTGCAGTACAAGAGGTTTTTCACCTCAATGCAGCTAAATACAAAGATGAAATACATGAATTCTGTATATTTGTATTTCTGTCAATCCGGTCCTGAAAACTCTACAGCACTGTCACACAGTACAGCCCTAGATGGTGGGGCAGGAGACCTGATTTTTCTCTGCTGCAGTTGATTAATACTTACAGGTCTTCTCCTTCCCCCAGCCTGTGACTGGACCGTAAACGGAGAAGCGGAAGACCGATTAACTCATCTTTCTGTCCCTCTGCTCTCTCCTCCTACCAGCAAGCACCTTGTAGGCACATGTGATTGGCTCCTTGTGCGCCTTCTCCCTTCCCCCAGTCTGAGCTCAGCTACACAGTGGAGGATGATATCAGGTCATATTGAGGTGATTATACTTCATATATTTATACATTTAGAGACATACAGAGCTGCATTCATTTGTGTTTTTTTTAATTTATTTTTTCTTGGTGTTCAGCTTTACATAACTTTTCAAGTGAGATAAACTTTCTTCCACAGCGACTGAGGGAGCACAACAAGTCCCATAATATCCGATCATTACTATAAGGAGCCGTCATCATAAAGGAAAACACACGCCATTGTTACATTGTTTCCATTCATTTATTCTCAGAGAAGGAAGTCCGCTGACGGGCTGTCACACAAGATGATGACCGGCCCTCGAAAAGTGTCACATCTAGAAGGATTGGAACATCTCGGTGTCATGGAGTCAGGCGGGGGCTGACAGGTGTCTGCAGTGTGAGTGACCCCCCGGGGTCTGCAGAGGGGCCGCTATTACCATAAAACATGGAATCCTTTGTATGGGAAGTCAACAAATTGAAGAGCAGCTGACAGCCAATGATCCGAACCAAACTGACTTCTGTGTCTACATATTCATGAGATTTGTGTACAATCGCAGTGTTCGCTATGGCTGCTACTGGGAACGGCGATTTTGTTATTCAAAAAAGCCTAAAAGCTCCATAATGGAAATATTCAGTCATTATAATGTAAATATAGATAAAATAAGGAATTATAGAAATGTAAACCAACCTTCCTTCCTTCCGCTCTCCCGCCCTTCCTCTCTCCCACCCTTCCTCTCTCTTCCTTCCTTCCTTCCACTCTCCCGCCCTTCCTCCTCTCTCCCTCTTCCTTCCCTCTCCCTTCCTTCCTTCCCTCTCCCTTCCTTCCCTCTCCCTTCCTCTATCTCCCTCTTCCTTCCGGCCTCTATCCCATTCCACCCCTCTCCCTTCCTTCCTTCCGCTCTCCCGCCCTTCCTCTCTCCCTTTCTTCCCTCTCCCTTCCTCTCTCTCCCTCTTCCTTCCGGCCTCTCTCCCATTCCAGCCCTCTCCCTTCCTTCCTTCCTTCTGCTCTCCCGCCCTTCCTCCTCTTTCCCTTCCTTCCTTCCCTCTCCCTTCCTCTATCTCCCTCTTCCTTCCGGCCTCTCTCCCATTCCACCCCTCTCCCTTCCTTCCTTCCACTCTCCCGCCCTCCCTCTCTCCCTTCTTTCCTTCCGCTCTCCCGCCCTTCCTCTCTCCCTTTCTTCCCTCTCCCTTCCTCTCTCTCCCTCTTCCTTCCGGCCTCTCTCCCATTCCAGCCCTCTCCCTTCCTTCCTTCCTTCTGCTCTCCCGCCCTTCCTCCTCTTTCCCTTCCTTCCTTCCCTCTCCCTTCCTCTCTCTCCCTCTTCATCCGGCCTCTATCCCATTCCACCCCTCTCCCTTCCTTCCTTCCACTCTCCCGCCCTTCCTCTCTACCTTCCTTCCTTCCGCTCTCCCTTCCTTCCCTCTCCCTTCCGGCCTCTATCCCATTCCACCCCTCTCCCTTCCTTCCTTCCTTCCTTCCGCTCTCCCGTCCTTCCTCTCTCCCTTCCTTCCTTCCGCTCTCCCGCCCTTCCTCTCTCCCTTCCTTCCTTCCGCTCTCCCGCCCTTCCTCCTCTCTCCCTCTTCCGTCCGGCCTCTCTCCCATTCCACCCCTCTCCCTTCCTTCCTTCCGCTCTCCCGCCCTTCCTCTCTCTCCCTTCCTTCTGGCCTCTCTCCTATTCCACCCCCCTCGCTTCCTTCCCCACCTTTCCTCTCTCCTCCCCTTTTCATCCTCTCTCCTGTCCTTTCTACCCTCTCTCCTCCCTCCCTTCATTACTTCCTCTCTCCCTTCCTTCCTTCTGTCCTATCTTCCTTCCTTACGCTCTCCCTTCCTCTCTCCCTTCCTTCCTCTCTCCTGTCCTCTCTCCCCTTCATTCCTTCTGTCCTATCTCCCTTCCTCTCTCTCTCACTTCCTTCCTCCCTCTCTCCCTTCCTTCCTCCTGTCCTATCTCCCATTCCTCCTCTCTCCCTTCCATCCTTTCATCCTCTCTCCTGTCATTTCTCCCATCTTTCCTTCCTCCCTTCATTGCTTCCTCTCTCCCTTCCTTCCTCTCTCCCTTCCACTCTCACTCCCTTCCTTCCTCCTGTCCTCTCACCCTTCTGTCCTATCTCCCTTCCTCTCTCTCTCCCTTCCTTCCTTCCATCCTCTCTCCTTTCTTTTCTCCCCTCCCTTCCTTCCTCCCTCTCTCCCTTCCTTCCTCTCTCTCTCTTCCTCCTGTCACCTCTCCCTCACCTCCTTTCCCATTTCCTCCCTCCCCTCCTTCCTCCATTCCTTTCTCTCTCCCTTCCTCGCTTTCTTCTTCCTTCCCATCTTAATTCCTTCCCCCCTTTCTTCCCTTCTCCACTGCTTCCTTCCCCCCCTTCCTTTTTCCCTTCTCTCTTTCCTTTCCCATTTCCTTCCTTCCTTCTCTCCTTCATTCCTATTTCCTTCCTCCCTTCCTCCTTCCTTCCCATCTTCTTATTTCTGACTTCCTCCCTTCTTCCCTTCATGCATCAATAATACACAGTTTTGATTTAAACTGTTAGTACAGAATAGTTTCCTCTCACACTCCGAACACAAGCTGGGAGGTTTTATGGCTCCTGTCCAACCTTTGCCCCAGTATGTGTATGTACTGTATATGAGATCGGGAACTTAGACTGTAAGCTCCTTGAGGGCGGGGACTGTAGATAATGTATAATAGAGTATATGTACAGTGGTGCATAAATTGTCTGTGATGTAAATACCTGTAATACTGTAACTATTAAATATTGTAGGGGATCATGTTCCAGCAAAGTCTTCCATGATATTGGACACAGGAGATGAGGGGGAACATTAGAGGTTCCAGATAGTGATAAAGTTACAAAGTATTACATAGTAGGTGAGGTCGAAAAAAGACACAAGTCCATCAAGTCCAACCTATGTGTGTGATTATATAATTGTGACAAAGTAATTGTCTTTCTGAACCCAGATTTACAACAAATAAAACCAATCTACAATGGCTGAATATTTCCCTTCTGGAGAGGTGCTCCACTCATCGTACGGATATATGGGACCTTTATAACCCTTTACTGGTTCACTTCCTCATTGCAAATGCACCACCCACAAGTCAATGAATAGGCAATCGTGCATTGTACTGATGACTAGGCGAGGCTTCAATATAGGTGGCTGCCTTTAGACATCATTTTATTAATGGACTATTACTTTGGAAAGGAGTGCAAGTGGGAGAGTGTCTTCTGCTACAGAACATTGGATGCGGAGTATCTGTTATAATTGGCCCTCTGGCATGTGACGGGCTCACCCGAGGCACAGGGTCAGCTGGTGACAACTGATCTTCATCAGAGCTTCTGAAGATAGAGATTGGACGAAGACCACAATGGTCCCCGTTTGCTTTGATGCAACTTTCAGCAGGTCATGGCCCTCAAAATCGCCCCACCAAGGGGTAGCAGGAACAGGAACGGCTATGGTCTGGAGAGTGCAGGACAAGATAGAAGGCAGAAGAGTATTCACGTCCAGGCAGGGGTCTTGGCAGGCAGTAGGCCAAAGAATAGTCAGGTCCAGGCAGAAGTCTTGGAAGGCAGCAGGCAGAAGATTATTGAGGTTCAGGCAGGGGTCTTGGTAGGCGACAGGTAGAAGACTATTTGCAGGGGTCTTGGCAGGCAGCAGGCTAAAGAGTAGTCAGGTCCAGGCAGGGGTCTTGGAAGGCAGCAGGTAGAAGATTACTCAGGTTCAGGCAGGGGTCTTGGTAGGCGACAGGTAGAAGACTATATGCAGGGGTCTTGGCAGGCAGCAGGCCGAAGAGTAGTAAGGTCCAGACAGAGGTCTTGGAGGGCAGCAGGCAGAACATTATTCAGATCCAGGCAGAGGTCTTGATAGGCAACAGTTAGAAGACTATTGGCAGGCAGAAGAGTATTCGGGTCTTGGCAGACAGCAGGCAAAAGAGTATTTGAGTCTAGGCAGAGGTCTTGGCAGGCAGAAGAGTATTCGGGTCCAGGCAGGGTTATTGGCAGGCAAAGAAACAGCCAGGGTCAATCCGGGTTTAGTGAGAGTCAGGCAGTCTTGAAGGTGAGTATTAGAGCTCTTGCAACAAGGGGAAGCTGGTGAGAGGACACAACACCAGACACTTCATGGGCTGAAGTGTAAATACCTTTTTTGGTCAGGGGACAAACCCAGCACCGATTCAGGGAACTCTGGAAGACCTGGAAGGGATCTGGAAGCTCCACCTAAAGTACTAGCAGGGATTTTGAAAGTCCTGGCAGTGGATTCTGGAAGTGTTGTTTCAGCGTCTATTTTTTCTCGTGTGAGGGTCAAGTTGGAAATGTATTTAGGTATTAGAATCTCCCTGGGGTATACAGTATATAAAAGTTAAACATAACACAGCGAGTTGAGCATCAAAATCGTCAAATTTTGGAAGGTGTCTACTAGAGATTAAGAAGAGTAAGTCAAGGATATTTTACCAGACTGTATTAGTTAATTTTGTGAACTCAAAGAGTTGTACAACCCAACAATTAAATGTCACCATTAGAAAGATGCTAGAGAGTTGAAGGACCTTTTCTCACAACTCGCCCTTGCCTGTCAGTAACTGAAGTGTCAATTGGCTTATTCATTATGGAGTGTTTTAGCCATTGTTCGGCTACTGCATTTCATTTCTAAGCCGAGTTTATAGTCAATAAATGTATACCACATCGTGGCCTCACCTTATAGAGGATAACAAGAAGAGCCTTCAGCCACATCTGACGGATATGAGGCCTCAGAGACCAGAGGGAACAGCGGGGCGGGTGCTGGAAGAAGTGGCGGAGCTGAGGGCAGGTGCAGTATTTTAGAACTTGAACCACCAAGGGCAGAAGGTGCTTTCCAAGACTGATGTTGTAATCCATCACCTGCAAATAGGAAGAAGTATACTTAGAGGGAAACCACAATATTTTATAGATGGTTGTAACCAGTAGGGATGAGTGAAATTTCGAGTTCTCTCCCTGCCAAAATCTCACCATTTATGGAATGCTTAACCAAAATGTCACCATTTTAATGAAATGCGTTGGGAGTCAAAGAAGTGAAATTCAGGTGGTTTAAGGAGGCAATGTTCTCTAAATGACTAATGACAATTAGGGAAGCTCCTTTCAAGCCCCTCAATGACTGGAAACATGACTTTAGATATTGAGGAACGGAGGAACCCTAACACTAACCCTAAACTTATCAATAAAGATGTGATCACCAGTAATTCTGCTGCAAAACAAATTTCGATAAATTCATTTCGCCTACAGCTAGTCAGTGGTTCCAAATCCATGGAGCTGATGTCGCCAAACGCTTGTTTGAAGCTTCAAGTCTGGACACTCTATTATGCGGATGACATTTGCATCCCCTTCCCCCACCCCATTTTTGTTGCTGCCCAAACATGATGGGCAGCTAAGCATTGACCAAAGAAGCTAACAAGGCTTCCCTCGATGGACACCCAAAAGTAGCTCAAAGTATTGTCCGGACCTGGGTGACCTGCTCGTGGCACTGTGCTTCCCAAAGTGGAAAGTTGTGGTTCCAAACTCCACCAGGAGGTGTCTCCCAGCAGCCAGCAGTTTCTAGTAATCAGTAGACATGTGCACTGACAAAAAATTCGTTCATTTTAGTTTTCGTTTCATTCTATTTTTGCTTTTTTGGGAAATTCGAAAATTCGGATCTTCAAATTTCCAAATTCCGAATTTCCGAATTCTGAATTTTCAAATTTCCGAATTCCGAATTTCCGAATTCCCAAATTTTTGAATTCCGAATTTTCGAATTCCGAATTTACGAATTTTCAAATTTCCCAATTCTGAATTTTTGGATTTTCGGAATTTGGAAATTGGAATATCTGAAAAACAAGAAAGAAAATCAGCAAAAATAAAATTATTTAAAATAATAATAATTCAAATTATTCAAAATAATAACTATTAAATTATAGGTATTGGAATTTCCTTTCAAATCTGGCTGTTTGTGAACGTAACAAATACAAATTTATCCGAAGTTACGAATTATCCGAAATAACGAATGCCGCATCTAAACAAATGGAATGGAACAAATTAATAATAAACAATAATAATAAAAATGTTTTATTACTATTATTGTTATTTATTATTATTAGATCGTTACGTTCCATTCGTTTAGATACGGCATTCGTTATTTCAGATAGTTCGCAACTTCGGATAAATTCGTACTCGTTACGTTCACTAACAGTCAAATTTGAAAGGAGATTCCAATACCTATAATTTAATATTTATTATTAGTTAGTTATTATTTCAGATTTTCAGGTTTTCAAATTTTCAGATTTTCATTCTTTTGAATGTTCAGATTTTCATTCTTATTTTTGGACTTTCAAATTTTCAAATTTCCGAATTTCCAATTTCCGAAATGTCCAATTTCTGAAATTTCGAATTTCTGAAATTTAGAATTTTCCAATTCCCGAAATTTCAAATTTCCGAATTTGCGAAAATTCGGAAATTCTAAATTTAACGAACTTGTCAAAATTGGTTATAAAACAAATTCAGAACTAAACGAATTCCACATGTCTAGTAATCAGTCTCCACCTGATGCTGGTCACTGGGAGGGTATTTAATCTCTCCTCTGCTAGTACACATTGGGGGATATTTACTAAAACAGGAGCACTCAGAATCTGGTGCAGCTGTACATGGGAGCCAATCAGCTTCTGACTTCCGCTTGTTCAATTAAGCTTTGGCAATAAATCCTGGAAGCTGACTGGTTTCTATGCAGAGCTGCACCAGATTTTGCATTATCCAGCTTTAGTAAACAACCCCCTTTGTGTCAGTGTTTTGCCCTGCATCTTGTACCCCGCTGTCTTATTTCTGCTCCCCTTATACCTGATCCCAGTCCTGGTTCCCCCTTCCCATCTGTTCCCTGCATCGCCAGTCTACCCCGTTTATCGTTGTTCCCCATTTTTGTACATATTGTATATAGTTAGTTTGTAGTTAGGCGTCCTGTTACTTAGTTAGGCCTTTTGGATACATGGTTGTAGTTCACGTGTATCTTCACATTTGCTTGTTTCCTGTTAGCTGGTGTTTGGATGTCTTTTGTTTTTCTATTAATAAATTAACTTTGCCATATATATAGTCTGGGCTCGGTTTCTAAGTGTAGCCACACAGATCTGGTCATCTCTACTGCAGATTCCTGACATAACACTGATGCAAAGTGTACTAGCAGAGGAGGGACTAAATACCCTCCCAGCTGCCAGCATCCAGCTGGGAGACACCCGCTGGTGGACACTGGAACTACAACTCTCTGCCCTTTGAAGCAAGATATATAGATCTGGTCATCTCTACTGCAGATTCCTGACATAACACTGATGCAAAGTAGTGTAGTAGCAGAGGAGGGACTAAATACCCTTCCCAGCAGCCAGCATCCAGCTGGGAGACACCCGCTGGTGGACACTGGAACTACAACTCTCTGCCCTTTGAAGCAAGATATATAGATCTGGTCATCTCTACTGCAGATTCCTGACATAACACTGATGCAAAGTGTACTAGCAGAGGAGGGACTAAATACCCTCCCCAGCATCCAGCTGGGAGACACCCGCTGGAGGACACTGGAACTACAACTCTCTGCTCTTTGAAGCACAGCGCCACCAGCAGGTGGCCCAGGTTCTATTGACGGAAATACAGAAAGGAAGACCAGACCCAAAACAGATGAAAGAGTCCAAGATCATTTTAATTGTCAATAAGGCCAAAAGGTAACCAACGCGTTTCAGAGGCAACATCACTCAACCTTTATCAGGGCTATAAGACTAAAGGTAAATGTGAACATACCTTTATTCTTGTAGCCCTGTTGAAGGGGGGGGGGGTGGTGTTGCTCCCACAAAATGTTTGTTCTTTTATGACCTTCATACCAACCATTAAAGCCCAAATCCAGATAAACTAAAAGCCCTCCCTTTGCAGTGGGGCTGCACCCACGCTCCAAGGGTTAAGTGCTCTTTTCTGTCTAGGGAACAGTAAAAGCAGCTTTACTTATCTGACCCCTCCGCTCCCCCAGCAGACAACGCTACCCTGAGCTACGGAGGTGGACTGCTCCTCAGTGCTCTTACGTCCAATGCAGGGCTATGGGCCGTGCATCGGTCTTGAGGACCTTAGACCACTGGAACGTAGAAAAGAAGAAGCTGCAGGGGCCGGTCTAGCAGCACAGAGGTGCCGGAGGGAGTAGAAGATCGGGTAAGTAAAACAAATATGTTACAGAGCAAAACAATCCAGTATACTCCAGAATGGTGAAGTCCAAGCTGCAAAGTTCATGATGGCCTCATAGGCAATATAACGGATAGGCTCAGCTGGCTTCAATAAGACTTAGTGCCGCTCTCTCAGCAGATAGAAGGAATATCTGTAGAAATGCAAAGTAACACAAGAGGGCGCTTTTTAGTGCAGTATGTAAGGTACATTTACTTATAAAAAGCAAATAAACCACTCGCATGTAGTAGAATAAAAATCGCATGTCATCAGTTCTGTTGCTGTCATCCAGAAACCCGGGCAGTGCAAAGATGATTGGGAGCAGAGACCGCCAATAGGAGAGGATATACAAGCTCTGGAGCCCATGTGACATCATGGGAACTTGGCCAATGATGTTGTACGCGGGGGGGGGGGGGCGAGTCTACCTGTTTTAAGGTAGTAACGCCTCTTTCTCAAGCCAAGTTCCCATTCTGTCAGATTGGCTCCAGAGCTTGTATATCCTCTCTTATTGGCGGTCTCTGCTCCCTATCATCTTTGTACTGCCCGGGTTTCTGGGCGGCGCAACAGAGCTTATGACATGCGATTTCTATTCCACTACATGTGAGTGATTTTCTTAGCTTTTTTATTTTTTTATTATTAAAATTCATCTTACATACTGCACTTAGAAGCGTCCTCTTGTTTCTTTATATCAGGTAAGTAAAACTGCTGTACCCGGTCCCCTAGAAATAAGGGAGAAGTTAACTCCTTGCAGTAATGCAGTACGGAAGGGTTTTGGTCTGGTGCTCCTTTCTCTTTTTCTATGGTTTGAGCTACTTAGAAACACAATCATTTACTCCTCTTCTCTCCTATGGGTCAGCTTTGACTGAAAACCGCAGACTTTCCATTCATCTTCTGTTCACCTCAGAGGTCACTGAGCAGTAAATCTCACCACCTTCCCTTTAGAAGGCAAAAGATTAAGATCTACCCGCCCATCCATGGATCATATTAGTGTGGAAACGGCCCAGTCCAACCTGGTTGTCCCAATAAGTCATTGAGATTGTCTGTGTGAGGAAGAAACATTTGTGAGACAGTCAAAAGGACCCACAACCCTCCCGTATATTGAAAACATCCACTAATTACTAGACATGTGCAATTCGTTTAGTTCCAAACTCGTTTTTTAACTAATTTTGACAAATTAGTTAATTCCGAAATTTCCCAATTTTTCAATTTCCGAAATTTCACGAATTTCCGAAACTTCTGAATTACCGAAACTTCCGAATTTTTGAATTTCTGAAATTTCCGAAATTCGGATTTTCAAGACTTCTGAATTTTTCAAATTCCGAAATTTCCGAAATTACCGAATTTTCGAATTTCCGACATTTCCAAAATTTCCGAATTTTTCAATTTCCAAATATCAAATTTACGTATTTTGAATTTCCGAAAATTCGTAAATTTAAAATTTGGAAATTGAAAAATTCTGAAATTTTGGAAGTTTCGGAAATTCGAAAATTCGGAAATTTCGGAATTTGTAAAATTCGGAAATTTCGAAAATTCAAAATCCCGAAATTTCGGAAATTTAAAATGCCGAAATTTCAGAAATTGAAAAATTCGGAAGTCTTGAAAATTCGAATTTCGGAAATTTCGGAAATTGAAAAATTCGGACGTTTCGGTAAAAATCGGAAATTTCGGAAATTCGAAAATGTTGGAAATTGAAAAATTTGAAAATTCTGAAATTTCGGAAATTCGAAATTCGGAAATTCAAAATTTGGAAATTTCGGAATTTGGAAATGTCTGAAATTGGAAATTTCGGAAATTGGAAAATTCGAATTCGGAAATTCAAAATTTCGGAATGAGGAAATTTGAAAATTTGGAATACCTATAATTTAATAGTTACTTATTATTTCGAATTTTACTGATTTTCTTTCCTTTTTTAAGATTTTCAAATTTTCAGATTTTCGAATTCCGAAAATCCAGAAATTCGGATTTCGAAAATTCGGAAATTTGAAAATTCGAAATTCGGAAATTTGAAAATTCGAAATTCGGAAATTTGAAAATTCGGAATTCCAAAATTTGAAAATTCCGAAATCCAAAAATTCCGAAATTCGTAAATCCAAAAATTACGAAATCCGAAAATTCGGAAATCCGAAAATTCGAAAGTCCGAAAAATCTAAATTCGTAAATTCAAAAATACGAATTTTCGGATTTCCAAATTTTTGAATTTCAGAATTTTAGAAATTTTCGAATTCCCAAAAAAAGCAAAAACACGAATAAAAACGAGAACGAAAAACTAACAAATTTTTTGCCAGTGCACATGTCTACTAATTACCCAAAACACAGAATTCTAGAGCGTGTGCCTCTGAAAAGAGGTGCTCAATCTTTTCATGCCCTCATTGGATCCTATTAGTCTGGTAACGGCCATACCTGAGCGATTCCGGCGATGAACGCGTTGAAGCACGTGGAGATGCGCATTTTCTGAGGAGCGATCATGAAGCAGCCCTCCTGCTGGTCGAAACCCAACAAGACATAGAGATGTCTCTTCACGGTGTTGAAGGCTTTGGCGCTGCCGATGTCGGCCTCGGCGCTGCTCTTATCTTTGGCCATGAACTTCATGAGGACGGAGATCAGCTGGTGGACCGTCTGATGGTCGATCCCGGCGTCCTCCGGGAGAGGGTCCTTGATGATGTGATCGTTTTCTGGTGACTGTTGTCCTGTAAGATGAACAGCAAACATGCAATGTGTTCACGGGGTGCAAAGAAAATCTCTGCGTTCGCCATCCTACTTAAAAAAACTTTTACCCTGTTTTTTCCCCTGTCCGTTTTTTTTCTGAATTCAAAATCCAGACAACATACGAGTTATTTGGACCTTCGGATGTATCCAAATTTTCAAATTACAAGAGTAACAAAATTTAAACGAATCCGAAAAAACGAAATAAAATTTTGTCCGAAATTTGAAATTGAATTTGAAAGCAAATGTGAAATGTAAACACATTGCTGGCTATTGCTGATCTCCTTCAAATACTATGGGGGGGAGGGGGGGAGATTTTCTAAAACTGGAGAGTGCAAAATCTGTTGCAGCTGTGCATGGGGACCAATAGACATGTGCAATTCGTTTAGTTCCGAATTTGTTTTTTTAACTAATTTTTACAAATTCGTTAATTCCGAAACTTCCGAATTTTCCAAATTTATACATTTCCAAATTTCAAAAAATTTGGAATTCGTAAATTCGAATTTTCGGAAATTCGTAAATTCGAAATTTTGGAAATTCGTAAATTCGAAATTTCGGAAATTCGAAAACTGGAAAATTTCGGAAATTGAAAAATTGGAAATCCAAAAGTTCGAAAATCCAAATTTTTAGATTTACGAATTCCGAATTTTTGAATTCCCGAAAAAAGCAAAAAAAAAAAACGAATGAAACGAAAACAAATTTTTTGTCAGTGCACATGTCTAGGAACCAATCAGATTCTAACTTCAGCTTCTTCAATTAAACACTTAAGGACCGGGCCTATTTTTTACACTCGGTGTTTACAAGTTAAAATCAAGATTTTTTTTGCTAGAAAATTACTCAGAACCCCCAAACATTATATATATTTTTTTCAGACACCCTAGAGAGTAAAATGGCAAACCTTGAAAACCCCAGATGCAGAGTGCCTGAGCACCATGGGAAACGTAGTTCCAAAACATCCGAGGTGCCGAGGTTCACCATCATTGGTCTAGGGAATATAAATGGCGGTCGTTGCAATACTTTATGTCACACCGTATTTGCGCAGCGGTCTTACAAACGCAATTTTTTGGGAAAAAATACACTTTCTTGAATTAAAAGATACGACAACAGTGAAGTTACCCCCATTTTTTTTTTTTTATATTGTGAAAGATAATGTCAAGTAAATTGATACCCAACATGTCGCTCTTCAAAATTTACTAGTACATTACTAGTAAAAGAAAATTAAAATACATTTTAAAATCCATAAATACTTCCTATTGGTTTGTAGAATCTTTAACTTTTGCTCAAACCAATCAATAAACGCTTATTGGGATTTTTTTCCCTAAAATATGTAGCAGAATACAAATTGGCCTATATTTATGAATACATTTGTTTTTTTTTTACATTTTTTTTATTGGATATATTTTATAGCATAAAGTAAAAAATATTGTTTTTTTTTTTTTTTCAAAATTGTCGCTTTTTTTTTTTGTGTTTAAAACGCAAAAAATAAAAACCGCAGAAGTGATCAAATACCACGAAAAAAGAGCAGAATACATATTGGCCTAAATTGATGAAAAAATTTTATTTTTCTAATTTTTTATTGAATGTTTTATAGCAGAAAGTAAAAAAAAAAAAAAAAAATTATATTTTATATATATATATATATATATATATATATATATATATATATATTTTTTTTTTTTTTTTTTCAATTATGGGTCATTTTTTGTTTATTGAGAAGAAAAAAAATTGCAGAGGTGATCAAATACCACCAAAAAAAAAGCTCTATTTGTGGGGAAAAAAAGGACGTCAATCTTATTTGTGTACAGCGTCGCACGACCGCGCAATTGTCAGTTAAAGTAATGCAGTGCTGAATCGCGAAACATGGCCTGGTCATGAAGGGGGGTAAATCTCCAGGGGCGAAACGTGGTTAATTTCCCTTCTTTACAGGAAAAAAAATTAATGGCCGGGAATTTTCTTTTCTTTCCAGGTGGGAGAAAAAAAAAAATCAGTTGTTGCTGCGGCCCCACGAATGGTCGAAAATCGAATGGATTATTTAAGAGGGGTGATTTTCAAAGATGGAATCGTTCGGTATTTGACTCATGTATGGCCGGCATTCGATCGTCCTCCTCTCTGTATTTATCTCTTTCCTGCTGCGGCTCTTTAAATTTGAGGAAGGGAAAAAAAAAAAAGATGAAAGTGTAACAAAGTAATGTTTGATCTCCGGGGTGTCACCTTGTTGCTGCTCAGCGTTGCCCCCGAGGGCCGGAGCCGATTGTTCGTGTCTCGTCAGCCTGACAGCTGGAGAAGAGAAGAGAGACAAGGCGTGAGTAAACAATCCTTCCACTATGACAGCAGAGTGAGCGACGATCGAAAAAAAAAGACCAAAGTCCACCTTCTGCCACTCCAATTCTAATAAGACGGTAAAACAAAATCCACCTCTGAGCCGGGAGATGTGCAGAGCGGGGACAACAAATCCCACCGATCGACAAGTCCCACTAAACAATCCAAACATGTTACAGCTGAAGATTAATCTGCTTATGTTATCGGCCTTATCTGTCCCCTCCCCCACCCCCCCCCCCCCCGATCTTTCTGGGAAAGACTTCTACAAGATTTTACAGGGTGTCTGTGGGAATCCCTACCAATTTGTGAGGTCATGTACTGATGCTGGATGAGAAGACCTGAATCACAATCCGTGTTACATTTCCCTTTGCTTTATCCGGCCCTTGGGGCACTATTCCTCCCACTGACACCAATAATGGGACACTATTGATCTTTTATTGAAAAGAATCAAGCAACCAATTTTATACAAAAGTAAAAAACAAAACCATAGTACAAAACTTCAACAGAAATCCAAGGAATACACATCCATGTTCAGAATATATACAATATATACATAATCCACTACCAAAATTATTTTACATAAAGCAGCAGAGAGGGCCTAAGAGGCACAACCCATCACCTATGTACGCAGCCATTTATCAAAAATTAATCCAAAAAAATAATAATCTAGGGTGATAAGAGACAGACAGCCACATCCGGGAAAGAGACTCCTGGCAGTCAGGGAGGCTTGAAACCCCTCCACGCCTTCAACCAAGCCCCCTGACCCCGCTTGTCCCTCTCGAGCACCCGAATCTTCTCCACCTCATGCAGAATGTCATACACCACCACCAATGATGGGGCACTATTCCTTCCACTGATACCAATGATGGGACACTATTCCTCCCACTGATACCAATGATGGGACACTATTCCTCCCACTGATACCAATGATGGGACACTATTCCTTCCACTGATACCAATGATGGGGCACTATTCCTCCCACTGATACCAATGATGGGACACTATTCCTCCCACTGATACCAATGATGGGGCACTATTCCTCCCATTGAAACCAATAATGGGGCTCTATTCCTCTCACTGATACCAATTATGAGACACTATTCCTCCCAGTGATACCAATAATGGGGCACTATTCCTTCCACTGATACCAATAATGGGGCACTATTCCTTCCACTGATACCAATGATGGGACACTATTCCTCTCACTGATACCAATGATCGGGCACTATTCCTTCCACTAACACCAATGATGGGGCACTATTCCTCCCACTGATACCAATGATGGGACACTATTCCTCCCACTGATACCAATGATGGGGCACTATTCCTCCCACTAATACCAATGATGGGACACTATTCCTCCCACTGATACCAATGATGGGGCACTATTCCTCCCACTGATACCAATGATGGGGCACTATTCCTCCCACTAATACCAATGATGGGACACTATTCCTCCCACTGATACCAATGATGGGACACTATTCCTCCCACTGATACCAAAGTTTGGGACACTATTCCTCCCACTGATACCAATGATGGGACACCATTCCTTCCACTAACACCAATGATGGGGCACTATTCCTCCCACTGATACCAATGATGGGACACTATTCCTCCCACTGATACCAATGATGGGGCACTATTCCTCCTACTGATACCAATGATGGGACACTATTCCTCCCACTGATACCAAAGTTTGGGACACTATTCCTCCCACTGATACCAATGATGGGACACTATTCCTTCCACTGATACCAATGATGGGGCACTATTCCTCCCACTGACACCAATGATGGGAAACTATTCCTTCCACTGATACCAATGATGAGGCACTATTCCTCCCACTGATACCAATAATGGGGCACTATTCCTCCCACTGACACCAATGATGGGGCACTATTCCTCCCATTGAAACCAATAATGGGGCTCTATTCCTCTCACTGATACCAATTATGGGACACTATTCCTCCCAGTGATACCAATAATGGGGCACTATTCCTTCCACTGATACCAATAATGGGACACTATTCCTCTCACTGATACCAATGATGGGACACTATTCCTCCCATTGAAACCAATAATGGGGCTCTATTCCTCTCACTGATACCAATGATCGGGCACTATTCCTCCTACTGACACCAATGATGGGGCACTATTCCTCCCAGTGACACCAATGATGGGACACTATTCCTTCCACTGACACCAATGATGGGGCACTATTCCTCCCAGTGATACCAATGATCGGGCACTATTCCTCCTACTGACACCAATGATGGGGCACTATTCCTCCCACTGACATTAATAATGGGGCACTATTCCTTCCACTGACACCAATGATGGGGCACTATTCCTCCCAGTGATACCAATGATGGGGCACTATTCCTCCCACTGATACCAATGATGGGGCACTATTCCTCCCACTAACACAAATGATGGGGCACTATTCCTCCCACTGATACCAATGATGGGGCACTATTCCTCCCATTGATACCAATCATCGGGCACTATTCCTCCCACTGACACCAATGATGGGGCACTATTCCTCCCACTGACACCAATGATGGGGCACTATTCTTCCCACTGACACCAATGATGGGGCACTATTCCTCCCACTGACACCAATGATGGGGCTCAATCCCCCTCACTGACACAGACGATGGGGCAGGATTCCACTCCCTATTGATCGCAGATGCTATGTAATTTTTTTCACGCCCACTGACATTGGGGATTTTTCTATTCCTACTAGCCACAGTCTGGCCCCCTTAAAACCTGAAGGACGGTAGATTGGATTGTTTGTTTAGTAGGGTTGAGATTTCTGGAGGTAGGTGAGGAACACCATGTGTGAATATTAGGTTTTGGAAACTCCAGTCGGTTGGAGAACAGCTATCAGTTTATAAATGTACGGCCGAAAACATGGCCTACACATCTCAGGGAGTTTGGACTTGCCTTCTTCAGGACTTTGGTAGTGTTGGCTCTGTTGGTCATGGGAAGTCCAGTATAATATGATAATGGTGTTCTGAGCTATACCATCCTCCACTCTTCTGGGAAGACTTTCCACAAGATTTTGGAGGGTGTCTGTGGGAATTTGTACCCATTTGTTAGATCAGCTACTGATGTTGGATTAGACATCCACTTCCAAAATCATGGCTATTAACATGGAGTTACCCCCCCCCCCCTTCATGGCCATTGATATGGCATCCCCCTTTTGTTGCTTTGCCAGCCTGTACTTTCTACAAGATTTGGGAAAGGTGTCTGTGGAAATTTGTGCCCATTTGGGAGGTCAGGTACTGATGTTGGATGAAAAGACCTGGCTTACATGTTGGACACCAAAAAAACTGGCGTTCATCCCAAAGGTGTTCAGTAGGGTTGAGGTCAGGGCTCTGTGTAGGACACCTAAGTTCCTCCATCCATCAAACCTATATGAGCTTGTTGGACATCCCATTCATGGCCATTAATATGGAGTTGTCCCCTTTGTGGCGGCAACATCCTCAACTCTTCTGGGAAGACTTTCCAAAAGAAAGACATAGACTGGGCGGAGGGAACCGCGCATTCATTTAAGGCTCGCCAGTTCCTTAATGTCTTGCAGGACAATTTTATGGGTCAGATGGTAGACGCACCAACTAGAAATAAAACATTACTGGATCTACTGATTACCAACAATACAGACCTGATAACAGATGTGGAAATACGGGGCAATTTAGGTAACAGCAATCACAGGTCAATTAGTTTCAGTATAAATCACACAAATAGGAAACATGAAGGGAATACAAAGACACTGAATTTCAAAAGAGCCAACTTCCCTAAACTACGAGCCTTGCTAAAAGGCATAAATTGGGATAAAATCTTAGGAACAAAGAGGAGAGATGGGTTTGCTTTAGGAGTATATTAAATAAGGGCATTAGCCAATGTATCCCATTGGGTAATAAATTTAAAAAAGCGAACAAAAGTCCTGGATGGTTTAACTCCAATGTAAAAATGCATATAAAAGCTAAGGAGAAGGCCTTCAAAAAATACAAGGTTGAGGGATCATCATCAGCATTCAGACTTTTTTCAGAATGCAACAAGAAATGTAAGGGTGCAATTAGGGTGAATAAGATAGAACATGAAAGACACATAGCGGAGGAGAGCAAAAAAAATCCAAACAAATTCTTTAAGTATGTAAACAGTAAAAAAGGGAGGACAGACCATATTGGCCCCATAAAGAATGAGGAAGGACATCTGGTTACAAAGGATGGGGAGATGGCGAAGGTATTGAATTTATTCTTCTCCTCAGTCTTCACGAGTGAATCGGGGAGCTTCAGTAACCAAAACTGCAGTGTTTATCCTCATGACACAACACAGGAAGCACCTCCATGGTTAACAGAGGAAAGAATTAAAATTGGACTTAAGAAACTTAACATTAATAAATCACCGGGACCAGATGGCTTGCACCCAAGGGTCCTTAGGGAACTCAGTCAAGTAATTGCCAGACCGTTGTTCCTAATTTTTACTGACCGTCTACTGACTGGAATGGTACCAGCTGATTGGACAAAGGCTAATGTAGCACCAATATTTAAAAAGGGCCCAAAATACATCCCTGGGAATTACAGACCAGTTAGCCTAACATCAATAGTATGTAAGCTCTTGGAGGGGATGATAAGGGAATATATACAAGATTTTAGTAATGAGAACGGTATCATTAGCAGTAATCAGCATGGATTCATGAAGAATCGTTCTTGCCAAAACCCATCTATTAACCTTGTATGAGGAGGTGAGTTGCCATCTAGATAAAGGAAGGCCCGTAGACGTGGTGTATCTGGATTTTGCAAAAGTATTTGACACAGTTCTCCATAAACGTTTACTGTATAAAATAAGGTGCGTTGGCATGGACCATAGGGTGAGTACATGGATTGAAAACTGGCTACAAGGGCGAGTTCAGAGGGTGGTGATAAATGGGGAGTACTCGGAATGGTCAGGGGTGGGTAGTGGGGTCCCCCAGGGTTCTGTGCTGGGACCAATCCTATTTAATTTGTTTATAAACGATCTGGAGGATGGGATAAACAGTTCAATCTCTGTATTTCCAGACAATACTAAGCTAAGCAGGGCAATAACTTCTCCGCAGGATGTGGAAACCTTGCAAGAAGATGTGAACAAATTAATGGGGGAGGGGCGACTACATGGCAAATGAGGTTCAATGTAGAAAAATGTAAAATAATGCATTTGGGTGGCAAAAATATAAGTGCAATCTATAGACTGGGGGGAGAACCTCTGGGGGGATCTAGGATGGAAAAGGATCTGGGGGTCCTAGTAGATGATAGCAGCAGCTTGGCATTGCATGTCATTGCTGAGCCTAACAAAGCAAACAGAATATTGGCATTAAAAAAGGGATCAACTCCAGAGATAAAACAATAATTCTCCCGCTCTACAAGACTCTGGTCCGGCCGCACCTGGAGTATGCTGTCCAGTTCTGGTCACCAGTCCTCAGGAAGGACGTACTGGAAATGGAGCGAGTACAAAGAAGGGCAACAAAGCTAATAAAGGGTCTGGAGGATCTTAGTTATGAGGAAAGGTTGTGAGCTCTGAACTTATTCTCTCTGGAGAAGAGACGTTTGAGAGGGGATATGATTTCAATGTATAAATACCGGACTGGTGACCCCACAATAGGGAGAAAACTTTTTCGCAGAAGGGAGTTGAACAAGACTCGTGGCCACTCATTAAAATGAAAAGAAAAGAGGTTTAACCTTAAACTATGTAGAGGGTTCTTTACTGTAATGGCCCGTACACACGAGCGGATTTTCCGTCGGAAAAAACTTGGATGGTTTTTCCGAAGGAATTTCTCTCCAGCTTGGCTTGCATACACACGGTCACACAAAAGTTCTCTGAACTTTCGACCGTCAAGAACGTGGTGAGGTACAACACTACGACGAGCCGAGAAAATGAAGTTCAAAGCTTCCGAGCATGCGTCAAATTGTTTCCGAGCATGCGTAGGAATTTTGCGCGTCGGAAATTGTACAGACGATCGCATTCTCAGATAGGAACTTTTCCCGACCGAAAAATAGAGAACCTGCTCTCAGTCTTTTGCTGGCTGGAATTCCGCCATCAAAAGACCGATGGAGGATACACACGGTCGCATTTTCCGACAAAAAGCTCTCATCGGAGTTTTGCTGGCGGAATTTCCGATCGTGTGTGCGCGACATAAGAGCGGCAAGGATGTGGAATTCCCTTCCACAGGCGGTGGTCTCAGCGGGAGGGGCATCGATCGTTTCGAAAAACTATTAGATAAGCACCTGAACGACTGCAACATACAGGGATATACAATGCAATACTAACAATTAAAAACACACATAGGTTGGACTTGATGGACTTGTGTCTTTTTTCAACCTCGCCTACTATGTAACAATGTAATTGGGATGAGGTCAGGGATCTGTGCAGGACACTCAAGTTCCTCCACACCAAACTGGTCCAATGCTTAAACCATGTCATTATGGGGTTGGCTTTATATACAGTCAGTGACCAGAAAGGTTATTTGCACCCCCTTCCATGAGTTGGTAATATACTACCTTATCAGCGCAGGTGGCCTGTTCTGCCCCCCCCCCAGTGCCCAAGGTGACCACCTCTTCTGTCTACCCCTTGGACTGGCCCTGGGCACAGCCATGATGGATTAGAAAAGGGTCAAACTGTTACCACAAGGCTGTGAGAGTACAATTGTCTACAGTGTCTTTGTATGATGGAGGATTACCAGAACCCTCACTGGAGACACCTGAACTATTAGGAGAGGTGTCCACATCCTATTGACCCGTTTGGAAGGTGTGATAGTCAGGTGTCCACATACTTTATGGTGCACATTTACTTCTATCCCTCTCGGTGTTTGTTATCTGGATGAAGATGATGTTGAGATAAAGAAACAAAGAACAATCTGACTCACGGATTTTGGTGCTGAGAGTCTCTGGCAAAGAGAAGGCCCTCTTCGACTCCGTGGCCCCCTTGACGCTGTCTCGCAGGGACCGCACACTCTTCTGCCTGTTGCGGGCAAACCGCGCCCTTTTGATTTTCCACAAGGCGGCGTCACTTAGGTTGGCCACGTTTGTCCTCACAGCTGTGATCGCTGGAATTTAAAATCACAAAATAATGAGGAGCCATTCCTATTTTCGCAGAATAACAGAACATATGGATGTTTCTTCTGTAACAGGATGTGATCGGCGTACTTTGGAAATAAGGCATATATTAAAGATTGTATAATAATATACAGAAAAAAATATTTCTTCATAAAAACAAGAAAAAAGAGCTATAATAGTTCTACAGAACTAAAATATATATATATATATATTTTTTTATATTTATATATATACATACACACACAGTATATATACACTGTATACATGTGAATGCAATCAATGTATCCTAAATCTTTTTGTTTCATTACATACAAGTAGTAGTAGTAGTCCATGGCCATGAGGTATGTTCTCTGAGAAGCTGGGTTTATGTTTACGTAATTTTTTTATACATATTCATTCTTTTTTTTATTATTATTTGGATACAAATTTTGGGTCTGTGGGTCTTACCTAACAAAGGTATTGTAGTTAACCATCAGACTCCAGATCAATTTTTTTGGAGTTAGAAACTGTGACGGGAGTCACTTTAGGCGGGGGGCCCGTGGAACCCAGAATCCCTTGGAGAGGTTGGGAAACCCTTGTTTCAGCTCCCCATGCACCTCCTATGTCTTAGTTACCCTGTGTCAATTGGGGGCACAGGGTGACCAAGAACCTCAGTCTGATCTGTACTAATCGGACTCACTGTACGACCACACTGGAATGTTGTGTATATATATATATATATATATTGTATATTGCCTCATACTATGGTGTACTCTCTGATGGGTCGTTTGGGGTGTGGCTGTATTCCATTGTTCTATTGTGTCTGTCTGCTTTGGGAGAAAAGTATTATGGGATGTGTATTTGCTGTGAGGAGGGAGGGGGAATTCCTCCAACAGCTCTCCCTGCTGATTGGACAGTCTGGAGGCTTGATATGCTACAAAGCTTTGATGCGCAACTTGTTACATTCCAGATCTGGTATCAACCAGGAAGAACGTCAGACCTTTACCCTTTAAAGCCATGGAACTGCAAGTATTAGCATGGCTGATCTTTGGGAATAGGAAACAGGTATGTAACGGATCTATGACAGATCCAATTCAAACTCTGGATAATACCAAAACACTGTTACCAATAAGCGCAGTAACATTGACAGAGAAACTCCAGAAATATGACATTAGACCATGTTGCCTTCCAACAGATATGTATGTGCATATGCTGCTGAGGAGGGAGGGGGGAATTCCTCCAACAGCTCTCCCTGCTGATTGGACAGTCCACCGATGAGAAGTTTGAATATCTCTCTCTATTCAGACCGGAGAAAGCGGTATATGACGAAAGCACTCAAGCGGAGTGTGGGACGTTTCGTTATTGAAACCTTCTCTGTCTACAGAGGTCCCGCCATTACATAAGAGGTCCTCCCATCACATCAGAGGTCCCCCATTACATCAGAGGTCATCCCATCACATCAGAGGTCCCCCCATTACATCAGAGGTCATTCCATCACATCAGAGGTCCTCCTATCAAAATAAAGTTCCCCATCATATCAGATCCTGTCCTTCAAATCAGAGGTCCCCCATCACATCAGAGGTCCCCCCATCACATCAGAGGTCCCCCCATCACATCAGAGGTCCTCTCATCACCTCAGAGGTCCACCCATCACATCAGAGATCCCCCATCACATCAGAGGTCCTCCCATCACATCAGAGGTCCCCCATCACATCAGAGGTCCTCATCACATCAGAAGTCCTCCCATCACATCATAATATAAGAATTCTGTCCTTCATATCAGAGGTCCCCCATCACATAAGAGGTCCTCCTATCACATCAAAGGTTCCCCATCATACCAGAGCTTGTCCTTCACATCAGAGGCCCCCCATCACATCAGAGCCCCCCCTCACATCAGAGGCCCACCCTCACTTTAGAAGCCCACCCTCACAGCATCAGAGGCCCCCAATCACATCAGAGGTCCTCCCATCACATCAGAGGTCCCCCCATCACATCAGAGGTCCTCCCATCACAAAGCCTCCCAATCACACAGTCCCCTCTTCAATTCAGTGCCCTACCTTTTGGCTCCAGCAGTGCAGCAAAGGGTGGGCGGTGGAGGAGGTCAGCAGGAGGCAGACTTCTGTCTTCTCCTGAATGCTGGGGGGTGGCCCCGTATGCCGCCTGCCCTGGATCAGAATCATGCGCTGGGGCTGCCATCACCATAGCAATTAAAAGAGGCTGTGAGTCCTAGCCCTAGAGCATCATCTCCTGTTTTGGTGCTGGTGCCTGTTCCGCCTGCCCACAATGCCAACTCATGACGCTGATCCAGGGCAAAGAGGGTCCCGTGCCCATGACCTAGAAGGCACCCTGTTTGAAAAACACGTGCCTAGGCAAAGTCACTGACTGGAGCACAAAGATGGCTTTTTAATGATACAAGTTGGAGCTTTTTTGAAAAAATTATACTGTAGCTATATATTGGGACATCTCAGGTAAAGTTAATGACTAAAATTTGCAAAGAAAAATGACTTTACAAGATGCAATAATAACTCACAATATGAGCTAAAAAGAAAACTCTCCCTTTATAATAAAACTTGGTGGATATGAAGGTAAAGGAACTCCCTTTCGGGCAGTTCTATATTTATTTGTGCAGCAGAATCCCCATAGAAGTCTCACTTGTAGGGAAGGGGAACTCCTTGTTGCAGTCCAGGTGTAGCTGAGCTTCCAGGGACAAAGTGTCGAATCTGTTCACAAAGAATTCCCAGCTCAGCGCCGGGATGTCCTGCTTCAGGAAGTGGAGGAGAAGGAGCTTGCTGAGGATGGTCGGCCGGTCCTTCACCACCGTGTCAAACTGGAAATCCAGGCAGAGGCAAAGACCCTGCAGAGGTGGAGGAAGAGGGGAGGAAGAAGGGATGAGGATGACACTGAGGAGGTTCTCCAACGGCAGATGATCAGTCTAAACCAAAACCTTTCTAGAGTTCTTAATAGCAGAGCTCTTTAGATCTTTAGATCTACAACTATAGCCCGGTGATAGTTCTGTTTCTAGACCTGCTACTAGGATAGTTAGTTGATCTCCTAAATTAGACACTACTGCCCTACTGTAACCTGGATCCAGACTCAGATATACACTATATTACCAAAAGTATTGGGACACCAGCCTTTACACACACATGAACTATAATGGCATCCCAGTCTTAGTCCGTAGGGTTCAATATTGAGTTGGCCCCACCCTTTGCAGCTATAACAACTCTTCTGGGAAGGCCGTCCACAAGGTTTAGGAGGGTGTCTATGGGAATGTTTGACCATTCTTCCAGAAGAGCATTTGTGAGGTCAGGCACTGAAACTCACCTGCAGGGCGGGCCTCTTGATGGTGTCCAGCAGGAGACCGGCTCGTGTGGCCACAGCTGGGTTGACGTCTTCCACGGCGGTCAAGAAGCAGCAGAACGCGTGGGCCAGCGAATATTTCAGTAAGTGGTTCTTTGTGAGCGAATGGATGTCCAGGAACCGGCAGAGAACGGCAACCTTCTCCACTGGAATGAAAGTCACAGTCAGAATCATCTACACCGGGGATATGCAATTAGCGGACCTCCAGCTGTTGCGAAACTACAAGCCCCATCATGCCTCTGCCTCTGGGTGTCATGGCTTGTGGCTGCCAGAGTCTTGCTATGCCTCATGGGACTTGTAGTTCTGCAACAGCTGGAGGTCCGCTAATTGCATATCCCTGATCTACACCGTGTTCACCATGGTGACCAGCGGGAGATGGTGGGCAATCTACTATGTCCTCACCAATGGACTAGCTTAGGGATTTGTTACCCATCCACTGTAGTACAAATAAAGTTAAGGAAACACCCAAACATGACAAAATCTCCTCTTACCCTGGATGACCATGCCCTTTAAAAAAAAAAGGATAAATAACCCTTAAAGCTCAACTGAACCTTCGGCTTGAATCAGCTAAATACATTCCAGGACCATCAAAACAAATGACAGTTCACTGCTAAAGTCCCAGTAGAAAGGTCTGTCCCTTGCCAACATGCCACAGACCCTTGGGACCCTTGTACTCCATTTGGAAGCAGTGGTCTCTCTCCAGATGTCCGACACTCTCCCTGTTGAGTCAGACCTTTAGCTCTGCAATCAGTAAAGCTCCTGATTGGAGAGCTTTGACAGTGACACAGAGTGGGGGGCAGTGTCGAACCTCTGAGGGCGTTCCAACCTAGCGCATTATCTTTGTGGTAGCTTTATTAGTGTTAAAAGATCAGATGTATACTCACAAAATAACATCAGCAATAAGGCACATCAGAGTCCACAATGTACTTGAAACGGCCTGGTCACCTAGACCAGTCCCAAGCGCGAGAAGACCTCCCAAAAGACTGATGCATTTCAAGTGGGCTCTGAGGAAGAGGGGGCTCTACCCTCGAAACGCGTCAGCACTTTGGAAGGTCTTCTCGTGGTTGGGACTTGTCTAGATCAGTGGTCTCCAAACTTCCAAACTGCAGCCAGAAGCGGCCCTTTCTTGTCCTTTATCAGGCCCTTGGGGCACTTATTCATCCCATGGATACGAGACACCATTCTTACCACTGACACCAACAATGGGGCATAATTCCTATCCCTGACACCAACAATGGGGCACTATTCCTCCCACTGATATCAAAGATAGGATACTATTTACTCCCACTGATGCCAGAAAAAAAATTATATTCCCACTGGCCACAGTCCGGCCCCTCTAAAGTCTGAAGGACAATAAACTGTTGGAGACCCTTGGTCTACTCTAGATGACAAGGCCGTTTAAAGTGCATTGTGGACTTTGATGTGCCTTATTGATGATGTTTTTTGTGAGTATACATCTGTTCTTTTACCACAAATAAATCTATCACAAAGGTAATGCGCTAGGGTTGGTGCTCCCTCTGGTCCTTGTTTTTACAGTATTTCTCCTGGGTCTTCCCCGGCCCATAGAGTTACGGCAAAGCCGGTGCAAATATTGGATTAGCCGAATATGTCTGATTAAATTTCGCCAGTGCACTTCTCTCGAGCGCAGGAGATTGGTCTTTTTTTTTGTCTGCACGGGTGTCGAACCTCTGCAGAGAGACCGCTGCTGCCACATAAAGAGCAAGGGTTCTACTCTGCAGCGTGCTGGAAGGACACAGGCTTTTCTACTCTTTTAGAAATGTTTTGTTTTCATACACCTGGAAAGTATTTAGTTCAATTAAATTGAGACCTCACTGGCCAGATTCACACCTTTGTGTCCCCACTTGTATGTATTTGTGTGTGATAAGCTCAGCCATAGACACGTGCAATTCGTTTCGGTCCAAATTCATTTTTTCAACGAACTTCGACAAATTTGTTAATCCGGAAATATCCGATTTGACGAAAACCAGTTTGCCAAATCTTTCCGAATCTTCAGAAATTTGAATATTCGGAAATCCGGATATTTGAAAATCCAAAAATAAGAATGAAAATCCTAAAATCTGAAATAATAACTAACTAATAATACCTATTACTAACTATTAAATTATAGGTATTGGAATTTCCTTTCAAATTTGGCTGTTAGTGAACGTAACGAATACCAATTTATCCGAAGTTACGAATTATCCGAAATAATGATTTCCGTATCTAAACGAATGGAAATTAAAATTATTTTTATTATTATTATTATTCATTATTAATATGTTCTGTTCCATTTGTTTAGATGCAGCATTCGTTATTTTGGATAATTCGTAACTTCAGATAAATTCATAAATTAGAATATTCGGAAATTTGAAAATCCAAAAAAAGAAAGAAAATCCAAAAATTCGAGAGAACGAGAATCCGAAAATTCGAAATAATAGCTATTAAATTATAGGTGAACATGAGAAAAGTCCTGGACAGCCGCACTCAAATAGAAATTCCCTTTATTCACTAAAAACAATAAAAGTACATGTATGCCACAGCAAGAAGAGGGAAGCTGATGCGTTTCACACTGCAGTCAGTGCTTAACCATAGCTATTAAATTATAGGTATTGTAACCTCATTTCAAAGTTGGCTGTTGGTCAACGTAACGAATACGAATTTATCCGAAGTTACGCATTATCCGAAATAACGAATGCTGTATCTAAACAAATGGAGCGAATAAATAATAATAATAAGTTATTATTATTGTTATTTATTATTATTAATTCTTTACATTCCATTCTTTAGATACGGCATTCGTTATTTTGGATAATTCGTAACTTCGGATGAATTCGTATTCGTTGCGTTCACTAACAGCCAAATTTGAAAGGAAATTCAAATACCTTTAATTCAATAGTTAGTTATTATTAGTCGATTAGTTAGTTATTATTTAACATTTTTGGATTTTCTTTCTTATTTTCGGATTTTCGAATTTCCGAATTCCCGAATTCTGAATTTTCAAAATTCCAAATTTTCTAATTTACAAAAAAAAAAAAAATGAATGAAAGGAAAACAAACAAATTTTTTGGCAGTGCACATGTCTCTACTCTGCCATTCCTGAAAAAACATGAAGATGAACTTTTTTGGTCAACGAACGTCATTGCACTACATATATGTAAATCAGCACCATTAAAAACAATAAGAAAACTCTGCATGCGTTAACTATTCTCACAGGTGTGAATGGGGGTATAAAAGGGCATCACCAGTCCCATGCCAGCTCTCCTCTTCTGTAGTAATGCTCCTCAAGGGTTGAAAGTTTCCAGGTCTTAAGAATGCATGCTGAGCTTCAGTATGGCGGAATCATTCTACTATAGGGTACCTATGGTTCAGAAGAACCTGACATCTACCAAGACTGGGCCAGCGTAAAGAACAGGTACTCCCCATCCTAAAGCATCCATCTAGTGTGGTGTACAGGGCTTGTGGTGGGACCTACACACAGGTGCTCCCCATCCTAAAGCATCCATCTAGTGTGGTGTACAGGGCTTGTGGTGGGACCTACGCACAGGTGCTCCCCATCCTAAAGCATCCATCTAGTGTGGTGAACAGGGCTTGTGGTGGGACCTACACACAGGTGCTCCCCATCCTAAAGCATCCATCTAGTGTGGTGAACAGGGTTTGTGGTGGGACCTACACACAGGTGCTCCCCATCCTAAAGCATCCATCTAGTGTGGTGTACAGGGCTTGTGGTGGGACCTACACACAGGTACTCCCCATCGTAAAGCATCCATCTAGTGTGGTGTACAGGGCTTGTGGTGGGACCTACACACAGGTGCTCCCCATCCTAAAGCATCCATCTAGTGTGGTGTACAGGGCTTGTGGTGGGACCTACACACAGGTGCTCCCCATCCTAAAGCATCCATCTAGTGTGGTGTACGGGGCTTGTGGTGGGACCTACACACAGGTACTCCCCATCCTAAAGCATCCATCTAGTGTGGTGTACAGGGCTTGTGGTGGGACCTACACACACTCAGCCCTCCATTCATGGAGATACCAGTCCATATTGTAAAATTTGATTAGGAACTGTTAGTGGCCAGCCGTAATAAAACAGCAGATTTTGCTTAAGAACTGTACCTGCTTCAAACCTCATCTTCCAGTCCTTGCTGTTGAAGTTGGAGTTGATAATTGTCCAGAAGATATCCGCGCCGTATGGAAGAGACAGAGCATGGAGGAGCAGTGGGACCGCCAGGGAACACAGCTGGGAGAACTCTGACTTCAGAACCCGCCACAAGCTATTAAAGGTGAAAAAGTTAATGAATCTGTTTCAGTTTAATTTGTCCCGTCTCTGATGAACACCAAAAACTGCCTGCAGATCAAAGGACTATGGTAGTCTTTGGACTGCTGAACGCTCTACAAACTTTGGTTGCCCATAGACAACTGAAGGTGGCTGAATGTACATGAACCTTTTAACCAACCTCAACCATCACCAATCTACCAATGGGCACAAAACCATAACTGAGTGTCTACTAGTAGTCAGTAACATTCAGCTGGACTTGTCGTGTAATGCTGAAGAGGCTGTTCTTCAGTTCTACTCATTACCTTGGAGAAGCTACAAAACATCTTCAACAACACAGAATAAGTCCAGATGACTGTGACAAACCACTACCAGATACACCATGACCTGGAGAAATGAGAACCTTCAGAGACATAGTTGGGTGTCCTGTGAGGCTTTATTGGAGATGGGCTGTTCTACCAGACACTACTAGTCTTCCTTTCTAACTCTCCATTTGTCTCCAACGATAAATACCCAATACTTCTGGGTATGGAGGACTCATTAGCTTTACTCCCATTTGACAGCACTGGTGCTTCATTATTGGTCCAGAGCTGTCGCATGGGGTGGCAAAAGTGTCCTCTATATGTGCCAAGCCATGACTTCCAGGTTAAACAGGGCTCACTTTATTTTCTCCTGGTGACCAAGCGGGGTAGTGTGAGTTTGAAGGTATTTAATATATTTTATCAAGTTGTTACGGGTAAAGTTCCAGCTTAACGTAACACTTAAATGTAGTCCTTAACACTGGACCCTCCAACACTCTCTGGTACTGAAATTCAGCTACAGTACAGTGCCTTCAAAAAGTATTCATACCCCTTGAAATTTTCCACATTTTCTCATGTTACAACCCAAAATGTAAATGTATTTTATTGGGATTTTTCATGATAGACCAACACAAAGTGGCACATAATTGTGAAGTGGAAGGAAAATGATAAATGATACAAATACAAATGTGAAAAGTGGGGGGGGGGGGGGCATTTGTATTCAGCCTCCTTTACTCCGATACCCCTAACTAAAATCTAGTGGAACCAATTGCCTTCAGAAGTCACCTAATTAGTAAATAGAGTCCAACTGTGTGTAAATTATTCTCTGTATAAATACATTTGTTCTGTGACGCTCTCAGAAGTTTGTTAGAGAACCTTAGTGAACAAACAGCATCATGAAGGCCAAGGAACACACCAGACAGGTCAGGGATAAAGTTGTGGAGAAGTATAAAGCAGGGTTAGGTTATAAAAAATATCTCCCAAGCTTTGAACATCTCACGGGGCTCTGTTCAATCCATCATCGGAGAATGGAAAGAGTATGGCACAACTGCAAACCTACCAAGACATGGCCGTCCACCTAAACTGACCGGCCGGGCAAGGAGAGCATTCATCAGAGAAGAGCCAAGAGGTCCATGGTAACTCTGGAGGAGCTGCAGAGATCCACAGCTCAGGTGGGAGAATCTGTCCACAGGACAACTATTAGTCGTGTTCTCCACAAATCTGCCCTTTATGGAAGAGTGACAAGAAGAAAGACATTGGAGAAAGAAAGTCATAAGAAGTCCTGTTTGTAGTTTGTGAGAAGCCATGTGGAGGACACAGCAAACATGTGGAAGAAGGTGATCTGGTCACATGAGACCAAAATTCAACTTTTTGGCCTAAAAGCAAAACGCTATGTGTGGGGAAAACTAACACTGCACATCATCCTGAACACACCATCCCCACCGTGAAACATGGTGGTGGCAGCATCATGTGGTGGGGATGGTTTTCTTCAGCAGGGACAGGGAAGCTGGTCAGAGTTGATGGGAAGATGGATGGAGACAAATACAGGACAATCTTAGAAGAAAACCTGTTAGAGTCTACAAAAGACTTGAGACCGGGGCAGAGGTTCACCTTCCAGCAGGACAACGACCCGAAACATCCAGCCAGAGCTACAATGGAATGGTTTACATCAAAGCATATTCATGTGTTAGAATGGCCCAGTCACAGTCCAGACCTAAATCACATTGAAAATTGCTGTTCACAGACGCTCTCCATCCAATCTGACAGAGCTTGAGATATTTTACAAAGAAGAATGGGCAGAAATGTCCTCTCTAGACGTGCAAAGCTGGTAGAGACACCCCCAAAAAGACTTGTAGAGAAAGGGGGTTCTACAAAGTATTGACTTCGGGGGGCGCCATATTAATGCCCCCCCCCACACTTTTCACATATTTATTTGTATCATTTATCATTTTCCTTCCACTTCACAATTATGTGACACTTTGTGTTGGTCTATCACATAAAATCCCAATAAAATACATTTATGTTTTTGGTTGTAACAAAATGTGGAGAATTTCAAGGGGTATGAATACTTTTTCAAGGCACTGTAGTTATTTGGGGCTTTATAAGTAAAAGAGTCTCCTCCATGTAATGGGAAGCCAGTTTATGAAGTGAAGAACGGGGGGTGATGTGACGTGCCGGGGTTGGTGGGTGAGAAGGTGCGGTCAGATGTGGATGTAACATTTGTGAATTGTCTATCATCAGCCCAAACTAGTCAAACTGGCTACAATGCTGCTAGGAATTTCCATGTCCCCGTTATGGTTCTCATCTGTCCATCTCGTCTCCTCAGCCAGATTCCCAGCTGTCAGGACCCAGAACTATGCCTGCGACCTCCGCTGTGTACAGCTGCGTCTCTTCTTGTTGGGAGCCACCTGAGATACTGGACAGCTCCCTGGACAATTCCTTGAATGACCCCACCTTGAACCTTCTGTCTCTTGAACCCTTTGCTCCTCCTATGAGTTTCCTGACTTAAGCCCCGCCTTTGCACCTCTTGTTTGCCAGATTATTGCGCTCTCTCCAGCCAATATCTTGTTTTTTTTCTGCTGCTGTCCGTATCTTTGCTACCACTTGTTATGAACCTTTGGCTTGTCTAATGACCACACTATGGCTTGATCTCTACCTGCTATATCTGGACTCTGGCTTGTTCACCTCCTGGTGGGGGGTGATCCTGAGGACCGTGACCTGGGTCTAACACGCAGTAAAACCCATCCCCACCATCAGGAGCTCTGGTGAATACTGGTTAGTGCTTGGACCCCCCTGCACCTCAGGTGAACCCCCAAGTCATCCACCAGGGTAATCTGTTGCTGCACTTATCCTGCTGGTTGGTGGAAGTCTCTCTACTGCTCTCCCAGCCTGACCCCTTGACCATGACACCAGCATGCTTTGGGGTTAGATGGTCTGGCAGCTTACCTGGAGATCAGCATATGCTCCTGTATGTAGGCAAGGAACTGAAGATGGTCCTTTTTAGCAATGTAAAGACACTCGCCGTGCAGACACAAGGTCTTCAGACAATTCAGCATGTTGAACAGGATGTCCGGTTCATCAAACTTTGCCATCTCCTAAATACAAAAAATAAGGATAAGAGAGAAAAAAAGACACTCTGGCAGGTCTTTCAGTTGAAATCTTACACCCTCTGCCCCCCCACCCCATAACCCTTGCAGAGCTATTGTGAATAATCACCATAATGTGTCTAATATGGTTATTCCCTACAATCGTTCGCTCCGTATAGTGGCCATAATTTGGTGGACACGTGCACTGACAAAAAATTTGCTCGTCTTCAATTCATTCATTTTTTTGCTTTTTTCGGAAATTCGGAAATTCAAAAATTCGAAAATTCGGAATTTTGAAAATCCGAATTTCCAAATTTTTGAATTTCCAAACTTCCGTTTTTTTGCTTTTTTCAGAAATTCAAAAATTCGGAAATTTGAAAATTCGGATTTTCGAATTTCTGAATTTTCGGATTTTCGGATTTCAAAATTTCCTTAATCTTCAAATTTCCGAATTTTCCAATTTTCAAATTTCCAAATTTTCAAATTTCCGAATTTCCAAATTTCAGAATTTTCCAATTTTCAAAATTTCCAAATTTTGAATTCCAAATTTTATCTGAAACTATGAATTATCCATATTAAAGAATGCCGCATCTAAACAAATGGAATGGAACAAATAAAAAATAAATAATAATAATAAAAAAAAGGTTTTATTATTGTTATTGTTTATTTATTATTATTAGATCGTTACATTCCATTCTTTTAGATATGTCATTCATTATTTCAGATAATTCGTAACTTCGGATAAATTCGTACTCTTTACATTCACTAACAGCCAAATTTAAAAGGAAATTCCAATACCTATAATTTAATGGTTAGTTATTATTTCAGAATTTCGGGTTTTCGAATTTTAGGATTTTCATTCGTTTGAATTTTCAGATTTTCATTCTTTTTTTCAGGTTTTCAAATTTCCAAATTTTTGAATTTCCAAACTTCCGTTTTTTTGCTTTTTTCAGAAATTCAAAAATTCGGAAATTTGAAAATTCGGATTTTCGAATTTCTGAATTTTCGGATTTTCGGATTTCAAAATTTCCTTAATCTTCAAATTTCCGAATTTTCCAATTTTCAAATTTCCAAATTTTCAAATTTCCGAATTTCCAAATTTCAGAATTTTCCAATTTTCAAAATTTCCAAATTTTGAATTCCAAATTTTATCTGAAACTATGAATTATCCATATTAAAGAATGCCGCATCTAAACAAATGCAATGGAACAAATAAAAAATAAATAATAATAATAAAAAAAAGGTTTTATTATTGTTATTGTTTATTTATTATTATTAGATCGTTACATTCCATTCTTTTAGATATGTCATTCATTATTTCAGATAATTCGTAACTTCGGATAAATTCGTACTCTTTACATTCACTAACAGCCAAATTTAAAAGGAAATTCCAATACCTATAATTTAATGGTTAGTTATTATTTCAGAATTTCGGGTTTTCGAATTTTAGGATTTTCATTCGTTTGAATTTTCAGATTTTCATTCTTATTTTCAGGTTTTCAAATTTCCAAATTTTAGAATTTTCAAATTTCCGAAATTCCGAATTTCCTAATTCCTAATTTCCAGAACTTCCAAATTTCCGAAATTCCAAAATTCCGAAATGTCGAATCTCCGAATTCCAAATTTCCGAAATTCCGAAATTTTGGAAATTTAAAAGTTCGGAAATTCGGAGATTTGGAAATTGAAAAATTCGGACATTTCGGAATTAACGAATTTTCCAATTTCCGAATTTCCAAAATTTTGAATTTCCGAAATTCCCAATCTCCGAAATGTCGAATCTCTGATATCCAAATTTCCGAAATTCTGAAATTTTGGAAATTTAAAGGGGTTGTAAAGGTAAACATTTTTTCACCTTAATGCATTCTATGCATTAAGGTGAAAAAACTTCTGACAATACCGCCGCCCCCAGCCCCCCCTGTTTTACTTACCTGACCCCTTGAAAAACAGATGCTCGCTCCCGACATCTATTCCTCCGCTCAGGCTGGCCGCTGATTGGCTACAGTGGATGGATTGGAAGCAGCGCAGCCATTGGCTCGCGCTGCTGTCAATCACATCCAATGACGCGGCGCGCTGGGCGGCGGGGCAGAGTGATACAGTGAGCGGCTATAGCCGCCGGCTGTATCACGGGAGCGCGCCCGCAATAACTAACCACCATGCGAGGGAGCTCGCATTAAGGTGGTTAGTTATTGCGGGGAGGAGCTGAGACAGCCGCCGAGGGACCCCAGAAGAGCAGGTTCGGGGCCACTCTGTGCAGAACGAGCTGCACAGTGAAGGTAAGTATAACATGTTTGTTATTTATTTTTTTTTTTTAATTTACCTTTACAACCCCTTTAAAAGTTCGGAAATTCGGAGATTTGGAAATTGAAAAATTCAGAAATTTCGGAATTAACGAATTTGTCAAAATTCGTTAAAAAAAAAAAAAATTCGGAACTGAACAAATTGCACAGGTTTATAATTTGGGATTCTCCTAAAAAAACCTCAGTCAGGAAAATACCACATTATGGCCACTAGAGTGGATGATCGTAGGAAATACACATATTAGATAAATTACGGGGATTATTTGTGTTGGCTGTATGAGTGTTGAGCCATTCGCATAGCAAATTATCTTTATCAACAGACCCATAACTGTGTAACAATCGCACCCTGGGGGGGGGGGGGCTTTAGATACACTCCACAATGGACGCACCTGGAGAATGGTGTAAATTAACTTCAGGGTCACAGGAAGCTGCTGGTAGAGGAACTTGTGATCCGTATCGTTTTTCACATCTGTTAGAGTAAAACCAAGAAAATGAGATGCTGTTTAGTGCGAACGTCGGGCTCCGCTCTTCACTTATTGGATACATTTTCGGTTACATGTTTTAACCCCATTATTCTCCCTTCTCTTCTATCAGTACAGCATAGAAGAGTCAAGGGAGGAATTTGATTGATTGACTGATTGACCGATTGATTAATGTGAGCACTGCAGACTGTCCAGCAATTTTTCTCTCCTAAACATTGATAATTAAAGGGAAGGATCCCGGGGTACCGGGAATTCTACATTAAAGAGTAACTCCACTTTTGTTGAGGTAAAAACACTCCCCTCTGGGTGATGAATGTACATTGCGGGGATTTCAACAAATGTAGCCGATTCCTGCCTTTTGTTGCTGTGAAGAAATAGCAGTTTGTCTCCCCATGTCCTGTGCGGACTGATTCTGAATGGGAGGGCCTGGTCCATTATAATCACCTGGGCAGCTCTCAGGTTTCTTATGAGGAAAGTTGCAGGGTCTGCATCCCCTTAGAAGTATTTAAACCTTTGGAGCAGGGGTCTCCAAACCATGGCCCTCCAGTTGTTCAGGAACTACAATTCTCTTCATGCCCAGTCTTGTCTGTGAATATCAGTGTTTTACAATGTCTTACGGGATGTGTAGTTCCACGACAGCTGGAGGGCCGTAGTTTGGAGATCCCTGCCTTAGAGTATTTCACATGAAACTGAAATTCCTATTGCAGGGGATGCCTAAATACTGACTTGTATCTTAGTGCAGACGTCTACTGATTCTCAATGGGAGGGTCTGGTTTGTTATAATCACCTGGTGCACTCCCCAGTGTTCTGAAGAGGAAAGCTGCAGGGTCTGCATCCCTTTAGAAGTATTTAACCTTTAGGGAGTATCTCACCAAAACTGAAATTCCTATTGCAGGGGATGCCCAAAATCTGATTTGTATCTTAGTGCAGACATCTACTGATTCTCAATGGGAGGGTCTGGTTCATTATAATCACCTGGTGCACTCCCCAGTGTTCTGATTAGGAAAGCTGCAGGGTCTGCATCCCTTTAGAAGTATTTAACCTTTAGGGAGTATCTCACCAAAACTGAAATTCCTATTGCAGGGGGTGCCCAAAATCCCTTTAAATAATGGGAAGTATTGATTAGGTGGTCATACTTGTTGTGTTGGCGGGTGCCGTGGTCTCGGTGTGAGTTCCGGGATTATCGGCGTGTATCTTGGCGGGATTCTCCTCTTCTTCCCCCTCGGTGCCGATGATAAATACCGGCCTGTAGTACAGCAGGCTCTCCTCTAGGCTGTCGGTCGGCTCCTGGAAGGACAGATGGGGGAGGGGTGGGTCAGTGCCATGACGCGCACATTTTTCAAGATCAAAAGCCGTATAAAAATAAATATATTTATCACGTTTGTATTCCTTTTTGCTCCTAATCTTCATTTTAGAAGTCATCAGTGGCACGGTAAGCGCCATCTTTTCAAAAGCAGCGCATGCGCAGCGCACACCCTCTTCCCCTGTCCCAACAACACTGAGCTGCTGGAGATGAGTGAACCAGGTGAGGAACCAGCCTCCGAACTCTGCTGGGTCCCGGAAGCTAGTAGGGACAGGCTGAGGTAAACAATATAGAAGTTTATCTGGCAGGCTTCGGGGGGGGGGGGGGGGGGGTGCCAACCACTTTACAATGTATTTTACAAAAAAAAAAAAGGCCCAAGAAATTATAATATACTGGAGCCCCCTCGACTGCATGGGACATGCCTTTAAGCAAGTGCCGGCTTCCTTGCAATCTATAGTGGCCCCCAGTCACATGCACAAGTGCGAGTCCTTCCTGGCTTCCAGCCCATGATAGGAGTAGAGCGTTATCTGCCATGCCTACCCACCAATAACAAACCAGGACTGATCAGCCATTGAGACCCATTATGCGATGCCACCTGCTGGATGTTTGGTATAATGCTTGCTCCTTTACTTTCTACATGTGAGTGCATTTTTATCTTTTTATTTTACTTATTTCAATAAATATAATACAATTAGATCTGCCTACTCTCCTACTGGCTTTCTTGTACCCTTGATGAGATTAACCACCAGAAGCAGCTCTTTACCCATCCTCCATTGGGTATCATTAGAAGGATGCCACCTGCTGGATTTTTTATTTTTTATTCCTCTATTATGGCAAAGCTTTTCAGATCTGCTGGATTTTGAGTAATGCCTGTATTCCAATATTTTCACATGAGTGGACTCTTACCTTTTTATTTTATTTATATCAGTAAATATAATACACTTAGATCTGCCTACTCTCCTCTTGGCTTTTACAATCATACACTTGTAGCTTTGATGAGATTAACCATCAGAAGCAGCTCTTTACCTATCCTCCATTGAGTATCATTAGAAGGATGCCACCTGCTGGATTTTTTGAGTAATGCCTGTATTCCATATATTATCATGTCTATTCATGTAAGTGCATTTTTATCTTTTTATTTTACTTTTTTCAATAAATATGCTACACTTAAATCTGCCCACTCTCCTCTTTGCCTTCTTGTCTTTTACCACCATATACTTGTATATTGACAAGATTAATCACCAGAAGCAGCTCCTTACCTATCCTCCATTGGGTATCATTAGAAGGATGCCACCTGCTGGATTTTTTGAGTAATACCTGTATTCCATAAATTATCATGTGAGTGCATTTTTATCTTGTTTTTTACCTATTTCAATAAATATGCTACGTCCAAATCTGCCTACTCTCCTTTTGGCTTTCTCAACATTTATCACCATATACGTTTACCGTTGACAAGATTAACCACCAGAAGCAGCTTCTTACCTATCCTCCATTGGGTATCATTAGAAGGATGCCACCTGCTGGAATTTTTATTTAAAATTATTTTATTATGGCAAAGCTTCTCAGATCTGCTGGATTTTTAATGCCTGTATTCCATTAATTCTCATGTGAGTGCATTTTTACCTTTTTGTTTCACTTATTTCAAAAAATACACTACACTTAGATCTGCCTACTGTCCTCTTGGCTTTCTTGTCTTTAACCACCATATGCTTGTAGCTTTGAAGATATTAACCACCAGAAGCAGCTCCTTACCTATCCTTCATTGGGCATCATTAAACAGTCGCCGCCTGCTGGATTTTCTGAGCAATGTATGTATTCTATGAAATTCTTATGAGAGTGCATTTTTATTTTACTTATTTCAGTAAACATAATACACTTAGATCTGCCTACTCTACTCTTTGCTTTCTTGTCTTTTACCACCATATACTTGTAGCTTTGACGATATTAACCACCAGAAGCAGCTCCTTACCTCTCCTCCATTGAGTATCATTAGAAGGGCGCCACCTGCTGGATTTTTGGAATAATGCCTGTATTCCATAAATTATCATGTGAGTGCATTTCCTAAATAATTCTTTGCACAAGTATTAATACTACACTGAAAGTGGCATGTCTCCTCTCTCCTTTTTTATCGTCCCGTATTCAGAGAATTCTGAAGAAGCTGCCATCTGCTGATGTCCATCTGTATGCATGTGAGTGCAAAATCCTATTATTACATATTTTTACTGACTCTCCTATGTCTACTACGCTTAGACAGTGGCGCTCTCTCTCCTCCTTAGTTTTTTTGTTTTTGTTTCTGTAAGTCCTAGGATTTGACTTGGAGTCCCTGTACAGCAGAGCTCAGGCTGGGAGAGAGAGAAGCAGCACTAGGAGCCAGTTAGTAGGATTAAGCTGATAGGAGGAGAAAGCAGAGTGACAAAGAGATGAGCTGTTCTGCTGCTCCTATCATAGGCTGAGGTAGGGAAAGGACCTGTAAGTACTACATCATCACCAGCCCCGAGCTTCAGCTGTCAACATCCAGTGCCGCTCGTGTTCCACCCGTCTCTTGGCGCGGTCTGTTCCACTCTCGGTGGTGCCTGGCCAGGAGATACAATAGAGGACAACCTCGTTTCAGTCTCCTATCAGGCTCGTGACAGCAGCAGAGGAAAAAAAAATCAGGCCTCCTGCCCTGCCAGACAGGGATGTGTAAATCTCAGGACTGGATGGACAAACGTGAATAAAAAAAGCTCCTGTATATTTTTGCTATCCTTGTATTCAGATGCCTGGAGTTCAGCTTTAACCTTCATATCCAGTAATTGATAGGCGATATATATATACGAGGCGCACAACCCCCTCCCTGTCCAGCGGGTAATTCTGATGGAAAATCCCTCTCTCTAATCAAAGAGGAGCTGATCCCTGAAGAGCTCCGCAGGCACTTCATAGGAGGATGAGTGATGTGAGTGTTTGAGGATTCTACTGACACTTCTATCTATCCCCCCCCCCCCTTTTCCTTGTTAATATCCAGCCATTTGTCACCAAAGTTGCTGAAACAGTAACAACAGATCAAGTCTGTAAACTGAAAATTCAGCCCATCAATCATGGCGATCTCCGCAAGCGCGGCGGCTCAGCAAGGGGCTTCGGCTAAAATGCGCGCATCAATAATCCCGCTGAGCCGCTGTGTTTTTCCGGAATATCCCTCAAAGTGTACGAATCATTTTTCAGCCTGACAGCGCTGAGAAGGACGGATTACGGGAAGAGGGGGGGGGGGGGAGTTTGCACTACAGCGAGAACAGCGAGAAGAAAAAAAAGACGATTCTGCTCGCCCCCGGGGTCCACGACGCAGCCATGGAAGGCCGATCGTACAACCTCATAGACGCATGAACAAGTTATTTTTATTTTAACAGTCATTTTCATTTACCTAAAATCTGCCCGGTGTCCCTGCCACGAAGGTTTTTGTGCAGGCACTTCCTGTTATACGGTGACAACATGCTCCTGAGTTGTCACCGAGCTACAAGTGGCTCCTTCAACACACATTACACAGACCAGGGTCCACTGTTGTCACCATCCGGAAACCCGCCCTGAGAAATATAGCTAAACTGTAACAGTGTTGTGATGCTACATAAACATATAATACACAACAACACCGTGTTCCTATATTATAAGCATAGTGACATCACAAAAAATATATTAAAAAAATGCTGTGTGTAAATATAAGTGTGATCAAAAAATATCCCCTGAAGAACGTGGGTTGAGACGCAACGCGTTGGGAGGATGAAAAAACGCCATGGTCCTGGATCCTGGGATACTGTTCACACTTCATAGATGGACATGCCCAAACAATGTCATCATTAAAGGGTAAGTTCACCTTTACAGAAAAATCTGGAAGGTGAACTAACACTGCACCCCCTCACCATCGCACTCGGTCCCGCTGTACCTGAAGCCGTTGATCTCCCGCACTGACACGTCATATCGCCTCTTCACCGTTCCGGGGATCAAAAATCCCCCGCGGCTTAGTCTGCTAACATTACCTCATAGAGGTACGGATAGGAGGCATTCTGATTGGTCAGCGTTGTCACATGTGTCAGTGCGGGAGATCGCCGGCCTCAAGTACAGCGGGACCGGGGGAGATGGGGAGGCGGTCAGGTGTAAGTTCACCTTACAGATTTTCTGTAAAGATGAACTTACACTTTAAGTGTTGGTCTTGTCTAGACCACACTGCTAAATATGTGGAGACCACCCACGCATGGCCACCATCCTCGCAATTGATGCCTTTTTGAGTTACTGCACATGTGCATGGCTTAGCTGCACGTAGCATCCTGCTCCTGCAGGTGGCTGTCAGGGCTGGGCTCCTGCAGGTGGCTGTCAGGGCTGGGCTCCAGCAGGTGGCTGTCAGGGCTGGGCTCCAGCAGGTGGCTGTCAGGGCTGGGCTCCAGCAGGTGGCTGCCAGGGCTGGGCTCCTGCAGGTGGCTGCCAGGGCTGGGCTCCTGCAGGTGGCTGCCAGGGCTGGGCTCCTGCAGGTGGCTGTCAGGGCTGGGCTCCTGCAGGTGGCTGTCAGGGCTGGGCTCCTGCAGGTGGCTGTCAGGGCTGGGCTCCAGCAGGTGGCTGTCAGGGCTGGACTCCAGCAGGTGGCTGTCAGGGCTGGGCTCCAGCAGGTGGCTGTCAGGGCTGGGCTCCAGCAGGTGGCTGTCAGGGCTGGGCTCCAGCAGGTGGCTGTCAGGGCTGGGCTCCTGCTACTTAATGAGCAGCACTTTTCTTCCGGTGCTAAGGGGCTGCTCAGCTGTCGGTTAATTACCAGTCACTCATTGTTACCACAGTGACTCACCTGGTTACCATTAACCCCTTGCTGACCGCGCTATAGCCGAATGACGGCTACATCGCGGACGGCTAGTTCTGGGAGGACACAGCTGATCACAGATTGAGGTAAAGAGCCAATCAGCAGCTCTTTACCACGTCATCAGCTGCGTCAATACACAGCTGATCACAGATGTAAACAGACACCGATTGTCAGCGCTCCTTTCCTCACACTAAAAAGCGTGAGGAGAGGAGAGCCGATAACCGGCTTCTCTAAAAGGGACATCTACACTGATAATCAGGGCACTGATTATCAGTGGTCTGATTATCAGTGCAGTCCCAACAGTGCCCACCAGTGCTGCAAATCTGTGTTCATCAGTGCTGCCTATCTTTGCCCACCAGGGCTGCCAATCAGTGCCCACCAGTGCCTCCTCAACAGTGTCGTCCATCAGTACCGCCTATCAGTGCTCATCAGTGCCGCCTATCAGTGCCACCCATCAGTGCTCATCAGTGCCGCCCATTAGTGCTCATGAGTGCCGCCTATTAGTGCCTATCAGTGCCGCCTATCAGTGCTCATCAGTGCCGCCTATCAGTGCTCATTAGTGCCGCCTATCAGTGCTCATCAGTGCCCACCAGTGCCTCCTCAACAGTGTCGTCCATCAGTGCCGCCTATCAGTGCTCATCAGTGCCACCCATCAGTGGTCATCAGTGCCGAATATCAGTGCCGCCCATTAGTGCTCATGAGTGCCGCCTATTAGTGCCCATCAGTGCTGCCTATCAGTGCCCATCAGTGCCGCCTATCAGTGCCCATCAGTGCCGCCTATCACTGCTCATTAGTGCCTCCTATCAGTGCCAACTATTAGTGCTCATCAGTGCCACGTTTTAGGGCAGCCCATCAGTGCCACCTATCAGTGCCCATCACGGGAGCCTATTAGTGACCATCAATGCCCATCAGTGCAGCGCACATCAGTGAAGGAGAAAAATTACCTGTTTGCAAAATATTATAACAAACTATGAAAACGTTTTTTCTTCACAATTTTTGGTCTTTTTACATTTGTTTAGCAAACCCCCCCCGGTGGTTATTAAATGCCACCAAACGAAAGCTCTATTTGTGTGATAGAAATTATAAAAATGTCCTATGTGTACAGTGTTATATGACCGCGCAATTGTCAAAGTGTGAAAGTGCTGAAAGCTGAAATTCGGCCTGGGCAGGAAGGGAGTAAAAGTGTCCATTAGGCAAGTGGTTAACCTGTCTTTTTAGTCCAGCCTACAGCCAGCCCCCTTTTTTCTTTTTAAGCAGCTTTGCTCATTTCCTCCTTGCCCTTGTGTGGTCTATGTTCTGTAAGTGCTTCCTTCCTGTGTATGACTTGGCCTGGCTGACGCCCCTTCCGATTCCTGTTCCTGATTTTTTGCTCCCGACTACGCTGACTTCTGGTTTCCTGACCCAGGCTCATCTGATTACCCGCTCTGGCATCCAAACCCCGGCTGTTTTATGATTACATTCCTGAACTGTATTATTTTTGCCATTTCATTAAAAGTGGGATTTTAGATGCAATTTCTGTCTCTGTCTGGTTTATGGATCCTGAGAGTGACGACATCAAACCCATCTGTCATGAAGCTCTGCTGTGTCCTTCAATGAACGGAAGAAAAATAAGGCTGATGCTGTGATCCCGGGACATGGCCCTGAGGGCCAGGATGCGGGACTGTCCCGGGACTATTCAGAATAGTTGGCATCTATGTACTCGGTGCTAATGTCATGTGAGAGCTAAATCTACTATAAAAATTTAGGCAAACATGTTGTGTGTTACTCACGGCACTCTGGCATCTACCTGACAAGTAATTCTTGCAGGAAAGTCTCTGGGCAGCAATACTAAGCGGGAAGCAGAGGTCCCCCCTGAGCCCCGGGATTACATACCACCAGGCGGATCTCCTGCTTGGGCGCCAACCGCTCCAGCAGCTCACAGGCCATCTGGTAGCAGAGGATGCTGGACTGACACAGGCTGCACTCCACCGCCTTCTCATCCTTCTGGCAGGTGTGGGAGCCCCCCCAGGGGGCCTGGAACACATTATTTATGATAGAGATGACGTCTTTGGACAGGCTGTTCTCCAATCCCAGTGTGATGCCGTCATCTTGCAACTCCATCTAAAACACAATAAGCAGTTTGTCCCATTAGTCCCATATCTCTTCCACCAATATACCCCCGGGATGCACTCCAGCTGTGGTGAAACTACAAATCCCATCATTCCTCTGCCTCTAGGAGTCATGCCTGTGATTGTCAGTGTCTTGCAATGTCTCATGGGACTTGTAGTTTCAAAAAAGCTAGACAGCCGAGGTTGCCTACCCCTGCTCTACAGCCTTGTTGCCCAATCTGTGGCTTGAGGGCCGCATGTGGCTCTTTTGTATATATGGTGTGGCCCTTGGGTCCCAGCAGCAGGGCCACTGATAAGGCAGTACAGACGGCACTCCAGCAGCGGGCCCCATTAGTTCAAAAGGGGGCCTGGGCACCTGCCAAACAGGAGGAGCGGCTGTACTGCCAAATTGCCGATCCTCTTGTGCCTCCCCCTGCAGCACTACTGGCTTCTACCGCTGCATGGGGAGGCACAAGAAGATCATCAATATCGCAGTACAGCTGCTCCTTCTGCTTGGCAGGTGCCCAGGCCCCCTGTTTTGAACTGATGGGGCTCGGTGCTGGAAGGCCGGCTATACTGCCTTGTCAGTGGCCATACTGTCCGGGCCACTCTGTGTGCATTCCACCTAGTGTCTGGGCCCCCCTATGTGCCGCCCTTTCACCTGTTGTCCGGGCCCCCGTGTGCCCCCATTTCACCTGCTGTCCAGACCCTTCTCTGTGCCCCCCTTCACCTGCTGTCTAGACCCCTCTGTGTGCCCCCATTTCACCTGCTGTCCAGACCCTTCTGTGTGCCCCCCTTCACCTGCTGTCCAGATCCTTCTGTGTGCCCCTCTTCACCTGCTGTCCAGACCCTTCTGTGTGCCCCCCTTCACCTGCTGTCCAGACCCTTCTGTGTGCCCCTCTTCACCTGCTGTCCAGACCCTTCTGTGTGCCCCCATTTCACCTGCTGTCCAGACCCCCCCTGCGTGCCCCCCCTTCACCTGCTGTCCAGGCCCCCCCTGCGTGCCCCCATTCCACATGCTGTTCGGGACCCCTTGTGCCCCCCTTCCACCTGCTGTCCAGACCCTTCTGTGTGCCCCTCTTCACCTGCTGTCCAGATCCTTCTGTGTGCCCCCATTCCACCTGCCGTTCGGTACCCCTTGTGTGCCCTTTTTCTCCCACAGCACTTCCAGCTTTGATAGATAGATAGATAGATAGATAGATAGATAGATAGATAGATAGATAGATAGATAGATAGATAGATAGATAGATAGATAGATAGATATTTTTACCACCATTTATACCTTCTACCGGAATTTAAAAATAGACACAAGCTGTATGGTGCAATGTAAGCCATTGATAGAAGAGTCCATATATTTATAGAGATGTATACATATACAGCAAACCTATACCAGGGTGAAGAGAGCTGGGGAGAGGAAGAGCGGGAACACCAGGCTCTGTACCTGTTTTAATATGAGATCAAACATGAGGATAAAGCAGTTTAGATTCATCTCTTCGTCATCGCAGTCGAAATCGTTGGTCTTCCCCACGGGGTGTCCGTAGTTTTTGAAGGGGCTCCGGAAAGGACTGCGCATGGGACTCCGGAAGGGACTGTGAAAGGGGCTGGGGAAAGGACTCAGCATACTGTGCAGGACCCGGCGCCCTGGATCCGAAGCAATGCTGCTCTGTAAGGGAGATGGAGAACCATGAATACAGGCAACATGGAAGCAGAGGAACATTCGTAGGTCAATAGTAGTGGACCTGTCATAGGTCAAGGTACCCATCATTGAGGTACCCATAGAGGCACCCAATATCAAGGCACCCATCATCGAGGTAACCATCATTGAGGTACCCATAGAGGCACCGATCATTTAGGTACCCATCATCAGGGTAACCATCATCAAGGTACCCATCATCGAGGTACCCATAGAGGCACCCAATATCAAGGCACCCATCATCGAGCAATCCATCATCGAGGAATCCATCATTGAGGTACCCATAGAGGCACCGATCATTGAGGTACCTATCATCGGGGTAACCATCATCAAGGTACCCATCATCGAGGTACCCATAGAGGCACCCAATATCAAGGCACCCATCATCGAGCAATCCATCATCGAGGAATCCATCATTGAGGAATCATCGAGGAATCCATCATCGAGGAATCCATCATTGAGGAATCATCGAGGAATCCATCATCGAGGAATCCATCATTGAGGAATCATCGAGGAATCCATCATTGAGGAATCCATCATTGAGGAATCATCGAGGAATCCATCATTGAGGAATCCATCATCGAGGAATCCATCATTGAGGAATCATCGAGGAATCCATCATTGAGGAATCATCGAGGAATCCATCATTGAGGAATCATGGAGGAATCCATCATCGAGGAATCCATCATTAAGGAATCATGGCGGAATCCATCATCAAGGTACCCATCTTCGAGGCACCCATCACATGATATATAAGAGTAACACGGGGCGTATAGAGGAAGGGTGTAACGAAGATTCAAGCTTTATGGCCAATCTGCTGCAGTGGCACATAAGGCAAATGACTATGGTGAGAGGTCATTACTAGCATGCCGCAAAGTGTCTGTCCAGCAAAAACTTTAAAAACTCTTTCATTACGTTTTTATTGAAAATTTTTAAAAGGAATATAGTGTACAGCTGCAGTCAGATATAGAGATAAAAAATGTATCATTAATGACTAGCAAGTCAGTAGCAGCTGTACATCAAACGGAGACATTTTGGCGAGTAACAAAACATTTAGTGAAACAAACAACACATTAATCATGCGGTCAAAAACAATTTTTCCTAGTTTTGCTACTAAGTTACATTTGCTACACAGTTAAAGTGATTGTAAAGTCTCATTTTTTTCTTTTTAATAACAAACATGTTATACTTACCGGCTCTGTAATGGTTTTGCACAGAGCGGCCCCCGATCCTCCTCTTCTGGGGTCCCTGGCTGGAGCTCCTGGCCCCTCCCTCCTGTATAGTGCCCACACAGCTTGCGATGGGGGGGCACCTGAGCCGAGCCACTGCTCTCTGTGTGTCCATTCAGACACGGAGCCGTGGCTTAGCCCCGCCCCCTCATTCTCCTCATTGGCTCACTGACTTCGATTGACAGCCCCTCCCGATTGACAGGCGGTGTCTCAGCCAATCAGGAGTGACAGTCACAGAGAACCGAGTCTCTCGTGCAACATCATTGGACAGAGATGGGGCTCAGGTAAGTATTAGGGGGGCTGAGGGGGGCTGCTGTCCACAGAAGGCTTTTTATCTTAATGCATAGATTGCACTTTCTGCCTTTACAACCACTTTAATCTGGTTGAAAAAAGACACAAAAAGTCCATCCAGTTCAACCAACATAGAAAAAAAAACACACATAAATAGAAAACCTCCATATACAATCCTGTACCCACAGCTGATCCAGAGGAAGGTAAAAAAAAACCCCCAAAAAAACAGCAAAGCATTATCCAATTTGCTCCAGCGGGGGGAAAAAAATTCCTTCCTGATCCCCCGAGAGGCAATCGGATATTCCCCGGATCAACTTTACCTATAAATATTAGTATCCAGTTATATTTTGTGCATTATAGTTACATTGAATGGAGTGGGGAGGGGTTAGGACCCCTGCTAGCCTTCTACTGCTATCCAAGGCTGCAACATAGGTGTGCGCAGGGGGTGTGCCGGGCACACCCTAATCACCCCCTGCGGATATTTCACCCCCCCCCCCCCAACGGGTATCCTAAAAAAGAATTGTAATAAATTAAAAAAAAAATAATAATAATAAAAAAACTACTGACACTGTCCACTGCCCTAATGACACCAACCTCTGCCCTACTGACACCAACCTCTGCCCTACTGAAAGCTTTACTGCTCTACTGACACCGTCCATGTTTTAATACATTTGGGGTCCACACCTATGCAATAAGCACTTCCTGCCTTGCTGACAACGTTTTACCAGACAGGAAGTGACTGCATGCAGACAGGAAGTGAACAAAACAGGATGCATCAACATCAACAGAACCGAGATGTTAAGAAAAAAAAAGAAATAATTAAAAAAAAGTGTAAATTGTTTACAATACACGGTGCTTTAGCAAACCAAATCTAGTCCAGTGAGGGTTTAGGTGTACCCTTTTGTGACCGACCAACACATATGTGCAGTGGAAAAAAGGGCGGCCCTTAACACGAACATGCTGCAGATATGCTTTGCTGGGCAGTCGATGTTTCTGTGCTGAGAGATCACTCACTGCTCACTCCCAGCACAGGGACAGTTCTCAGGCCGGACTTATCGGTAGCCAGCGGACCAGGTTCCGTTCATGTGACCACTGTGACAGCGGTCACCTGATTGCTGATCCTTCACCCCCCCCCCCCTCCCCGCCCTCATTCCCTGGGCCTTCCCTCCTAAGGGTAAAAAAAATGTTAATGCCTGAGCAGAGTTTTGCAACTTTGACATGTGTTAGTAAAACTGTACATAACATCACAACTACTTTGTGTATCCGGGTGGATTATACCACGTTTTTTCCAGGACAAATTGGGCTTTCATTTGGTGGTAAATGGTAATGGATATCTCCTGATTTATTTATTTTTTATAAGAAGAAAACTGGGCCAAAATAGTAAAGAAAATATATTTTTTTAAATGTAGCTGTATATTTCTTGTTACTACCATAACCTACCCCCAAAGAACAACCCAAAACCAATTCTCCTTCTCCTGACGATCGCAGCGATACCCCATATGTGTGTGTTAGTTGATGTTTATACCCGGAGTATCGCCCAGAAACAATAGTGAACATTTTGTTTTGTTTTTCTATTCTACCTAAAACACACCGACACTAATACTAATAAAGAAAAAGAAAAATCCTGCCCAAAATGTACTGACCATGACCTCTGACCCTGACCTTGACCCAAACACTAACCCTGGCACTGACTTAGATCAAATTTTGATCTAGGTATTTTTTATTTTTAGATTATTTTTTTTTCCTTTTTTTTTTTTCCTTTCTGCAAGGAGAAGAGAGAGAGAGAGAGAGAGAGAGAGAGAGAGAGAGAGAGAGAGAGAGAGAGAGAGAGAGAGAGAGAGAGAGAGAGAGAGAGAGAGAGAGAGGGGAGAGAGAGAGACAGAGAGAGAGACAGAGAGAGAGAGAGAGAGAGACAGAGAGACAGAGACAGAGAGAGAGAGAGAGAGAGAGAGAGAGAGAGAGAGAGAGAGAGAGAGAGAGAAGAGACAGAGAGAGAGAGAGACAGAGAGAGAGAGAGAGAGAGAGAGAGAGAGAGAGGGGGGAGAGAGAGAGAGAGAGGGGAGAGAGAGAGAGAGAGAGAGAGGGGAGAGAGAGGAGAGAGAGGGGAGAGAGAGAGAGACAGAGAGAGAGAGAGAGAGAGAGAGAGAGGAGAGAGAGAGAGAGAGAGAGAGAGAGAGAGAGAGAGAGAGAGAAGAGAGAGGAGAGACAGAGGGAGAGAGAGAGAGAGAGAGAGAGAGAGAGAGAGAGAGAGAGAGAGAGAGAGAGAGAGAGATACATTGTTTCTCTCCCCTCCATTCACAGAATGAGAAATGGGGGGGGGCTTCATGATGACTGATCACTGTGAGAGCCAATCAGAGGCTACCACAGTGATCAGGTGACCCAGAACCGGGAGTTAGTATAGGACCCGGGGGGCTCCCGCTGAGCGCTCCCTGCACAAAGACAAATACGCATATATGTGGCCCCACGGGGAAAAAAAACCCCAGTTCAGTGGAGCTACATATATGCGTACTGTCGGCGTGAAGGGGTTAAAGTAGGGTTGCACCGATACCGGTATTGGTACCGATACTAAGCCGTCATAGTAACTTCAGCCCGGGTTCCCACAGGAGCGGTGTGAGAGAAACCGCATGCAATTTGGACAGGAATCGCACCACATTCCCGTTCTCATGCAATTCTTTGCAGTGCGATTTGAGTCGATTCATTTTGTATGGGCTCAAATCGCACCGTAAGATATCAGTACTGGGTGTCGGCGATGACTGAAAGTATCGGTACTCGCACTTGCCGGTAAAAAAACAGTATCGATGCAATCCTAATTTAACCGCTTCCAGACCAGTTTGACCGCGGCTGGTTGGCTTCCCTGCGCAAAATCACGTTACTGTTCGCAGAGGTCCGGATAGCAGTCACGCGCGCGTGCGTGCTCGCTGCACAGTGGGGGTGCCGATGCTCGTGGCCGACAGATGCTCGCGGCCACGATCGATTGTGAGCAGGAGACACAAAACAGGGACGAGTGTGTGTAAATACACAAATCCGTTCTGACAGGAGTGACAGATCGTGTGTTCCTATTAGCTAGGAACCAGGATCCGTCACTTCCTCTAGTTAGTCCCCTCCCCCCTTCAGTTAGAATCACCTCCCAGGGAACACATTTAACCCCTTCCCCGCCCCCCCTAGTGTTAGCCCCCTGCACTGCCAGTGACATTTTTACAGTAATCAATGCATTTTTATAGCACTGATCACTGTATTAATGCCAATGGTTTCAAAAATGTGTCACAAGTGTCCGATGTGTCCGCCATAATGTCGTAGTCACAAAAACAAATAAAATCGCAGATCGCCACCATTACGAGTAAAAAAAAAAAATGATAAAAACGACACAAATCTATCCCCTATTTTGTAGACGCTATAACTTTTGCTCAAACCAATCAATATACGCTTATTGCAATTTTTTTTTATCAAAAATATGTAGAAGAATACATATCGGCCTAAACTGAGGAAAAAAAATGTTTTTATATATTTTTGGGCGGATATTTATTATAGCAAAAAGTAAAAAATAATGCGTTTTTTTCAAAATTGTCGCTCTTTTTTTGTTTACAGCACAAAAAATAAAAAACGCAGAGGTGATCAAATACCACCAAAAGAAAGCTGTATTTGTAGGAAAAAAAGGACATCGATTTTGTTTGGGTACAACGTCGCTCGACCGCGCAATTGTCAGTTAAAGCGACGCAGTGCCGAATCGCAAAAAGTGCTCTGGTCAGGAAGGGGGTAAAATCTTCCGGGGGCTGAAGTGGTTAAAGGGGCGCCAGGGCAAGTGGGAAATGGTTAATGTCACATCAATGTCCTCAGAGAAATTTACAGATCATCAGAGGTGGTAACGTCTTGCTTACCCGGTTTCCAGGAATGTTCCCGGATATCTCGGTGATTCGGACTTTCCTCTGATTGGCCAGCTCCTTCACCGAGTTCACCCCATCAGAGAACATGCTGATCAACAGCTGTAGGGGGACCACGATGTCCAGTTCTGACAAAACCTGTGAAATGGAGCGACAAGGAAATCAACAACCTCTTTTAAAAAGTTTCAAAGTAAAGACTGGGAAGAAGAGACATTAATTTCTGTTATCTTGGAACACTTTATCAGCTTGAAGAACCTCCAGACATCCAAGTATTTCACTATAGCACAAGGAGACTCAAGCTGGCCATACACTAGAAGATTTTCCAACAAACATTCATATAAACATTTGAAAAAAAAAAAAGTTCTTTAAAAAAATGTTTGCTGTGATAAGTGATAAAAAATAAATAAATAATAATAACAACCTACCTGCTCTGTGTAGTGGTTTTGCACAGAGCAGCCCCGATCCTCCTTTTCTCAGGTTCCCCGCCAGCGTCCCTGGCCCCTCCCTCCTGCTGAGTGCCCCCAAAAGCAAGCAGCTTGCTCTGGGGGGGGCACCCAGGCAGGTGCGCCCCGAGCCGTGACTCTGTGGGTACTATTGTGATAGCTGTGATTGGTCAAAGCTATCACATGGTACAGGTCCATTGTCATTGGCCCTGTACCATATGATCGCTGTGACCAATCGCAGAGATCACAATAGTACACAATGAATGACAGCCTTCGTTTGCAGCTGACATGTGATCCCTGTGATTGGTCACAGCAATCACATGGCGCCAGGGCCGTTCACAACTTGCAGAAATAAAAAGCGCTCAGTACAACAGATTGGGTCACAGATCGCACTGCTGCGTGGCCCCTGGGGTGCACACACGGGGGTCCTCATATGACATCCACCCGGAATAACAGAGCACCCGCCCAGCCGTATTATTATAATACGCCGGGCGGGAAGTGGTTTATTATTAGTAAAGCCTAAAATATATATTTTTTTTTAATTAAAAAGAAAGAAGGACAATGACAGGAAGATAAAGGAGATGTCCACACTAAAGTGTGATCCTGCTTGGCAGGAACAGACGATATCTGTGGATCTCTCTATCCTAGGGTGGAGAAATAAGAAACGTATACAGGACACTCACATGTAGCCAGAGTAAAGCTTGTTCCTGGACGGAGGATGGGTAGCCGGTGAATCGGCAGCTGATAAACCCAAACATCTCTTCCATGGAGAAGGGCAGCGGGCACATCTCAATATCAAACATTTTACTGCGAATGAACCAGAGAATGTTATTAGTACAGTGAATGGGGAAATTGTATGAAAAAATCCGAACAAGGAACTTCTCCAATAACAGAAGTTTATGGTTAGAGTTGGCAGACATACACTTAATTTTTAGTCTGCGACCCCCTTTACAGCAGGACATGTTCAACTGACCTGAGGACCTCTCGGAACTCCTTGAGCTGGTGGTCCGGCACCTCCGTTCTGATGGCCTCGAGCCACTCCGGCATGATACACTCCCAGACCGGCTGGTTTATAACGTTATAAGGAATAAGGCACAAAATTCTATTCAGACCTTCCTTCAGCTGCGTGGCTGTGCTGCAGGACTTGTCCCAATATCCGCCAACCTGGAAGAGTGATACAAGTTACTTTACTGAATAAGGAATATTTCTATGAAGGACTATGAGGTTAACTCTCACTCACCAGCAAAAAAATAAAGAAAAAAGCCTAAAAACAAAATATAGCCACCACATCTAAGGACTGATAAGACTGGGCTTAGATATGTGTGGTCAGAATATGTGTGGGTTTAGATATTTGTGGTCAGAATCATGGGATTTGGCCAATTATTTTGGGACACCTGACCATCTCACCTATATGAGCTTATTGGACACCCCATTCCAAAACCATGGCCATTAATATAGAGTTGCCCCTTTTGTGGCTGTAACATCCTCCACTCTTCTCAGAAAGCTTCACACAAGATCTTGGAGGCTATCTTTGGGAATTTGGCCCATTTATGAGGTCAGGTTGGGGTCAGGGCTTTCTGCAGGACACTCAAGTTCCTCCACACCAAACTGGTCAACCCATGTCCTTATGGAACTGGTCCACACTTGTCAACCAATGTCTATATGAAGCTGCTCCAAAACTAGTCAACCAATGTCTTTTTTGGAGCTGCTCCACACTTGTCAACCAATGTCTATATGGAGCTGCTCCACACTTGTCAACCAATGTCTTTATGGATGGAGCTGCTCCAAACTGGTCAACCAATGTCTTTATGGAACTTGTTCACACTTGTCAACCAATGTCTTTATGGAACTGGTCCATACTTGTCAATCAATGTCTTTATGGAGCTGCTCCAAACTGGTCAACCAATGTCTTTATGGAACTGGTTCACACTTGTCAACCAATGTCTTTATGGAGCTGCTCCACACTTGTCAAAGTCTTTATGGAGCTTGTCCACACTTGTCAACTAATTTCTTTATGGAGCTGGACCGAACTGGTCAAACCATGTCTTTTTGGAGCTGGCTTTGTACAAGGGGCCACAGTCATGGTGGAACAGGAAAGGGTCTTCACCAAACTGTTACCACAAGGCTGGAAGAACACAATTGTCTACAATGCCTTTGTATGGAGTATTAACAGGACCCTTCACTGGAAACACTAGCATTAAAAGTCTGGAGGGATGTCCACATACATTTGTCCGTATTATCTAGTTTTGCTTTTACCTCAACATGACTGTCACATATAGCTGGGATGGTGGACCCTAGGCAGGAACAGACCACATATTTGTAGAACTACAGGTAACAGACCAGCTCTGCAGGTGATCTGTGGCAATGGCAGTAGTACCCTATCTAACAGATCAGGTTACATAGTAAGCCAGGTAATACATCAATGAAAGGGCACAAATAAAAAGATGAAATAATAATTTTCGGCCAGCAGAAGACAATGTCATTGCAAATGATCTAATAGAATTGATTTGAATGGTACTCTTAAGGCTTTGTGGCACACATGAAAGCCATAAACATTTCACTTACTTTATTCTCAGCTATACATCTCTGAGACTTACAAAACTCAGAAATCTCACAGTAAAAATAGACAACCCAGAAAATATTTTTAGTAGATTCTGATTTTTGAAGGAGCAAGCCTGCCCTCCAGTGGTGCCTCTGACTGTCAACAAAGAAGCCCGGCAATGACTCAAAGAGCCCTTCTAATAGAGGGAGGTTGTCTACAAACAGCTGGACGACCAAAGGTCATGCTCACATTTTCATAATTTTCAATTTTTGTGCGATTTCTAAGCACCTAGGGGGGTGATCGTGAGATCTTCCAGCTTGTAAGCCCACAGGTAGGTTTTCCGTTTTTCTGAAATGTTTCTGTATAAGCAGGCTTGGCCCTTTCCTTTATGAAGCAGAGAGAGGGATGAACGTACCATGATAGAGACACCATGCAGCGAGAATCACCATAGCAGGACATGCAATCAGGTCTAGGCCCAACCTTCGGCTACATCCAGATCTCTGATTTAGTGCTATGAAAACCCTGCATGGTTTGACTGTCCTGCACGGAGCCCTGACCTCAACTCTACTAAACACCTTTGGGATGAATTAGAACATGGATAATGAGCCAGGTCTTCTCATCCAACATCAGTACCTAACTTCACAAATGGGCACACATTGCCACAGAGACCTCCGAAATCTGGTGGAAAGTGTTCACAGAAGACTTGAGAATGTTATAACTACAAAGGGGAGCCAATAGTACGACTAAGGCTGTTGCCAAAATGCGCCAGCTGTTTTGCTTGTCACTTTTTGTAACCAGCCATTAAAATCGCTATATGGACTACAGAATTGCCAGCTAAATCCTTTAACTTATGGGGGGGGGAACCCCATATTAATTGCCATGGGAGTAGAGGGGCCACTCCATAATATAGGCCATGGGGATAGGGAGGCAACTCAATAATAATGGCTATGGGGGTAAGAGGACAACTCCATATTAATGGCCATGGGGGTAGGAGGACAACTCCATATTAATGGACATGGGGGAAGGAGGACAACACCATATTAATGGACATGGGGGAAGGAGGACAACACCATATTAATGGACATGGGGGAAGGAGGGCAACTCCATATCAATGGCCATGGGGGGGGTGCAACTCCATATTAATGACCATGGGGGTAGGGAGCAATTCCATTTTCATGGCCATGGGGTAAGGACAACAACTTCATACCAATGACCATGGTTGTAGGATGACAAGTCCATATTAGCCATGGGGGTAGGAGAACTACTCCATATTATTGGCCATGGGGTAGGAGAGCAACTCCATATTATTGGCCATAGGGGTAGGGAGGCAACTCCATATTAATAGCCTTGGGGGTAGGGTGGCAACTTCATATTAATGGCCATGAGGATAGAGCAACTTCATATTAATGGTCATGAGGATAGGGCAACTTCATATTAATGGCCATGAGGATAGAGCAACTTCATATTAATGGTCATGAGGATATGGCAACTTCATATTAATGGCCATGAGAATAGGGCAACTTCATATTAAAGCGGACCTTCAGTAATTTTTTTCAACTTGCCATCTATTGTATCCTAATATGGAGGACAACTCCATATTAATGGCCATAGGGGAAGGGTCGCAACTCCTTATTAATAGCCATGGGGGAAGGACGACAACTCCATAATAATGACCATGGTTGAAGGAGGACAACTCCATAATAATAGCCATGGGGATAGGAGGACAACTCCATATTAAAGGCCATGGGGGTAGGAGGGCAACTCAATATTAAAGGCCATGGGTAGTAGGAGAAGAACTGCATATTAGTGGCCACGGGGGTGGGTGGACAACTTCATATTAAAGGCCATGGGGGTTGGAGGGCAAGTCCATATTATTGGCCATGGAGGTAAGAGGGCAGCTCAATATTAAAGGCCGTTGGGGTAGAAGGACAACTGCATATTAGTGGCCATGGGGGTGGAAGGACAACTTCAAATTAAAGGCCATGGGGGCAGGAGGACAACTTTATAATAATGGCCATGGGAGTAGGAGAGCAACTCCATATTAAAAGTCCATGGGGGTAGGTCAACTGCATATTAGTGGACATAGGGGTAGGAGGATAACTTCATATTAATGGCCATGGGGGTAGGAGGGGAACTTCATATTAGTGGCCATTGCGGAAGGGGGCAATGCCATATTAAAGGCCATGAGGGTAGGAGGACAACTTCATAATATTGGCCATAGGTGTAGGGAGGCAACTCCATATTAATGGCCATGGGGGCAGGAGGACAACTCCATAATATTGGCCATAGGGGTTGGGGGGCAACTTCATATTAATGGCCTTGGGGGTAGGGGGCAACTTCATATTAATGGCTATGGGGGTAGGGGGGGCAACTTCATATTAATGGCCTTTGGGGTGGGGGGGGGGCAATTCCATATTAATGGCCATGAGGATAGGGTAACTTCATATTAAAGCAGAACTTCAGTCATTTTTTCATCTCTCCATCTATCAAATCTTCTGCCCTTGTTGTTGTTTTAACTTTGGATAGTAAAACATTTTTTTCTGCCAGTAAATACCTTATACAGCCCACTTCCTGTTTCTTGTCTGGTCATTAGCCTAGGCTTATGACATCATGCACAGCTCTCTCTCGCTCTAGTGAGAGTTTGCTAGGAAGGGAGGGGAGATGAGTCATAAGAGGGTCAATGAGAGCTGTGGGGCTGCGGAGCTGGGGGTGTGCCCCTGTGTGTCTGTGTAAAACCAGGAAGTGAACAGGCAGCAGCCTCTGCTGCCCACAGTTAAAATGGCTGCAGCCAGACTCAGTGGAGGGAGATTTCTGCAGCATATTTGGCAAGTACCGAATCCCAGTATATATAAAACAATAAAGATGTTTTTATTACAAATTATGTGAGCAAACTGCAGTTCCTCCTTTATAGCCATGGGGGTAGGGAGGCAACTTCATATTAATCACCATGGGGTAGGAAGGCAACTCCATATTAGTGGCCATGAGGGTAGGAGGACAACATCATATTTATGGCCATGGGGATAGGTGGACAACCCCATATTAATGTCCATGGGGGTAGGGGGCAACTCCATATTATTGGTCATGGGGGTAGGTGGGCAACTCCATATTAATGGCCATGGGGGTAGGAGGGCAACTCCATTATAAAGGCCATGGGGGTAGGAGGGCAACTCCACATTAATGCCCATGGTTGTAGGGGGGCAACTGCATATTAATGGCCATGGGGGTATAAAGGAATAGTACATATAGGTGGTAGAGCTCTAAGCTGCTTTTTTACAAGATTTCCAGCCTATCCTTATCTGGTTTACGTAAAAAAAAAGCTTATGTATACCGCACTCAGTAGCTTAAGCTGAATAGGCCCACAAAGCTTCAATTAAAGGAGAGAGTCTGAAGGCAAACAGTCTTTATAAAACTCACATCACTCTGTGAGGCCACTTTATATAAATAAAAGCATCAGTTTAAAAATGTAAAAACCTGAATATATAAATAAAATGGACCCCAATCTATTAACATTTTTCTTTTAGTAAGAGATGTAGCCGCCGGTGAGGGTCAGCCATAGGCTCAGAAAACCGCTCATCATTGGGCTCAGAACCTACCCTGGCGAACTCCATGGGTTTGGGCAGCAGGCACATGACCATGACATCGAAGCGAATGTCGCACACCGTCTTCAGCCACTTGGTGACAAACTGAGGTTTGAGCTTCTCAACAAGGCTGCCGACCTCGTCGTCCATCATGTAAGCCGTGGAATGGAACCACTGGAACACCATGCTGACCAGCCGGGCGAGGCTCTCGGTGGGAGTGTTCTCGCTCGGCGTGCATAGGCTCACCTGGTACCGTATAACAGAAAGCCAAAAAAAAACGGTTACTGCTGTTATTGGATGGTTGGTGGTTTACGTAACTGTCAACATCTCTTCTTTGCTTCCATTTGGTTTCTTAAATATACAATTAAAGAAACTATTCCACTCTAGATCTAGTAGGACTCATTAACGAGCTTCTGCCTCAACTTCAAATTATACAAACTTTGCCAACCTTGGGTTAACACTATACAGCGCCCCCAGCTGGCAGATCACCTATTAGAGTAGGCCTGCCTTGAACATTGAGCTGGTATCCCATTGTCTTAACTAGTGGTTATGCCTAATAGTTGTGATTGTGGAGGTTTCTTCTGGGGGAGCTTCCCACCTTTGGTGGAGCCTCCATGGTATAAGCCCCCTACGAGGCTAACTAATGTAAGTAGTGTCAGGGAGTAATTAAACTTGTATGTATGTCTGTGTGAGTGACTTGTATTTGAGTGGAACCCCCTGCTGATCCCACCAGAAATCTGGTAAGCTGGTAACAATGCTGCACTTGGATAACTCAAACCCTGTGGACTGTAGACCTATCTCAAACTTTGTGGACTATAGAACTTGGTAAGCTGCAATGCATTCCATTTGAATTCAGATAGACTTTAATGTTTTTGGCTATTGGGCACTGTACACACACAGGTAACACCCCTCACCAGGAACCAGATTCCGAACTGGCTGAGTAGACGCTGGTCGTGTTTGTCATCATCTTTGTTATCAAAGTCGGTGTTGTCCAGCGAATGATGTGAGGAGGCCAGGCCCATCTGCCTCCGCCGGTTCATCTCGTACTCCCTCTGTTCCGCGTGATACTCCGCCTCCTTCAGTAAACTGAAAAGATAACCAGAGATGAGCGGCTCTGGATGTAGTAGCAGCCATGATAGTTTATCAATTAAAACACCAACTGGAAACTGCGCAAAGTCAGGCATAAAGTAATGGTGAGCTGCAAACATAAAAAGAGGATATCCTCTCTGATATGGTGCTACAAATAATAAGTGTTGCGCTAAAAAAAAACATCAAACCAAAGAAAAAACAAACAAAATAAATTTGAAAGCAATCCAAATGATTCATCTTTAACACAAATAGAGTGAGACCAAGTCCCCTTTAAACATATCGAATGAGTGGACTTCTTCCTGCTTCAAAAAAAGTATCCAAGTATCACCAGTGTCCCCCATCACCAGGAATGGAAGATAAGATGCGGGCTTACCAGATAGAAATGACCCTTCTTTTTCAGAGTGGTCTACAAGAGCTCAGCCAGCAGCTGCCCAGGATCAATGGCGTCTCTCCACGCGGGTCTCAGGACTGTCCGCCTGCGCTGCTCCTCGGACAAGTCGTTATGGTTCCCAAGCAATTAGGATCATGCAAAAGTAAACAAATATACGCTCCTCATAGTGTAGGAAATCACCAAACATCATTTATTAAGCATAAAACCGCACTTACAAACAATAAAAAGAGTTGCGCTTATCCGTATAATGACCAGCCAACAAAACACAGCGCACTTCCGGTTTACTTCCTGTACTCAAAGACCTCAAGCAGAGGCTCCGCCCGACGTGTTTCGTCATAAAACAGATGTCTTCCGGGGCTAGCATGTCGGGCGCGGCCTCCCTGTGACATCATCGCATACAGGAAGTAAAGCGGACTGTTTTTCCGGCTGGTGATGATACTGATTTGCGCAATTCTTTTTATTGTTAATAAAATGTTTCATTTATTTTAATTAAACTAACAATTTAATTAAACAATTGACAATTTAATTAATTGTTGTGCGGTTTTATGCTTAATAAATGGTGTTTGGTGATTTCTACACTATGAGGAGTATATATTTGTTGTTGTTGGGACATGTGTGGGGAGACGCCATTGATGCTGGGCAGCTGTGGGATCACCCAGTAGTCGGCCACAGAGCGTCTCAGTGAGCTGAGTCAAGAAATCTAGGGTAGGAGAAAATAATGTATAGAAGTCCGGAGCCTATTGGGGGGGGGGGGTTTGCAGTGCATTTTCATCGACTGGCGACGGTGGACATTGTTTTAATACTAATAACACCTGTATTTGGTGTCATATATTGCTCGATGGTATGTTACATAGTTACATGGTTCATAAGGTTGAAATAAAGACACCAGTCCATCCAGTTCAACCCATGATGTGTGTGTGTGTAAGTGTTGATGTCACATTGTATATCCTTGTATGTATGAGATCCAGTGGCGGCTGGTGGTTTTTTGTTTGGGGGGGGCGCAAGCAACCCCCCCCCGTGGCACCTCAAAAACTGTCTGCCGGTCCATCGGCACTTACCCTATCTGTGGTGGGCACATCCGGGATCGGCAGGCACATCGGGGATCGGAGGGCACATCGGGGATCAGTGGGCGCACAGCGGCGGGGATCGGCGGGCACATAGGGCAGGGGATCAAGCGGTGGGCGTCTGGCAGCGTCTCCTGTGTCCTCTTCTCTTCTGAGATCACAGCGGCTTCCGCTGTGCGTCTCCTCCCCTCTCCTTCCTAGGCGTCCAATAGGATCGCCTGACCTTTCATTCAATTGGGAAACGGGTAACAGGCCCCCGCTTCCTGATTGGTGGAGAGTTGATTCAGTGTTATAAAAGCGAATATTCATTTGCTTTTCTAACACACCTGGGTGGGCTCATGGCACAATGCTCTGTGCTCCGAGTCCACCCTATTTTGAAGCCTATTAGAGCCTATGGCTCTAAACAGGTGCTTCAAAAAACACTCCCCCCCCCCGCTGTAATTCATGCCCCTGGTGTCCTGAAAGGGGCCAGACGCAGAAATAGGGTGTGGCCGCGGACAGATTCATGCTGTGCATGAATCCATCCATTAACCATATGGGGGGGGGTGGTGTGAATAGAGGGGGCGGCGCCCGTGTGCCCTCAATGGAAGGGCCTCCCATGTTGCGATCATTAAGGTGCCCATCTAATAGCTTTTTGAAACTATTGACTCTCCCTGCTAATACCACCGCTTGTGGAAGAGAATTCCACATCCTTACCGCTCTGACAGTAAAGAACCCTCTGGAAAAAAGAATCTGACAGAGAAACCTAAATAAGGTAAAGACAGTAGACAGTAAAGAACCCTCTAAGCAGTTTAAGCTTAAACCGCTACTCTTCCAATTCCAGTGAATGGCCGCGTGTCTTTTTATATTCCCTGTCACTGAAAAGTTTTTTCCCCTATGCTAGGGTCACCGGTACAATATTTGTACATCGCTATTATATGTACTTTATCTAACATCCGATAATGTATCTAATGCTTTGAACATTTAGCAAATTATTACCAATGTTATTTATTTAGTAAATCAAACATTACCACCTTTCCTCTACTTACCCCTGATGAAAGACATTTATTGTGTCTGAAACGCGTTGGGACGAAGAGGATATATATATTCACACCAAGCTTCTGTTCATATATTGAGTACTCAGCCGTTGTTGATACATTATATGAATTTTTGTTATTTATGCGCGCTTTTACCTGTTCACACAAAATTCTGCGATTTTACACACTTCATTAAATCGAGAATTTCTGGTTGCCCTTAAAAGTTTTATTTGTGTTAAAGAGACTAATAATTTAGATTGTATTTGAATTCATTTTTTTGTTTTTCCTTTACTTTTTTCTTTGGTTTGCTGATTAATTAGCGCTTATTATTTGCAGCATAACAAGTCCATCAGCTTTATCCTCCCGCGGGAAAATATCAATGAAAATTCCATAAATCTATCCCATAGTTTGTAGCCGCGGGTAACGTTCACGTGAACTAATCAATAAACGCTTATTGGGATTTTATAACCAAAAACATGAAGCAGAATACATACTGGCCAACTTTTATGAAGAAATTTGTTATTTTTTTTATTTTTTTTTTTGTGGTTTGCGACATTCACAATAAAAAGATAACTTCAAGAAATTCGATTTTTTTTTTTATTGGACACGTTTTATAGCAGAAAGTATCATTTTTTAATTTTATTTTTGTTTTGTTTTTTCAAAATTGTCGGGGTTTCTTGTTTTCTTCAAGTACCACCAAAAAGAAAAACTCTGTGTGAAAAAAATGACCTACATTTTATTTGGTGTCGCATGACCGCGCAATTGTCAGTTAAAGTAACGCGGTGCTATTTAGCAAAAAATGTAGCCTGGTCATTAAAGGGGGGGGGTAAATCTTCAGGAGCTAAAGTGGTTAAAGTGCACGTAAAAGGCTCCGGATTTTGTTCTTGGCCTGTTCTGGTTGGTTGGATTTCAGAGCTTGCAATCTAGAATACCTTATCACGGCCTCTACGGCGCACACCAGCTCCTCCGCTCCGCACTCTCTGGTGTTAATAGGGGGCGGGGACGTCTGGAAGAGGTGCGCCTCCGATGAGGAAGCTCCTCCCGCCTCTTGGTTATGGTGGTAGGAGTGGCAGCGTTTGCAGTAACGCACCGGCCGGTTACCGTGACGGCCGCAGCAGCCGGCGGAGAAGCAGGTCACCACCGCCCTCCTGACGTGAGAGCTGCAGTTCTGGAAAATACAGAGAAGGGAATATAAGAATTTCATATATAGATGTCCTGAGAGGAGGAGGCAGGCGGGGTCCAAACTGGGACCTCTGAGCCTCCAACAGGCGGGGTCCAAACTGGGACTCGATGGGCCTGAGAAATGGAGAATTCAAAATAAATAAATAAATAAATAAATAAATAAATAAATAAATGGGATGAAGAGCCTTTGAGTCACCATAACGTATTACCATTAAGGTCCCGCCCACTGAACCCCCCCTCCCCCCCCATGGTCTGCATTGCATCTGCCCCCTTTGCAGGTGGGTTTACCAAAATCACACCTGGTTGGTCCCACCCAGACCCCACCTCTAAATATGTAGGAATAGGCATGTGCACGGGGTGTGTCAGGGGTGCCTGGGCACACCCCAATTACCCCGTACACACGAGCATTATACAGGGCTTTTTTTCCAGGCGGAACTTGCCAGTACTTCGCTCCGACACCTCCACCAAAAGACACAGTAATGGGGGGTGTCTCTTGCTGGATATGGGGGGGTGTCTCTTGCTGGATGTCTCTTGATGGATATGGAGGATGTCTCTTGATGGATATGGGGGGTGTCTCTTGCTGGATATGGGGGGTGTCTCTTGCTGGATATGGGGGGTGTCTCTTTCTGGATATGGGGGGTGTCTCTTGATGGATATGGGGGATGTCTCTTGATGGATATGGGGGATGTCTCTTTCTGGATATGGGGGGTGTCTCCTGCTGGATATGGGGGATGTCTCTTGATGGATATGGGGGATGTCTCTTGCTGGATATGGGGGGTGTCTCCTGCTGGATATGGGGGATGTCTCTTTCTGGATATGGGGGGTGTCTCTTTCTGGATATGGGGGATGTCTCTTGATGGATATGGGGGATGTCTCCTGCTGGATATGGGGGATGTCTCTTGATGGATATGGGGGATGTCTCTTGCTGTATATGGGGGATGTCTCTTGATGGATATGGGGGGATATCTCTTGATGGATATGGGGGATGTCTCTTGCTGGATATGGGGGATGTCTCTTGCTGGATATGGGGGATGTCTCTTGATGGATATGGGGGATGTCTCTTGATGGATATGGGGATGTCTCTTGCTGGATATGGGGGGTGTCTCTTGCTGGATATGGGGGATGTCTCTTGCAGGATATGGGGGATGTCTCTTGCTGGATATGGGGGATGTCTCTTGATGGATATGGGTAGTGTCTCTTGCAGGATATGGGGGATGTCTCTTGCAGGATATGGGGGATGTCTCTTGCAGGATATGGGGGATGTCTCTTGCTGGATATGGGGGATGTCTCTTGATGGATATGGGGGATGTCTCTTGCTGGATATGGGTAGTGTCTCTTGCTGGATCTGGGGGATGTCTCTTGCTGGATATGGGGGATGTCTCTTGATGGATATGGGGATGTCTCTTGCTGGATATGGGGGGTGTCTCTTGCTGGATATGGGGGGTGTCTCTTGCTGGATATGGGGGGTGTCTCTTGCTGGATATGGGGGGTGTCTCTTGCTGGATATGGGGGGTGTCTCTTACTGGATATGGGGGATGTCTCTTGATGGATATGGGGATGTCTCTTGCAGGATATGGGGGATGTCTCTTGCAAGATATGGGGACTGTCTCTTGATGGATATGGGGGGTGTCTCTTGCAGGATAAGGGGACTGTCTCTTGCAGGATGAGCAAGTGCAAGTGAGGGAGTAAGGGACCGATGAATCTCTCCTCGGTCCCTTACTCTGTCTCAAAAGTGAGTTATAAGGGGTCTGTTTAGACCTCTGATCTTTCACCAAAGCCCCTCAACGGGGGTCCTAAAAAATGTGTAAAGAATAAATAATAAAACAACAAAAATCAAAAACTACTGAGACCAATGGAGGAACTACCAGGGTCACAAAGATCACACTTGTGACTGGGCTCTGGCATTCCGCCACCGTGGGAGGACGCTGAGACGGCAGGAAGGTGGCCTGCTGCGGGACTGTATTAAAGGGTCCCACAATGGAAGTAAAGGGCCCCAGGATCAGTGGGAAGGGCCCGGGGCCCTTCATGGTTTCTTGCACCGGTTTCTTGCCCTGAAGGTTCTAGTTACGCCTCGGCCCCAAAGTGTCTTTTGGTGGAGATTGAGAATAGAAAGAATTACAATTACAATACAAGAAGGAGAAGGTCCCGTGTAAGCTCACACTTGGACTGATAGCACAAATAATCACATGGGATGCAGCAATTGTACAAATCAATGAGGCATAAAGATGATGAAGAGGCCACAAGCAGACACGTCACAGTGGCAATGGATGATTGGGTGATGACTGCGCCATACCGATCTTACCTTTTTCTGACAAATGGCTGAAATTTCAGCTGTATGAGATATACATAAAACTCAATGAGAAACGCTAGGCCATGCGGTCATAGTCATCATTACATGAACACTCAGAAACGTCAACTCAGCTTTCAATTACTGTAAATGGATTTGAGATTCAAGAGCCATACCTTGGGTGGACATGCCGGATATACATTTATTCCAATTTATTGTAATGCAAGATTGAGTAGAAGATAATGCAGTATAGTCAGTGGGGTCAATTTACTAAAGGCAAATAGACTACACTTTTGAACCTTGGGGTACACCACTAATGACGCCAAACCTTGGGGTACACCACTAATGACACTGAACCTTGGGGTACACCACTAATAATGCTGAACCTTGGAGTACACCACTAATGACACTGAACCTTGGGGTACACCACTAATAATGCTGAACCTTGGAGTACACCACTAATGACACTGAACCTTGGGGTACAATACTAATGACACTGAACCTTGGGGTACACCACTAATGATGCTGAACCTTGGAGTACACCACTAATGACACTGAACCTTGGAGTACACCACTAATGACACTGAATCTTGGGGTACAATACTAATGACACTGAACCTTGGGGTACACCACTAATGATGCTGAACCTTGGAGTACACCACTAATGACACTGAACCTTGGGGTACACCACTAATGACACTGAACCTTGGAGTACACCACTAATGACACTGAACCTTGGAGTACACCACTAATGACGCTGGACCTAGGGGTACACCACTAATGACACTAAATCTTGGAGTAAACCACTAATGAACACTGAACCTTGGGGTACACCACTAATGACACTGAACCTTGGAGTACACCACTAATGACACTGAACCTTGGAGTACACCACTAATGACACTGAACCTTGGAGTACACCACTAATGACACTGAACCTTGGGGTACACCACTAATGACACTGAACCTTGGAGTACACCACTAATGACACTGAACCTTGGGGTACACCACTAATACAAATGAACCCTGGGGTACACCACTAATAACGCTGAACCTTGGAGTACACCACTAATAACACTGAACCTTGGGGTACACCACTAATAACACTGAACCTTGGGGTACACCACTAATAACACTGAACCTTGGGGTACACCACTAATAACACTGAACCTTGGAGTACACCACTAATGACACTGAACCTTGGGGTACACCACTAATAACACTGAACCTTGGAGTACACCACTAATGACACTGAACTTTGGAGTACACCACTAATAACACTGAACCTTGGAGTACACCACTAATGACACTGAACTTTGGAGTACAACACTAATGACACTGAACTTTGGAGTACACCACTAATGACACTGAACTTTGGAGTACACCACTAATGACACTGAACTTTGGAGTACACCACTAATGACACTGAACCTTGGAGTACACCACTAATGACACTGAACTTTGGAGTACACCACTAATGACACTGAACCTTGGAGTACACCACTAATGACACTGAACTTTGGAGTACACCACTAATGACACTGAACTTTGGAGTACACCACTAATGACACTGAACCTTGGGGTACACCACTAATGACACTGAACCTTGGGGTACACCACTAATGACACTGAACCTTGGGGTACACCACTAATGACACTGAACCTTGGGGTACACCACTAACAACACTGAACCTTGGGGTACACCACTAATACAAATGAACCTTGGGGTACACCACTAATACAAATGAACCTTGGGGTATACCACTAATACAAATGAACCTTGGGGTACACCACTAATAACACTGAACCTTGGAGTACCCCACTAATGACACTGAACTTTGGAGTACACCACTAATAACACTGAACCTTGGAGTACACCACTGACACTGAACCTTGGAGTACACCACTGATAACGCTGAACCTTGAAATACACCACTAATAACACTGAACCTTGGAGTACACCACTAATGACACTGAACTTTGGAGTACACCACTAATAACGCTGAACCTTGGAGTACACCACTAATGACACTGAACCTTGGAGTACACCACTAATGACACTGAACTTTGGAGTACACCACTAATGACACTGAACCTTGGGGTACACCACTAATGACACTGAACTTTGGAGTACACCACTAATAACACTAAACCTTGGAGTACACCACTGACACTGAACCTTGGAGTACACCACTAATAACGCTGAACCTTGGAGTACACCACTAATAACACTGAACCTTGGAGTACACCACTAATGACACTGAACTTTGGAGTACAACACTAATGACACTGAACCTTGAAGTACACCACTAATAACACTGAACCTTGGAGTACACCACTAATGACACTGAACCTTGGGGTACACCACTAATGACAGTGAACCTTGAAGTACACCACTAATAACGCTGAACCTTGGAGTACACCACTAATAACGCTGAACCTTGGGGTACACCACTAATGACACTGAACCTTGGAGTACACCACTAATAACACTGAACCTTGGGATACACCACTAATAACGCTGAACCTTGGAGTACACCACTAATAACGCTGAACCTTGGAGTACACCACTAATGACACTGAACCTTGGAGTACACCACTAATGACACTGAACCTTGGAGTACACCACTAATGACACTGAACCTTGGAGTACACCACTAATAACACTGAACCTTGGGGTACACCACTAATGACACTGAACCTTGGGGTACACCACTAATAACACTGAACCTTGGAGTACACCACTAATGACACTGAACCTTGGGGTACACCACTGATAACACTGAACCTTGGGGTACACCACTAATGACACTGAACCTTGGGGTACACCACTAATGACACTGAACCTTGGAGTACACCACTAATAACACTGAACCTTGGGGTACATCACTAATGACACTGAACCTTGGGGTACACCACTAATGACACTGAACCTTGGGGTACACCACTAATGACACTGAACCTTGGGGTACACCACTAATGACACTATAATATCGCCAGTGTTAAAATCCTGGCGTTTGATTTCCTTTTAAACATATTCTGTTATATTCTTTGTAACATTTAAACGATGATAGTGTTCCTTCATTTTTATATTTTTTAAAAGCTCTTTTTTTAATAATTATAGCTTTTTTAACTTTGGCCGTTAGCCACATTGTTTTTTTTTTAACCTTTTAAACTTGTTGCTAGTGTTGGGCATACGGTTCGGCATGAGCAAGAGTTCAGGCCGAACACTGGCTGTTCGCCCATTCGGCGAACACCCGAATTGTCGGGGGCGTTCGAGTGTTTTTTCAGCCCGCCGAACGCCCCACAATGCACTGCACGCTGCACCAGAAGCCCTGATTGGCTGAAGCTATGAAGGCTTTGCCCAATCAGGGCACAGAGTACTGTCAGAGCCATGATTGGACAGTGTCATGATGACTCTATCCAATCATGGCTCATAGACCCACCCCACACTATAAAAAGGTTCCTTCCCAAAGCAGCCATTTGTAGTGTGATATTGGAGTGGAGGGAAATAGAACAGGGCTCTGTTCAGTGCTACTAGAGAGGCTTACTAAACCTTCCTCATCCTCCTCCTCCTCCGTGACCCGAGCAGAGACTAGTTCTATTCTACTTTCTCGTCCACAGCTACTCCTGCCATAGACCCAGCATCAGGCATGTAGGAATCAGCTGAGTTATTTGAACACAGCATCAGCCACTTCCCCCTTGATGATGCCCAGCCATTACTTGATTCATCAAGAGTACCTCTAGAGGGTTACGGTGTGAATGCACCACCTACACGCAAAGCCCAATTTTTCCGCACCTGTTATTGCTATCCAAAGTCTGCGAAAGAGACACCAGAATTTATCCAAAAAATCTCTAATCTTGTTCCGAGTGCACTAAATTGCGGCCTCATCATACAGACCAGCCCCGCTAGACGTTGTTTACAAAATAAGGAACGCTTGAATGGAGAATGCCATTTTTTGGCTTTATTTATGTTATTTTTGCTGCAGCAGGTTCTCAACATGGGTTCAGAGGCGCCACTTTACAGGCAGACTAAGGGGACCCTCCAGGCGCTAAATTTAAAGGAATTTTCACGGTTTCAATTTAAGCATCAATTAATCACTGGTCATTTAAGAGGCAAACACAGAGGGCTGCCACCCCTATACAGTATAGTCTTCTACTTGATCTTGCACTGGAATACATTTATATTGGACTATCAACCCATGGCATGGCACGTCCGTCTCAAATCTCAAGTCTTCAAGTTTTATAGGCAAGAACTTAAAAAACACATAAAATAGTACTGATGGCTTGGGGGGGGGGGGGGGCACTCAGCGGGAGAGCTTGGAGATGGGCTTTATATCACACAGTTGGCCTCTTATATCATAATTGGCATAATCTGTATACATTGCCTCACACCGACCAATCAAAATCTACCCTGGAAAATGGCAGCTGAAACCTGAATGTATGGATCCCATTGGTGGCTTAGTACAGACCCTTGGGTGTGTAAGAAATACTTTACAGAAAATTAAAAGGAAAATTTCTCCCCAAAAAATCCCCCATCTTCTATCATATGTAGACTGCAAAACTCAGAAAAGTCAGAAACAACATGAAACGTACCTTGAGGGAGAAGCACGTCGATGAGCCATTCACCGTGATCCCTGCGGAGGAAGACAGAACCCTTCTGTGATACATTGTATACGGTTTATCCTCTGTTATCTACAACACAGGCAACATATTCTAATCTATCAATCCAGTCGAGGTGTCTGGTGGTGTCCAGCCGGTCCCGGGCAACTGATAGACAAATAATCTGATCCGACCCGAAGAGGAGACCACCGACCCTCCCGCCTGAGTATCGTCTGCATGGCCCAGGACAGTTTGGTGATCCAATATTGGAAGAGAAGAGGACCCCGTATACAAGATGTCAGACAGTCAGACTACAAACAAGAGCCCACCCTACATCAGGGTCTCCACCAGAGCCCACCTTACATCAAGGTCCCCACCAGAGCTCACCTTACATCAAGGTCCCCACCAGAGCTCACCTTACATCAGGGTCCCCACCAGAGCCCACCTTACATCAAGGTTCCCACCAGAGCTCACCTTACATCAGGGTCTCCACCAGAGCCCACCTTACATCAAGGTCCCCACCAGAGCTCACCTTACATCAGGGTCCCCACCAGAGCCCACCTTACATCAAGGTCCCCACCAGAGCTCACCTTACATCAGGGTCCCCACCAGAGCCCACCTTACATCAGGGTCCCTATCAGAGCTCATCCTACATCAGGGTCCCTATCAGAGCTCATCCTACATCAGGGTCCATATCAGAACCCACCTTACATCAGGGTCCCCACCAGAGCCCACCTTACATCAGGGTCCCCATCAGAATCCCCCTACATCAGGGTCTCCACCAGAGCCCACCTTACATCAAGGTCCCCATCAGAGCCCACCTTACATCAGGGTCCCCACCAGAGCCCACCTTACATCAGGGTCCTCATCAGAGCCCACCTTACATCAGGGTCCCCACCAGAGCCCACCTTACATCAGGGTCCCCACCAGAGCCCACCTTACATCAGGGTCCCCACCAGAGCCCACCTTACATCAGGGTCCCCACCAGAGCCCACCTTACATCAGGGTCCTCATCAGAGCCCACCTTACATCAGGGTCCCCACCAGAGCCCACCTTACATCAGGGTCCCCACCAGAGCCCACCTTACATCAGGGTCCCCACCAGAGCCCACCTTACATCAGGGTCCCCACCAGAGCCCACCTTACATCAGGGTCCCCACCAGAGCCCACCTTACATCAGGGTCCCCACCAGAGCCCACCTTACATCAGGGTCCCCACCAGAGCCCACCTTACATCAGGGTCCCCACCAGAGCCCACCTTTTCTCAGGGTCCCCATTAGAGCCCACCTTACATCAGGGTCCTCATCAGAGCCCACCTTTTCTCAGGGCCCCCACCAGAATCTCCCTTACATCAGGGTCCCCATCAGAGCTCATCCTACATCAGGGTCCCCATCAGAGCCCACCTTACATCAGGGTCCCCATCAGAATCCCCCTTACATCAGGGTCCTCATCAGAGCCCACCTTACATCAGGGTCCCCACCAGAGCCCACCTTACATCAGGGTCCTCATCAGAGCCCACCTTACATCAGGGTCCCCATCAAAATCCCCCTTACATCAGGGTCCCCAATCAGTGCCCACCCTACATCAGAGTCCCCCCCTTACAGCTGGATAAAATCTCCCAACTGGGATAGATTTCCATAGTTTGGAGCCCCCCCCCCTCCATCCTAAACCCATCCACAACTCATACCCACAATGCATTACTCACCCAGCGATCCTCTGGCTGCACTCCTCACACAGGTATAACGGGGGAGGTTTATCGCCCAAAGCCACCGACAGAGCGGCATCGATACACATCTACCGCGAGAAACCATCAAATATGTTATATATTACTACAATATAAATCACAGCGCTAAAATCATCAAACCATGTCCAACGCCATCACATGGATAGAATCTGCCAAGGGCCATCTTTAAGGCAGGGCAAAAGGGGCAGCTGCCCTGGGCCCTGTCATTGTTGTGGGGCCCAAAGCAGCTGCCTCATACTTGCCAACTATCCCAGTTTAATTTCACTTGTCTCTTGAAGTTTTATTCCCTTGACTTGACTCATCTGCAGACCCTGTGTTTACATGTAAATAACCGGCATTCATATGTATATAGCAGCAGCATTCATATGTAAATAGCTGCATCCGATATAGATATAGCGGCATAGATATGTAAATAAAGGCGGCATTCATATGTATATCATGCCCCCTGCAGTGATGAGATGATGTGCTGTAACCTCTAGCAACCAATCAGTGAGTATAATGTGTGCTGTAACCTCTAGCAACCAGTCAGTAAGCGGAAATGATACACTGTAACCTCTGGCAACCAATCGCAATAAATGCCTGATCTAATACAGTAAACTGATTTTAAGTCTAGCTGCTATTTATTGTATGTCTCAGAGCAGGTGGAGAGTAAAATTGTATGGGCGGGGGGCCCAAGAAAACCTTTGCCCAGGGTCCAATCAATATTAAAGATGGCTCTGAATCTGCCCAATAACTAGATTCATTTTTCTTTTAATCTTATATTACATTTCATTCTCTTTTCTATAATCGTGTTATATTCATTTGCAGTCTTTTAATCTGGCTTCACATGTAAAAATCTGCGCAACCTAAAACTTTATCAACAATGACATAAAATTTGATTCTCCCTCTACCATTCATCCAACAGGCTCCATATGCCATCTGGTGGTAGAACGGAGGCATGACATGCTCTAAACATCTGCACACTAACTAGCGTCTTCAGACGTCCCAACTAATTATGATAATGGAAACGGTTCATTAATAATTGCTATGGATACAGATAGTTTAAACAGGTATGTGACTGCGCACAACTGATAGTCACTGAGAAGTCCCTATATTACACCATGGGACACGGGAGGTGTAGTATTGGACTGCCTTAGAGAAATACAACTTGTGTACAGCCGGAGCACAACTGTGGCACCCACATCTTAAGTGTGCACCAGGGGGGTGCGGTGAGGGGTGTGGCTGGTGAGGCACCGGCTAGTATCAGAGCCAGATACACACAGGTTACATAAGCCGCTATCGTTCGAGTGAGAGCGATAATTTTAGTACTAGACCTACTAACTCTAAACATGTAATCTGTAAAAAAAAATTAAATAAAACGTCGCCTATGGAGATTTTTAAGTACTGCAGTTTAGCGCCATTCCGCAAGCGTGCGCAATTTTAAAAGCATGACATGTTGGGTATCTATTTACTCGGCGTAACATCATCTTTCACATTATATTTTAAAAAACAGGCTACGTTTAGTGTTTTTATTTCATTATTATTCGTGAAACAGTTTATCTCCAAAAAAAATATGCGTTTGAAAAATTGCTGCGCAAATACTGTGTGACATTAAAAAGGTGCAACGACCACAATTTTATTCCCTAGGGTGCCTGCTAACACAAAAACAAAAAAAATATATACATACATACATATACACAGTATATATAATGTTTGGGGGTTCTGAGTAATTTTCTAGCCAAAAAATTATCATTTTTTATTACATGTAGGAGAGAAGTGTCAGAATTGGCCTGGGTGGTGAGGGGTTAATTACCATAAGTAATATACAAATAATTATTATATATTGTTTTTAAGGTAATTTACGATATTTTTAAAATCTGTTCTCAAGCAGGTGCCTTAACGGACAAATTACTGAAGTTGGAGCATTTGTCTTTTAGACACGCCCCCTTCTATGACACTGCAGTGAGAGGCGTGCCTCCACTGCAGCATTTTTATTGGTCAGCTGGGGCCAATGGTGCTTTACCATTGGTCCAAGGCTCCAAGCTGTCCATTGAGCTCAGTGCCTCTGACAAGAAGTGAGGAGAGGCACTGGGAGCTCATCCTCTCAGTCTGCTGCAAAGTGTGCCGGCTTGTATTTAAATTGGCCGCTCTGTATGTAGCTTCTGACAGGCTGCACAAGGAGGCCCGTATCTCCGGAACTATAGGTCGTAGGAGCCCCAAATTTTGACCAGGGGTAGGACTCGAGGCCACCGAGCTACGACCCTCAAAGTCGATTTTTTTTTTTTTTTATGCTCTGCCTCCTGACTGCACGTTTCTGGTATGCAATGGTTGTAGATGGGGGGAGGGGGAGGGGTGGCAATCTTTGGAAGGGACACCTGTCCTGGAATCAGAGCACTTCTCACATTAGCGGGTTGCCACAAAGTGAGGGAACTCCACCCCCAGCAACTGTGACATATTCCACCTGGGCAGAGCTCAGTTCTCCCCGGTTCTCTCTGAACGCCCCTTAAAGCGGTACTAAACCCACAAACCAAAAATATCACATATGGCCCCTTACCAATCATTCCATGTGGTGCCTGCATTCGTTTTCTTTTTTGGGCTCCCCCCCCCCCCTCTGTTTTCACCTGGTGATCGGGCCGGTAACACACCTCTTGTATTACAGCGCCACCACTCTAGATGACGGAGCACAGGAGGCACCTTTGGACAGCACCATTGTCAGTCTGGGGGGGGGGGGGTGTTAGATGGACTAGCAGATTTAGATACACTAACATGTTGAAGCCAAACTCCAGACCACATTTTATAATCAGTTACAGTAACAGATTTGTTCCTATTGGGATAAAGAGGTTTTATATAATGAAATAAAAGCTGATCATTGTAAGCACCTCCATCAGTGGTAAATGGTTTGTCTCATCCCTCTAACCGTAAGAGAGGTTGATCTTTTGAAAGAACACAGACTTACTGGCAGGATCACCCAATGAAAATAGAAGAAAGCAAGCTTAAAAAAGAAAATCAATGCAGCCGTCACATCTAAGAATTGGTAATCTGCAATATAATAAAATGTTTGTTTTTGGGTTTAATGCTGATTGGAAAGACAACGACCTGAACGCCTCCGAATCACACAACTCCTCTGTGAGTACAAATATCCTTAAAATAGACATTGTGTTATACATATAATAATCTATCCAGTATATATATATATATATACATATACAAATACACACAGGATGTATTAATACAGTATTTCACAAAAGTAAGTACACCCCTCAGTGACATTTGTGTAAATCTTTTCTTCTATCTTTTCATGTGACAACACTGAAGAAATGACACTTGTCTACAATGTAAAGTAGTGAGTGTACAGCTTGTATAACAGTGTAAATTTGCTGTCCCCTCAAAATAACTCAACACACAGCCATTAATGTCTAAACCGCTGGCAACAAAAGTCAGTACACCCCTAAGTGAAAATCTCCAAATTGGGGCCAATTCGCCATTTTCCCTCCCCCGGTGTCATGTGACTCGTTAGTGTTACAAGGTCTCAGGTGTGAATGGGGAGCAGGTGTGTTAAATTTGGTGTTATCGCTCTCACTCTCTCATACTGGTCACTGGAAGTCCAACATGGCACCTCATGGCAAAGAACTCTCTGAGGATCTGTTGCTCTACATAAAGATGGCCTAGGATATAAGAAGATTGCCAAGACCCTGAAACTGAGCTGCAGCCCGGTGGCCAAGACCATACAGCGGTATAACAGGACAGGTTCCCCTCAGAACAGGCCTCGCCATGGTCCACCAAAGAAGTTGAGGTCACGTGATCAGCGTCATATCCAGAGGTTGTCTTTGGGAAATAGACGTATGAGTGCTGCCAGCATTGCTGCAGAGGTTGTAGGGGTGGGGGGTCAGCCTGTCAGTGATCAGACCATACGCCACACACTGCATCAAATTGGTCTGCATGGCTGTCATCCCAGAAGGAAGCCTCTTCTAAAGATGATGCACAAGAAAGTCCACAAAGTTTGCTGAAGACAAGCAGACTAAGGACATGGATTACTGGAACCATGTCCTGTGGTCTGATGAGACCAAGATAAACGTATTTGGTTCAGATGGTGACAAGCGTGTGTGGGGGCAACCAGGTGAGGAGGACAAAGACAAGTGTGTCTTGTCTACAGTCAAGCATGGTGGTGGGAGTGTCATGGTCTGGGGCTGCATGAGTGCTGCCGGCACTGGGGGGCTACAGATCATTGAGGGAACCATGAATGCCAACATGTACTGTGACATACTGAAGCAGAGCATGATCCCCTCCCTTCAGAGACTGGACCGCAGGGCAGTATTCCAGCATGATAACCACCCCAAACACACCTCCAAGACCACCACTGCCTTGCTAAAGAAGCTGAGGGTAAAGGTGATGGACTGGCCAAGCATGTCTCCAGACCTAAACCCTATTGATCATCTGTGGGACATCCTCAAACGGAAGGTGGAGGAGCGCAAGGTCTCTAACATCCACCAGCTCCGTGATGTCATCATGGAGGAGGGGAAGAGGACTCCAGTGACAACCTGTGAAGCTCTGGTGACCTCCATGTCCAAGAGGGTTAAGGCAGTGCTGGAAAATAATGGTGGCCACACAAAATATTGACACTTTGGGCCCAATTTGGAGATTTTCACTTAGGGGTGTACTCACTTTTGTTGCCAGCGGTTTAGACATTAATGGCTGTGTGTTGAGTTATTTTGAGGGGACAGCAAATTTACACTGTTATACAAGCTGTACACTCACTACTTTACATTGTAGAGAAGTGTCATTTCTTCAGTGTTGTCACATGAAAAGATAGAAGAAAAGATTTACACAAATGTCACTGAGGGGTGTACTTACTTTTGTGAGATACTGTGTATGTGTAACACAATGTCTGTTTTAAGGATATACAGTATGGAAAGTAATGATTGTCTCCCCTGCAGATTGTGTAGGTTTGCCCACTTACAAAGAAATGAAGGGTCTATCATTTGTATCTCTTTCTTCCATCCAATCCTCACCATCATGGGGAAGACCAAAGATCTGTCAGAGGACGTCGGGGAGAAGATTGTAGACCTGCACAAGGCTGGAATGGGCTACAAGACCATCAGCAAGAAGCTTGGTGAGAAGGAGACAACTGTTGGAGAGATTTTTTGCAAATGGAAGAAATACAAAATGACCATCAATCGCTCTCGGTCTGGAGCTCCATGCAAGGTTTCTCCTCATGGGGTGAGGATGGTCATGAGAAAAGTGAGGGATCCGCTCAGAACTACACGGGAGGAGCTTGTGAAGGATCTCAAGGCAGTTGGGACCTCAGTCACCAAACAAACCATTGGTAACACAATACACCGCCATGGATTGAAATCCTGCAGCACCCACAAGGTCCTCCTCCTCAAGAAGACACATGTAGAGGAACGTCTGAAGTTGGCCAATGAACATCTAAATGATTCAGAGAAGGATTGGGAGAAGGTGCTGTGGTCAGATGAGACCAAAATTGAGGTCTTTGGTATAAACTCGACTCGCCATGTTTGGAGGAAGGTAAATGCTGACTTTGACCCTAAGAACACCATCCCTACAGTCACACACGGAGTTGGAAACATGATGATTTGGGGTGTTTCTCTGCTAAAGGTTCAGGCCGACTTTGCCGCATTGGGGGTCCAATGGGCGGGGCCATGTATTGTAAGATCTTGGATGAGAACCTTCTTCCCTCATCCAGAACACTGAAGATGGGTCATGGATGGGTCTTCCAGCATGACAATGACCCAAATGACCCATCATGGAGTGGCTCAAGAAGAAGCACATTAAGGTCATGGAGTGGCCCAGCCAGTCTCCAGACCTTAATCCTATAGAAAATGTATGGAGGAGCTGAAACTTCGAGTTGCCAAGAGACAGCCAAGAAACCTTAAAGGATTTAGAGAAGATCTGTAAAGAAGACAAAATCCCTCCTGAGATGTGTGCAAACCTGATCACCAACTACAAGAAACGTCTGACCTCTGTGATCACCAACAAGGGTTTCTCCACCAACTACTAAGTCATGTTTTGCTTGGGGATCAAATACTTATTTTACTCACTGAACTGCAACTCCATTTATAACATTTGTATTGTGTGTTTTCTGGATTTTTGGTTGATATTCTGTCTCTATCATATAAAATACACCTATGATAAAAATTATAGACCCTTCATTTCTATGTAAGGGGGCAAAACTTACACAATCTGCAGGGGAGACAATCATTATTTTCCCAAATGTATGTATATATATCTATATCTCTCTATATCTCTCTATATCTATATCTCTCTATATTTCTCTCTATATCTCTATATCTATATCTCTCTATATCTCTCTATATCTCTCTATATCTCTCTATATCTCTCTATATCTCTCTATATCTATATATCTCTATATCTATATCTCTCTATATCTCTCTATATCTATATCTCATGTGATGGAATAGATACAAAGTTACCTTTACAGCGGGCTTGTTGATGGCGTTGTGGCATTCTATGTGCTGACAGTGGATGGGATTCCAGGCTGGGATAATAGAAGAAATCAATCATCAAACAATCGATCTGAGCGCACAGAGAGACGAATAGAACACAAGGAATACATTGCAAAGCAAACAATTGTTACCTAACCCACTATATACATCACCAGGCTGTATACAGCACTCAGTGCTGATTTATTTCTACCTAAAGAAGAACTCCAGTAGAAAAAAACCATAAAAATAAAAAAAGTGGGGGAAGGGGAAGCTTTTACCGCAATAGTCACCTTCAATCCCAAGAACTGTCCCCTGCAGTGCTTCCTTACCACCACTAGGTGTCCTCAGTCTGACATTCTGCATCATTCAACCCCCTTTCTTTGACCCCCCCCCCCAGCCTGTGACTAGGAGAGGAAGAAGCAGCACAAAATGAACCAATCAGTTGTGCTGCATTGAACATGTGCTAACAAGCAGGGGGCGGGGACAAAGGGGTGGTCAGGAGGGGCGGCTGCCCTGGGCAGGAATTTAGGGGGTGGCAGAAGGTAAATATTGTTCTAGGAGGGGAAATTTAAGGGTTGGGGTGCTAAGAGTGGTGATCTAGGGGGATTTCTTTTGGGAGGGGGAGGAAGATTTGCGCTAGGAGGGGGAAATTTTGGGCGGAATTTGTGTTGGGAAGAGGGGATTTGAAGTGGGGGGAGAGACGTGTACTAGGAGGGGAAATGTAATGGTGCTAAGAGTGGTGATCTAGGGGGATTTGTTTTGGGATTGGGGAAGAAGATTTGTGCTAGGAGGGGGGATTTGGGGGGAATTTGTGTTATAAAGGGGGATTTGAAGTGGGGGGGGGGAGATGTGTACTAGGAGGGGGAAATTTGAGGCTGGGGTGCTAAGAGTGGTGATCTAGGGGGATTTGTTTTGGTAGGGGGGAGGAAGATTTGTAATAGGAGGGGGGATTTGGGGGGAGGAATTTGTTCTGGGAAGAGGGGATTTGAAGTGGGGGGGAATGTGTACTAGGAGGGGAAATTATAGGGGTCAAAGATTTGCACTAGGAGGGGGGATTTGGGAAGAATTTGTGTTGGGAAGGGGGATTTGAAGTGGGGGGAGGGGAGACGTGTACTAGGAGGGGGAAATTTACGGGTTGGGGTGTTAAGAGTGGTGATCTAGGGGGATTTCTTTTGGGAGGGGGAGGAAGATCTGTGCTAGAAGGGGAAATTTTGGGGGGAATTTGTGTTGGGAAGAGGGGATTTGAAGTGGGGGGAGAGACGTGTAGTAGGAGGGGGAATGTAATGGTGCTAAGAGTGGTGATCTGGGGGGATTTGTTTTGGGATTGGGGAGGAAGATTTGTAATAGGAGGGGGGATTTGGGGGGAATTTGTGTTGGGAAGAGGGGATTTGAAGTGGGGGGGAGAGACGTGTACTAGGAGGGGGAAATGTAATGGTGCTAAGAGTAGTGATCTAGGGGGATTTGTTTTGGTAGGGGGGAGGAAGATTTGTAATAGGAGGGGGGATTTGGGGGGAGGAATTTGTTCTGGGAAGAGGGGATTTGAAGTGGGGGGGAATGTGTACTAGGAGGGGAAATTATAGGGGTCAAAGATTTGCACTAGGAGGGGGGATTTGGGAAGAATTTGTGTTGGGAAGGGGGATTTGAAGTGGGGGGAGGGGAGACGTGTACTAGGAGGGGGAAATTTACGGGTTGGGGTGCTAAGAGTGGTGATCTAGGGGGATTTGTTTTTGGAGGGGGAGGAAGATTTGTGCTAGGAGGGGGGATTTGGGGTGAATTTGTGTTGGAAAGGGGGATTTGAAGTGGGGGGGTGTGTACTAGGAGGGGGAAATTTGAGGTTGGTGATCTAGGGGGATTTTGCCTGAATAAGGCTCATACATCTGGAGAAGGGGGGGGGGGTTGGGGTGGGTGCAGTTTGGTATGGTCGCCCCGGGCTCTGGATGACCTTGTCCTGGCACTGCTAACAAGCGGCACACTGACAGAAGGAGAGAGCAGAGTGACAGGGAGACGAGCTCATCAGCCTGCTGCTTCTCCTTTCACTGTCCAATCACAGGCTGGGGGAGGGACAAACCCTGAAAGTGTTACGTGACTACAGAATACATAGATCCGGTCTCCTGACCTGCCTGAGCTACGTTGCAGAGCTGGGTAAATCTCAGGACAGGATGGACAGCAATACAAATCCGCTGACAGGTAAAGCAGAGCCCCCCCCCCCCCTTTTGATCGATCGTTATATTTTTTCATCTCACCTGTATACTGCAGCCCGCGGTATTCGCTGATGGCCCCCGGGGGTTTCAAGTTCGGCCAATAATGAAACAGCATCTGCACGGCTGGCGGCTTGACCTGGGAGGGTCCGTAGGCGATGACGTACAGCAGATCCTGCCAGACAATGTATATAAATGTATATTACAGCGGGGTCATACAAACTGTGACTGGGGAACTACAAGTACCAGCAAGTCCAGAGATCCAACAGTGTGAGATTGTCCTCTAATTACTGAATACAGAGGAGGCCTTGGCGCCATTGTTTCACATGTTACAGAGCTGCTGATTGGTTAGCTGTATCTGATAATCACTCGGCACAGATCACATGACTCAATTCACTTAGTGGTGTATTTAAAAGAAAATAAAACATTGTATTCTTATTTGTTATTTATGCAAAATCAAATCTTCTAATTCAATATCCTTTACAGATCATATGTTATTCATTCGTAAAAAAAAACAAAAACGAAATGCGTCGGGGAAAATACCTCATTATGGCCACTAGATGGAGCTGAGGATCCTAGAGAATAAATACTTATTTGCTATGATCCTCAGCTCCATCTAGTGGCCATAATGAGGTATTTTCTCCACTTGAAACCACTTTTTTTTTTTAAATGAATGAATAACATTCAACCTGTAGAGAACATGGAGGAAGAACATCTGATTTTGCTCCACTGACAGCGAACAATTGTGCCGGCAGTTCTGATGGATGGAGAGCTAAGCACATTTTTTTAATATAAATAAACAAATCCTAACATTAGTTTTGTAACCTCTTTAAAAAAAAAGTTCTGAACATCGGGGAGGTGGGGAAGGATCGCTGATCATGTGACCACTGCTGTGATTGGCAGGGCCGGATTTTTCCACTAGGCACTGTAGGCATGTGTCTACAGGCGCCTTTCCTAGAGTGGCGCCTGTCAGTACGAGTTTTTTTTTTCCTTTCTTCTAAGCCCCCCCCCCGGGGATTGTATGTAAATCTGCCTGTCAGGCGGAACTGTTTTGGGTGGATGCGCTGCCACCTGATTGCTACCACACACCCCCCGGATCCCCAGCTACTTGCCAGGGATTCGGATTCTGAAAATAGCTGTCCCCTCAGCAGGCAAACTAACAATACCAGGCTGTAGTAGGAGACAGGGTGATCCTAGTTGGGGGTATGTGAGGGGGGGGGTGTTCGGGAGGATGGTGTGAGGGGGTATTAGATGGATGGAAAGGGGCAAAATGCACTTTGTCCTTAGTAGAGAAGAATCATTGCAGCGGCCCGGACTGTGGTCTCTGCACAGCGATGGACAACTAGCAGCGCTGGGGTTGGGACAGGGTGCATGGCGGCGGGTTGGGACTGGGTGCATGGCGGCGGGTTGGGACGGTGTGCACGGCGGCGGGTAGCGACGGGGTGCGCGGCCGCGGGTTGGGACGGTGTGCACGGCGGCGGGTAGCGACGGGGTACGCGGCCGCAAGTTGGGACAGGGTGCGCGGCGGTGGGTTGGGACAGGGTGCGCGGCCGCGGGTTGGGACGGGGTGCATGGTGGCAGGTTGGGACGGGGTGCGCATGGGTAGGTTGGGACGGGGTGCATGGCAGCGGGTTGGGACGGGGTGCGCGGCGGCGGGTTGGGACGGGGTGGGGGACACTGGCAGCAATTGATGGTTACAGTAGCTGCGTTTGATGGCACAGTGGCGGCAATTTATGGGTACACTGGCTGCGTTTGATAGGCACAGTGGCTGCATTTGATAGGCACAGCGGCTGCATTTGATGGGCACAGTGGCTGCGTTTAATGGGTACAGTGGTGGCAATTTATGGGTACAGTGGCTGTGTTTGATGGCACAGTGGCTGCGCTTGATGGGCACAGTAGCTGCGTTTGATGGCCACAGTGGTGGTAATTTATGGATGGAGTGGCTGCGTTTGATGGGCACAGTGCTGGCAATTTATGGGTACAGTGGCTGTGTTTGATGGCACAGTGGCTGCGTTTGATGGGCACAGTGCTGGCAATTGATGGGCACAGTAGCTGCGTAGCTACCCCCTGATGAGCACATAGTGCTATAGATAGGTAGATAGGGGTGTGTGTGCAGCTGCAGCAAGTGAAAACTTCAATTGAAGGAGACAAGGGGCTGTATAATCGGTGAGTCCAAACACCCTCCTCTACTTGACAAATGGTTCCCATACGTCCTTCTCTTCTGCTGCTCTGAGCTCCGGTTCACACTATTCGGTGCGGGAACCACATGCGAGTTTGAACAGGAATCGCACTGCAGTCCTGTTCAATTCACATGCGGCTCTTCAGTGGTGCAAGTTGAGAAGTTTTTCTGTATGGCTCAAATCGCACCGAATCCGCACCAAAATGGGGCAGGACCCTTTTTTTGGCTTATTTTTGAGGTGGGGGGGGGGGGGGGGGAATCTTTTTTTCCCAGGACAGGTTATACCCGACTTTTTATTAGTTCTGAATATAATAAAGAGAGTAAAGGAAGGCTACACATCGCCCAATACGAAGAGAGGACTCACCGGAGAAGACCCTGGTGCTTGGAAACATGGAAGGAAAAAGAAGAAGAGGACAACAGAGAACAAGATGGATAGATGGCATCATGGAAACAATGAACATGAAGTTAAGCAAGCTCCGGGAGGGAGCGGTGGAGGACAGAAGAGCCTGGCACTCTATGGTCCATGAGGTCACAAAAGGTCGGACACAACTAAACGACTGAACAGCTATAATACTTTGCCTTCAATGTTTCTTACTTACTTTCCACACTTCCTGCTTGTACTTCATGAGACACTCCAGGAGCTGACAGTGATAGACTGGAAGACAACACACGACCAACGCATTACTGGAGAGTGTTAATGACTACGTCTATCTTCACACCACCCAACGTACAAAGGATGATAAACAACAATAATAACTATCACTACAATCTCACTTCTAGTACCACTGCTACAACATTTACTTCTCAAAGTAAATATGGCAAACCTAAACTGAAAGGGATTTGGGCGCTGCCATTGCCTTCTGAAAATGTTGGGTGCCTGGATGTCTCTGGCTTTAAGGGGGTCCTGGCATCAGATATATTTTGGATAGAAGTGCAGCATGCTCAGCAATGAGATTCATGAATCCTCCTCAATGGCTCCACTGGCATCAAATGTGTGGCCAAGTCATTGGCTCCAAGTTTCTAAAGCCCGAGACAGCCATGCAACTAACATTTTCCAGAAAGGGGGTCAACTCTAACATCCTCCATGTGTCTGAGTTCAGGTTCACTGGACAAAAGTCCATATTTACAGGACAACTGGTGTCAACAACTTCAGAAAACATTTAGAGGTCTTCCTCAGGAAGCAGAATATACGGGGCTTTGGGAATTGTTAGAGAATAAAAATTACACACGCAGAGGTCAGACTGTCTTATTTCAACCTTAAAAAAAATATGTAAATGTATATACTAACAAAATGTCCCAAGTCTTGCATGGTTTACCAATATCTCTAAGTACATACATACCTGGGTTGGAGGTGTACTGCATGGCAATCATAAGCATTGATGAGGCGGAGAGGTTAACATGTTGTGGTACATTTCCTTCTCTTCCTCTGGAGCCTGTGGAAACAGAACCAATTGGGTCAGAGACAAATTCATCACCACCACCATCATCAAGACCACCACCATTACCACCACCATCATCGAGACCACCACCACCACCATCATCATCATCGAGACCACCACCACCATCATTGAGACCACCACCACCACCATCATCGAGACCACCACCACCATCATCAAGACCACCATGTCCAACATCATCAAGACCACCACGTCCACCATCATCAAGACCACCATCATCATCGAGACCACCACCACCACCATCATTGAGACCACCACCATCGTCGAGACCACCATCATCAATCGAGACCACCACCTCCACCGTCATCATCATCACTGTCATAATCACAACCAACTCCATCACCACCATCATGATCATTACCACAACCTCCACCAGAAAAGAAAGAAAAGACCTTCGTGTGAGTCTACAGCAGAGGAGTCCAACTGTGCAAGTTCCCTCAAGCAAGGGGACAAGGCTCAAATAAAAGGTTAAACACTATACAACACGTTTCATGGTTTTAAATGCCACTTCTTCAGGATTGTGGGGACAGCTCTCAGTGAGCATTCAGCTATCTGAGTCTATAGGCAGGTTTCCACTCTCGGTTTCCAGGTGCCTCAGCATCATTCAGGGCATTGGACGCCTCGCCAAGCATTGTTCTCTCACTTACCCTGAAGATGTGGACTTTTTAAGCCACTAAAAGCATTTTAGAGTCCAACGTCCTAATAAAGCCCTTTAATATCAGGACAATTAAGCCTCATTCCCTTTTTAATGGGAACTCACAAACGTTGGCTGCCTCTTCTGTAGACTCACTGAAGGTCTTTTCTTCTTCTACATAGAATTTATGTTGGGTTTTTTTTTTTTTAAGTTCTGTCTGTAAGTCCACCAGGGAGCTTTTCTCTTACCTCCTGTCCCTGATATATCCAAACAAGAAATGTGGAGTAAAAATGTCCCCTTCCCCTTAAATCAAATATAGTTGATCACTCCACTCAGCTGACCAGGTGCAAAAGTCAAGCAGGGGCTCGTCCTGCTCCACCTGTCCACACATCCACAGAAATAGAGCCGGCACCAGACCATAACACCCAACAATCCTAAAACTTCAAGCGGGCCTGCCTGGAACCTCAAGAGACCTTCTGAACTGAAAACTCCTCCGGGAGAAGGAGGTCCGAGACTAGGACCTCTTCATATTTAGATCATTTTTATATGAATAAATGGTTGTGGAATGAATTATCTGAGTTTCCATTATTTCTTATGGGAAAATTTCTTATGGGAAAACTTGCTTGGATATACAAGTGCTTTGGATTACAAGCATGCTTCTGGAATGAATTAGGCTCGCAATCCAAGTCATTACTGTAAAAGCATTTTGGCTGAATTTGGGCTGTTGTGTGGAAGGTTTTCCCCCACCTGAACCCTGCGCATAAAGCTCATTTAGTCCTTTGTGTTCACTTGTACAATGTTAAAAGCGTTTTTGAGCTTTGGCATTTTTTAGTAACCATTAGAGAAAAATATAATCTGTTTCATCATTTCTTGCTACGTTTTTCAGCTTTTTCATCCACTTTTAAATTTATTGTTTATTTATTTTACTTTTTTAAGGGTTAGGGGTTAAAGGTTATGGTTAGGGGTCATTTATTTATTTATTCATTTACCTAATTTTATGTATTTATTTTGTTAGGTTAGGGGTTAGGATTAGGGGTTAATATTATAGTTGGGGGGGGGGGGTAATATTAGGGTTATCTGTTAGGATTAGGGTTTGGGGCTAAAATTAGCGGTGAGGTTTTCTATTTTTTTTTTTTTTTTTATATTATTTATTTTATGTATTTATTAAGTATGTATTTAATGTATTTATTATTTTTAATTATTATTTATTTTTATTTAATTATTGCACGTGAGCAGAAAAATGATCAAAAACACGCAACAAAAAACACGTTAAAATGCTCAAAAACGCTTTCATGCATTTTAACAAGAAAAAAAAAAAGGATCAAAAAATGCTTAAAAAAAATTAAAAAATAAAAAAAGAAAAAAAACGCACCAATTTGCCCAATTCTGGCTACAAAAAAAAAAGCTCCGGAACTTTTTTGAGCTTCAGGCGTTTGGCTTCAGGTGACTTGTAGTGGAGTTGTGAACCATCTCCGTAGAAAATAATGGATTTTTTTTTCTCCTCCAGTGTTTTGGAGCTTTAAGCTGGGGCCTAAAGTCGGGATCTCTCCAGGATCTCCGGGATCTCTAATGTCAGGAACAGGTCCAGAGTCTAGACCGGGCCACAGGAGCGCAGAACTAAATGCACTCCTGTGACCCAGAGGAGAAGTAGAGCCAAAAGAGCTTTACCCGTACTTCTCCTTTAACCCTTGCGGAGTAAAAATTCCTATTGCAGGGGATGCCTAAAATCTGACTTATATATCTTAGTGCAGACTTCTGGGAAAATCAGGGAGCCAATCACACAAGCGGGAATTGACATTTCTGGAGGCGACTTGTACACGATCTGTGTACAGAACTCCTCCAGGTTGCCATATTGTATTGGATTTTACAGAAAATTACAGCGGCTGCAGATTAAAAAAATAAAAGATCTTTGTCTTTAACAGGTAAAAAGATCATGTTAACCACTTGCGGACCATCATTGTACGTCGGCTGTTTGACATTAAATACCGGGGTTATGGCAGCAGATAGCTGCCATAACCCCCGGTAACTTTATAAACAGCGGGTGGTCCGCTTTCAGATCAAAGTGGTCTCTCTTGCGAATTTGCCGTAAGATCCCTTTTATCGGGGGTGGGAGACGGCCCCCCACTCCCGCCTTTTCCGGTAAGCTTAGAAGCGGCAGAGACGATCGGGTCCTTTCCTCTGAGAGACATGGAGTCGATTGAGGGAATGATGGCCCCCCTACTCAGCTCCATCTTATTGAATGACGGAAGCGACGTCAAACGTCCCTTCCGCCCAATGGTCTTAAAGGGGAATTTTTTTTTTTATTATTGCATTTAAGTATAAATATGAGATCTGAGGTCTTTTTGATCCCAGATCTCACATTAAAGAGGACCTGTCATGCTTTTTTTCTATTACAAGGGATGTGTACATAAAATTTTAAATGGACAGTGTAAAAATAAAAAATAAAAAGTAAAATAAATAATAATAAAAAAAAAAAAAAGAAAAAAATTTAAAGCGCCCCGTCCCGCCGAGCTCGCACACAAAAGTGAACGCATACGTAAGTTGCGCCCGCATATGAAAACGGTGTTCAAACCACACATGTGAGGTATCGCCGTGTGTTTTTTAGAAGGAGAGCAATAATTCTAGCACTAGACCTCCTCTGTAACTCAAAACTGGTAACCTGTAGAAATTTTTAAACGTCGCCTATGGAGATTTTTTTTAAGGGTCAAAGTTTGTCGCCATTCCATGAGCGGACGCAATTTTGAAGCACGACATGTCGGGTATCAATTTACTGTGCGTAACATTATCTTTCACAATATAAAAAAAAAATTTGGCTAACTCTACTGTTGTCTAATTTTTTTAATTCAAAGAAATGTATTTTTTTTCCCCAAAAAATTGCGCTTGTAAGACTGCTGCGCAAATACGGTGTGACGAAGTATTGCAACGACCGCCATTTTATTCTCTAGGGTGTCTGAAAAAAAAAATATATATATATAATATTATTAATAATTTTATATATAATATATTATATATATATATATATATATAAACATAAATAAATACATATATATATATATATATATATATATATATATATATATATATATATAATTATAATTATAATGTTTGGGGGTTCCAAGTAATTTTCTAACAAAAAAAAATATTTTAACTTGTAAACATAAAGAGTCTCGGTCCTTAAGTTGTTAATAACATCAAAATACAACATGGCTTGTGTGGCAATTGTATATGATATACTACTTTTTTTTTTTTTTCTATTTGCTATATTGTTTTTTTCACAAAAGTGGACTTACCCTTTAAAATAATTATCATCACAACACAAGAAAAAAAAAGACTTTGTACAGAAAATAGGGACCAGACATAAAAACGAGGTGACTTACAGATGGCCATAGGCAGGAAGGACGTACTGAGATACTCGGTGATGTCCTTGTGGAGGAAGGGAGGGAAGGTGGCCAGTGTGGAGATCATGGTGTACGGTAACGTGCTCAATATATCGTCACTCAGAAACGGTAACAGGCAAGCGGTGGTATAAAATATGGATTGTCCCAGATCTGGAAATATGAACAGGAAAAGTTTAGCCAAACACAGAGAACACAAATCATAGATCAGTATAACGAAAGACAATGGGACTATGGTTCCTAAAGTACAGAAGTGGGGCTATTCCCAGCAGGGGAGTGATTGCTGTTCTATAAATAAGGCAATGAAAGTCACTCAACCCAAAAACAGGTCATCTAGGTCCTCTTCTACTTTTATTTAAACAGCCAAGGTAGCTGGGAAATGAGGAGACAGATGTTGACTTTGACCTTAAAATGACCAACTAAAGAGGGATTCCAGGCAAGAAGTGCCCAGCATTCAATGGGCTTATAATGTTTTCCAGTAAGCACTGCAACGGTGTGGGTGGTAGCCTAGGAGGGTGTTCCTGCATCACCAGCAGGGAAGTTCCAGGATCGCCAGGTCACAAACAAAAGGGCAGGGCTTTAAATGGGATTGCAGGGATATTTGTGCCCTGACAAAGAATGTGGTGGATCCAAGTGCTCCAAAGATGATTGTGGTGGGTTCCAATAGTCTGAGTAGGACTGTGTTGGGTCCCAGGGCTTCAATGAGGATCATAAAGGGTTTCAGTGCTCTGTCAAAGATTGTGGTGGATCCCAGTGCTAAAAGATGATTGTGGTGGGTTCCAATGGTCTGAGTAGGACTGTGTTGGGTCCCAGGGCTTCAATGAGGATCATGAAGGGTTTCAGTGCTCTGTCAAAGATTGTGGTGGATCCCAGTGCTAAAAAGATGATTGTGGTGGGTTCCAATGGTCAGAGTAGGACTGTGTTGGGTCCCAGGGCTTTGATGAGGATCATGATGGGTTCCAGTGCTCTGATGAGGATTGCGGTGGATCCCAGCATTCCTAAGAGGATTGTGATGGCTCCCATTATTTTACAGAGGACTTTGGTGGGCACCAGTGCTTGTGAAGATCCCAGGGAGTACATGTGCTCCAAACGGCATCACTGTGGGTCCCAGTGATTTGATGAATATTGAGGTGGAACGGTGCTCCGAAGAGGATCATGGTGGGTTCCAGGGCTCCAAAGAGGATTGCAGGGGTCTTGAGCTCCAAAGAGGATTGTGATGGGTTCCAATGGTCTAGGTAAGATTGTGGTGGATCCCAGTGCTGTGAAGAGGAACTTTGGTTGCATTTCAGTGCTTAGAAGAGGATTCCAGTGGATCCAAGTGCTCTCAAGGATCAAAGTGTGTAACAGTGCTCCAACGAACATCACTGTAGGTCCTAGTGGTCTGATGAGGATTTTGGTAGATCCCGGTGCTCTGGTGAGGGCTATGGTGGGTTCCAGTGCTCTGAAGAGAATCACATTGGGTTCCAGGGCTCCAAAGAATTACTTGAAGATGAGCAAGTATCCCCCTTCACATAATTCTCTGGGACATATTGGACTTTATATGGCCTACCATACAGTGAGGATGGCTCTGCCTGCTTCAAACTGATTTCAGAAACACAAAATCTGATTCCCTAGCTGCATGGTTGGACTTCCACCTCACATATTATACTGGACAGCAGTTTAATGCTGTACTTCTGCTGAAAAATGTCTCAATGGTTACACTGGATATCAACCCAAAACATTTTAAAAACTTTGGCTGGAGTGTGGTGCTCTTCATAACCCTGACAGAGTCATCTCCTACCACCCCAAGTCCAGTTGTGCTGTAATTTGAATTCCTTCTTCATATTCTCACATCTATTAGGGAGTCCATTACCTTTTTTCAAAGATCAAGTGCAGTATCTGTCCTCATCAGTGTTCAGTAGGGGTACTTTGCCATCATTCTGGCCTTTTGGTAGGAATAGCTGGCTGTATAGTGTCCTTGCTGGTATGATGGTGGATCTGAAGGCTAGTACCGGCTGGAACAGAAATTAGGGTACCCACAGAATGGGGGCATAAGAGTAATTCCTCTGGGAAAGACTGGAGGGGCCCAGTGCCTCTTGATTTGAATGGGTCTAACTTGTCTGGCCATGGGCTGGGAAGGCAGAGAATCCATTGTGTCAGTGCCGCCTGGGAGTTGGTCACCCCAGGGGTGGTCTTAGTGACACTATTGGCCTTTTGGCTAATTACGGGGCAATTTTTGCTACCAGGTAATTTAATTAATTTAATTTTCTCTCATGTTTTTGTCACTTTTGTCTGTGTTTCTTTTCTCACTGGATGGAGGGTGTGGGTCTTCAGGTACCCTGAAGTCTAGAAGTCTAGGGGGGGGGGATGTGTGGCAATCAGGTTCCTTCCTCCCCTGATCCCGAGGGAGGTCTCTCTTCAGGAAAGCCCCTTACCTAGTACTCTTGGTTGGTTTTGGCTAGGTGGACCAAGTTGAGCCTTGCCCCTGGGGGGGGGGGGGGGGGGTGAAGGGGGAGTCAGGGTAAGGTTCTGCTCCTTTGGAGGGTGAACATGAGATACATCTTAAGTACACTTTTTTGTGTGTGTTGTTCACATGCACTTTTTGTACACTTAGGTGTTTTTGTTCACCAATGCAGGTTAAAAAAAAAATTCCCCCAACTGATTTTTTCTCCTAATTTTTTTTCCCCCTTCTTATGGTTGAACTGGATGGACTTGTGTCTCTTTTTTTGACCAGACTAACTATGTAACTGGATCTGAGGGAGAGCACTGGGAACTTCATCACAGAGAGAACCTACCACCTTAACTCTGTCAAGCTGATGGGGGATTCAACTTGGTAACATCCATCAAAAAACGGAGAACCAAGTATGTGGTCAACTGAATTCCACCGAATATCAGGTTTGGCCCATAATGGTATATATTATTTTTAGGTTTGTTTTACAGGGTTTCTGTTTGGGTGCACTTACCTTACAAACGCAGCCTATAACCAACTTTGGCAGATCCCAGATGCCAGCACCAGGTCATGACACAAACCGGTCATGGGATGGCGCTGTGCCGTCACTAGTCCATAAGGAACTTAGGACAGTGGCTCGTGCAGGTTTCTGGGACTCAGACAAACTTGGCTTTGAAAATGTTTTCCAGAAGTCTTCTCACCTGTCTCTTGTACTGAGTAACAAAACATACAGGTCAAGGTTTAGTGGATTCTAGAAAAGATTTATCAAATTTATGATCAGTGTTAAAAGCCCTAACTGTACAATTAGCACCGTCTGTCAGCAACACTTATCTCTTTACAGGCACTATACAGAGAACAATATGAATGAACCTATACAAGAATAGCAAAATGATTACACCTGTGCAGGTTTACTGGTCATGAAATTTCGATTTGCTGCTTTAATAAGCTTGACTTTCCTTTGTCTTAGTGTCATAGTCAGAGGCGAGAGGCCTGGATTGCCGTCTGACCTCATGAGGACAACACACGTGGTCTCCCTGCTCTTTTGTGTGCATAACCACATCACATAGAAGAGCCTCGTGGTTGCTGCCTTGTGATAGTTAACTTTCCATTTTATGAATAAACTGAGGTGTATTTACAAAAAAAACATTCTCAGGGTATATTTTCTGCAGATTGAATGCTATGCCAAATTATGGCCACTAGAGGGAGCTGAGGAGAATGCTGATTATATGTGATACTCAGCACCATCTAGTGACCACAATGTGGTATTTTCATTATTCAAATTGTTTTTTTAATCAAAGAATAGCATTCGATCTACAGGGAATATAACCCGAGAACAATAGATTTTTTTTTTAATTAAAAAAAAATGTATTTTCTATTATTATATTTGATTTATTATTATTATTATTATTTTTTAAATCTATTGTTCTCAGGTTATATTCCCTGTAGATTGAATGGTATTCTTTGATAAAAAAAACAATGTGAATAATGTTTATTAATATATATATATATATATATATATATATATATATATATATATATATATGTATATAATATATATATATAATACATTGTTTATGTGGATTTAATGTACAGGGTTGATGAACACTCAGCACTTTCGAAAGTTTTTCATGTAATTTGAATATATACATATTGGCACATATTGCTTTCCATACACTTGAGTTGATTCGTTATTTTTACTGTGTAGGTGTTTTTGGTTTTTTTTGCACATTTTTTTATGGAAAAGTATTAGTGAGACATTCAGTTGGTGTAAGCTGCTATTTTAGATAGAAGTCATTATAAGAGACGGTGCAGGCATCTTTGTATCTATTTTTCATAGATTACTAGTTATGAAGATTGTATACAGACAGAAGAGCTAAAAATTAAAAAAAAAAAGCCTTGACACAATCATGTATTAGCCATATAAAGGAAAAACAAAATTCCTTATCAATTCCCGATTCCACTCTGAATCAGTTACAAACAATGGTGGATGGTGAAAACCCCTCATAATGGGCACAGCGGGTGTACAGACCCGGGAACTCAACATGGGGATGGTGAGAACCCCTCATATTGGGCACAGCGGGTGTACAGACCCGGGAACTCAGCACAGGGATGGTGAGAACCCCTCATAATGGGCACAGCGGGTGTACAGACCAGGAAACTCAACATGGGGATGGTGAGAACCCCTCATATTGGGCACAGCGGGTGTACAGACCCAGGAACTCAGCACAGGGATGGTGGGAACCCCTCATAATATGCACAGCGGGTGTACAGACCAGGAAACTCAACATGGGGATGGTGAGAACCCCTCATATTGGGCACAGCGGGTGTACAGACCCGGGAACTCAGCACAGGGATGGTGAGAACCCCTCATAATGGGCACAGCGGGTGTACAGACCAGGAAACTCAACATGGGGATGGTGAGAACCCCTCATATTGGGCACAGCGGGTGTACAGACCCAGGAACTCAGCACAGGGATGGTGGGAACCCCTCATATTGGGCACAGTGGGTGTACAGACCCGGGAACTCAGCACAGGGATGGTGGGAACCCCTCATAATGTGCACAGCGGGTGTACAGACCCGGGAACTCAGCACAGGGATGGTAGGAACCTCTCATAATGGGCACAGCGGGTGTACAGACCAGGAAACTCAACATGGGGATGGTGAGAACCCCTCATATTGGGCACAGTGGGTGTACAGACCCGGGAACTCAGCACAGGGATGGTGAGAACCCCTCATAATGGGCACAGCGGGTGTACAGAACCGGGAACTCAGTACAGGAATGGTGGGAACCCCTCATAATGGGCACAGCGGGTGTACAGACCCGGGAACTCAGTACAGGAATGGTGGGAACCCCTCATAATGTGCACAGCGGGTGTACAGACCCAGGAACTCAGTACAGGAATGGTAGGAACCTCTCATAATGGGCACAGCGGGTGTACAGACCAGGAAACTCAACATGGGGATGGTGGGAACCCCTAATAATGGGCACAGTGGGTGTACAGACCTGGAAACTCAGCACAGGGATAGGGGGAACCCCTCTTAATGGGCACAGCGGGTGTACAGACCCGGGGACTCAGCACAGGGATGGGTGGAACCCCTCATAATTGGCACAGCAGGTATATAGACCAGGAAACTCAACATGGGGATGGTGGGAACCCCTCATATTGGGCACAGCGGGTGTACAGACCCGGAAACTCAGCATGGGGATGGTGGGAACCCCTCATAATGGGCACAGCGGGTGTACAGACCCGGGAACTCAGCACAGGGATGGTGGGAACTCCTCATAGTGAGCACAGTGGGTGTACAGACCCAGGAACTTGGCATAGGGATGGTGGGAACTCCTCATAATGGGCACAGCGGGTGTACAGACCTGGGAACTCATCACAGGGATAGGGGGAACCCCTCATAATGAGCACAGCAGGTGTACAGACCTGGGAACTCATCACAGGGATAGGGGGAACCCCTCATAATGGGCACAGCGGGTGTACAGACCCGGGAACTCAGCACAGGGATGGTGGGAACCCCTCATAATGGGCACAGCAGGTGTACATACCCAGGAACTTAGCACAGGGATGGTGGGAACCCCTCATAGTGGGCACAGCAGGTGTACATACCCAGGAACTTAGCATAGGGATGGTGGAAACCCCTCCTTATGGGCACGGCAGGTGTACAGACCCAGGAACTTAGCATAGGGATGGTGGGAACCCCTCAATGTACACAGGAGGTATTCAGATATGGGAACTTGGTTCAGACTTCTCACCAATAGAGCCACTGATTGACTGTCAGGGGGTTGAACTCTTCAGCACCCACCAAACACTGAAATATCAGTTTTGAGTGGACTGGGCCTTTAATAAGACAGAAAAAGCAGTGCATACAATACTACATTCTACAGCTTTAGAATCCACAACCAAGTAACACATAATAGATATTTTAAGTGGTCACCAATGCAGTTTATATTTGTTGTTTTGCTCTAAATATTTTCACATTTGGATATTGTGAAGACTTTCATGTATTTTTCTGCAGGAATTAAAATCAGATAACAGAACAGGTATCACAGCGCCCCTAGTGGTCATATTGTGCTATTATCGTAAATAAGCCCCCTCCACCAATGTCAGTCATAATGTGGTGAGAACTCATAATGAATAACTAGACACCAACTACCCCAGGTTTGCCTGAACTGCCCCACATCTTGGCCCTCTGTCCGAACCAATAGTTTGTCCTGGCCCACGTCCTGGGATCACAGCATCAACCTTATATAAATATGTTGCTAGGGCTTTTTTAGTGATTTTTTTATAAATATTAATATATGTAGAAGCTAGGCGTCCCCTGTGCATATGCTAATGAACTTGTTGGATTGGTTGATAAGCTCAGGACAGAAAGTGATGCTACAGGGAGTAGGGGGAGGGGAAAAGGACTCAGACAGTCATGTGCTCAAGGCTCAAAAAAGCACTAGTTGTTTTGCAGGACTCCAAGAAGCAGTGTGGAAGAGATCCTCCATAGAAGGAAGACAACTTCAGAATAAAGACTGAAAGAAAGAACTTCTACCAGGGGATGACACTAAATCTACCACCCAAGTTAGGTAACTTTTAGTGTATTCTCTATTGCATACATTGTCCATGCTCATTTGCTAGAAAGGATAGATAGCTTGTGCATGTGTATATTGTATGCACATTTTGTGATACTTTGTATGCTGTGAATTGTTATTCCTACAGATGTATGTGCAGCATTTTTTGTTGTTTAGTAAACCATTAATACACTACAGAGGGCTCTTAATGCTTTCTTGCTTTTACCGCAAAGAACTTTAAAAGACAAAGCAAAACAACGAGTTACTGCATATATAGAAGCGGGGCACGGGTGGGACCAACATGTATGGAGGGCGCCCCCCCCCTCCCTTTTTTTAGAGGCAGGGTCTGCGTAATATTGGGGTAATTTGGGTGTATCCACATAGAAAATGAATGGGCAATATGCGAACATGGGTGGAGCTAACAGTATCCCGGGATGTGGGACCATAATGCTGGTTAATGTGGCATTGATGGGTGTAATCACTGTAATATTAAAGGGCGATATCCCTGTAACATAAGCTGTAGCTGTTGTGGCAGTAATGTATTCACAACGGTGTTTACGGAGAGAATCAAAGGGGCACATGGACATATTTATGGTGGCAATAAAACAAATAACGCTAAAGCACATACATAAAATCGCTGTGATACATGGGCCTATTCACTGGGGCATTATGGGAATAAAAGCTGTGACACCGGGGACAGTATAGTGAGAACCTCTCTCGGAGAACCTCTCAGAGGAGCCTAGGCATCCTCAAAAAGGAGCTACATGAGCTTACAATAAAAATAACACTAAATCCTAAAGGGTATCTGAAGCCAAAACATTTTCTAGATAGAATGTTGAGGGGGTTAGAACCCCGGTCGGGTTCGCTATGTCTATGTCCCGTTGGAGAGATTCACCCTCTCTGTTATGGAAAATCCAAAATGAGTTAGTTGTCACCAGAACAGGAAGAGAGGAGGAATACCAGGGACAGCTGTCTAAGAGGACTTTTCCGGTTGTGTCTACAGGTTTGGGTGGAAGACAGGTGCCGCTGGAGGCTGCCTAGCAGCAAATTACTGTGTGGAGGGTATAGAGGGAATTGCTTCCAATGGGTTATATCCCAATTGTAGGTGGTGGACTCCATTGGGGTCTAGGACTTCCACCTTTCTGATAACAACAATGGGGACATCACTACGGGGAAGACTTGGGTGATTGCAGAGGAGCGCCCGGTGTCCAGAAAAATGTCTCAATTAATGATTTTTATAGTTGTTTATTGAAGACAAAAGTGTAGAAGTGGAGCCAACGCATTTCGGGGAATTGTTTCCCCCTTCTTCTGGGCTTTTTGGGGTTTTTTTAATAGTTTTTTCGCCTTTTATTATTTAAAGTTTTATGTGTATGTGTTTAGTGTATGTGTTTTTATCCGCATATGTCTATAGAGACCAAACGAGGGCCAAACTTTATCCAGAAACTATATATAACACAGATTGTATAAACCCTGTAGACTGGCTATGGATTTTTATCATTTATCTTTTTCTCTACATACTAGCACTGAAGAAGGGGGAGGGGGGGCAATTCAGAGTCATGAAGTTAGACCAGTAGATATGTCTAAGAAGGTTCTCATGGATCCAGATCATGGCATAACTAGTACTAGTTGGTCTCATGGATCCAGGTCATGGTAGAGCTAGTACTAGTTGGTCTCATGGATCCAGGTCATGGTAGAGCTAGTAGTAGTTGGTCTCATGGATCCAGGTCATGGTAGAGCTAGTGGTAGTTGGTCTCATGGATTCAGGTCATGGTAGATCTAGTAGTAGTTGGTCTCATGGATCCAGGTCATGGTAGAGCTAGTAGTAGTTGGTCTCATGGATCCAGGTCATGGTAGAACTAGTACTAGTTGGTCTCATGGATGCAGGTCATGGTAGAGCTAGTAGTAGTTGGTCTCATGGATCCAGGTCATGGTAGAGCTAGTAGTAGTTGGTCTCATGGATTCAGGTCATGGTAGATCTAGTAGTAGTTGGTCTCATGGATTCAGGTCATGGTAGATCTAGTAGTAGTTGGTCTCATAAATCCAGGTCATGGTAGTGAGGAGCACATTTTGGACAGAGAGGACAACTAGTTCACAAGAGTCATAAAAGAGGCCAGTTAGGTCAAAATGGAACAATCATCCCTACAGAGTGTTAGAGAACCTTCAACACCATCTGTCTTCCACATATTATGTCATTTTACCATCTCTACCCCAAGAGATTTGACAACATTTCACACCTTCAGCTATGGAAATTGAATCATTAACAACTTTCACCACTCCCAACCTGTTCTTGGACAATAACAACTGCTTTGTCTCAAAATAACTAAATTGCCCAGTAGTAATTGCTCACATTCAACTAGACTTGTTCTATAATGTTGAAAATGTTTCTTAGTTTTTCAATCCATCTCTTCTGTGCTAATGAGGCAAGGCAGATGCTGGTTGTTCAAGAACAGGATGAGAGATGTGAACGTTGTGGAACCCCCCTTTTATAATTATATCATCCCATCCTTGGTGTCAGAAAGTCTGCAAAAGGTGTTAATTCTCCCCATTCACATGTGCCGAAAGATACCATCTATGTCAAACTGGTACAATCATCACTGAACAGGTGTGGAGCCTTTGACACCATCTGCCTTCTACATATAATGCAGTTTCAAAATATCTATCTTGGCCATTTAATAGTTCACACCTTCAGCAATGTGAACAAGAGGACTGACACCTATGGAGACTTCCTGACACCAAGGATGGGATGATGTAATGAGACAGGGTAGTTCCACAACCTTCACCCCTCCCATCCTGTTCTCGGACAATCAACATCTCCCTTGATGCATTCTATGGTAATTGGATGAAGGTGTCTATGTTACCTGTCTGGACATACTGTACATGTTGGTGTATCTTCCTGACACTCATTGGAATTAAAGTGACATGGGGAAGTTACAAAAAAACAAGTTCAGTTGAATGATACGAACTACTAATAGATAAAGCAGTGGGTAACTGGTTACTCAGGGTTACTGCACTTAAGAATCGGCACATTTTATTGAATAAGGAAGTGAGACAAAACCTTCCCAATGGAGACACTGATAGCAAAAAAAACCTGCGAGATGACCCAACCCTACTCAACTCTATCTTTATACTCCTGGATTCCAAACACTGTTTTCCCTAGCATAGCGGGTATATCATTTGTGCAGGGAGAAGCCTCAGCAGAGTTATTGTGCCCTTTTTCAATATGATTGACCTTCTTCAACCATGAACTATTGGTGATTCAAATCTTCAATCTAACATGTTTCAGATTAAGTGTGCAAGGTATCACTGAGTGAGGAAGTGAAAGGAAACCGCCCCAATGGAGATGCAGATAGCAATAACAACCCTAAGAGATGACCCAACCCTTTCCAACTCTTTCCACAGCTAAGAAAAGGTTTTGGCTGGAGCTGGTATTTAAGGTTGATTTAGCTGTGCCCCTCAAGCTGCAGACCCATCACCAGCATCATCATCATGACCCAGCCCTTCCCAACTCTATCCAAAGCTAAAGACGTTAAATTCCTGGATTCCAAACTCTGTGTCCCCTAGCCCATAGGGTACCCCATTTGTGCAGGGGTAGCCTTACCAGAGCTATTGCAGCCCCAACTGAATGTGACCGTCTTCAACCATGAATCATTGATGATTCGAATCCAGCTCCTCAGCCATACATGCTCCAGATTAAGTGGACATCATATCGCCAGGTTAGGAAGGAAGAAGAAACATCCCCAATGGAAACAGAGAACCCTGAGAAATATGACCCAACTCTTCCCAACTCTATCCAAAGCTAAAGAATTCTTATTCCTGGATTCCAAACTCTGGGTCCCCTAGCCCATAGGGTACCCCACTGATGCAGAGAGTAGCCTTACTGGAACAATTATGGCCTGACCAAATGCTATTCACCTCCTTCAACCATGTATTACGGAGGATTTGAAATCAGTGTCTCAGCCATACATGCTCCAGATTAAGTGCATATGAGATCCCCAGGTTAGGAAGTGAGGAGAAACCTCCCCAATGGAAACACAGAGAGCAATAAAAACCCTGGATTGATGACCCAACCCTTCCCAACTCTATCCAAAGCTAAGAAAAGATTTTGGCTGGAGATGGTATGGAAGGTTGATTTGGTTGTGCCCCTCAAGCTGCAGACCCATCAGCAGCATCATCACGACCCAACCCTTCCCAACTCTATCCAAAGCTAAATACTTCCTATTTCTGGATTCCAAACTCTGGGTCCCCTAGCTCATAGGGTACCCCATTGATGCAGAGAGCAGCCAATTATGGCCCAACCAAATGTGATTCACATCCTTCAACCATGAATTACAGGGGATTTTAATCCAGTGTCTTAGCCATACATGCTCCAGATTAAGTGCGCATGATATCTCCAGGTTAGGAAGTGAGGAGAAACCACCCCAATTGAAACACAGAGAGCAATAAAAACCCTGAGAGATGACCCAACCCTTCCCAACTCCATCCAAAGCTAAAAGCTTTCTTTTCCTGTATCCCAAACTCTGGGTCCCCTACACCATAAGGTACTCCCATTCATGCAGTGAACAGCTTTATTGGAGCTATTGCACCCCAAATAAATTTGATCTTCTTCAACCCTGAATTATTGATGATTGGAATCCAGTGCCTCAGCCATAGATGCTCCAAATTAAGTGTGCATGATATCACAAGGTTAGGAAGTGAGAATAACCCTCCCCAATGGAAGCACACTTAGCAAAAAATCATTGAGAGATGACCCAGCCCTTCCTAACTCTATCCAAAGCTAAAAAAAAGTGTTTGGTTGGAGCAGGGATTTAAGGTTGACTTGGTTGTTCCTCTCAAGCTCATCATCATCAGCACTCAACCCTTCCTAGCCCTATCCAAAGATAAACACTTTCTATTGCTGGATTTCAAACTCTGGGTTCCCTAGGGTACACCATTTCTGCAGCCCTACCAGAGCTACTGCAGTAGGACTAAATGCGATTGACCTTCTTAAACCATGAATTATTGAGGTTTCGAATCCAGTGCCTCGGCCATACATGCTCCAGATTAAGTGTGCCTGATATTACGAGGTTAGGAAGTGAGGAGAAACTTTACCAATGAAAGCACAGATAGCAATAAAACCACGAGAAAATGACCCAACCTTTCCCAAAAAAGGTTTTGTCTGAAGCTGAGATTTAAGGTTGACTTGGTTGTGCCTCGCAAGCTCCAAACCCACCACTATCATCATCACCATTTTCATAAAGCAATAGTAATAAATTCTTACCATGTTGGCCATGTTGGAGTAAGGGCACCAGGTCCAACAAGGTAACCAATGTCACATAGAGCCCCTGATAATCCAAAGAAGGGTACTCGGACAATTGGGCATCGCGGCTTTGTTGGCCTCGTTCCGATGGAGAATCTCGCAGGACGCTGTAAAGGAGGGAGCGAGTAACAGTAGGATTGATGGAACTGACCTGTGGTCTTAGAGATGGGGTGAGTGGGAATGGCACAGGGAAAAGACACATAGTCATGGGCACTGTCAAATTGGAGGCATCTTGATTGTCCTTCTTGCCTGACCGGGACAAAATGCTGTTGAGGGGACAAAGAAAAAAAAGAGACAACAAAGACACAAAAAAACAGCACATTACATTGAAATGACACTATAAAACAAAGAATAAAAGACCAGATACGCACCACATAAGATGCAATGTCTACCATATCAGAAGCTACGGCTAAGATTCGCTAAGATCACTTTCACTCTCGGCAACAAAGAAAATTCAGCAATTCGGACAATTTTAATCTTGTGTTGAATAACCTCATTGCATCTCATGTGTTATCTGGTTCATAAGGAGCAAAAATATAAGGATGCATGTTTCAGTGCCCCACCCAGGCTTCGGAGGCGGGTCCATCGGCAAAACCCACGCCCAACTAGTATCTCGCCAGGAAACTCAAAATGGCCGAAATCAGTACTTTTGCTTTTAACAATTCAAGAAAGTCGATTTTCCAATTTCTTTCTCTCGATTTTATTTATTTATTTATTTATTTTTTTATTAGTTAACAATGGTGACAAAATTTGGCCCCGCGAAATATAGGTGTGGCACTTTGAGAAACATGTTTTTAGCAAGTAATAAACATGTAAGTTTATTAAGAAGTCTTCTTAAAAAACACATGTTTATTGCACCAAAATAATGTCTGTATGTAATTTTATGATACTGCTTCATGACATTCCGTCAGTATCATTTGGCGTAATGATTCGACAGGCACATGAATTAAGAAAATCATATTTCTTTCTAAAAATGTTTACTAAAGCTACAGGGAGGAAGCTTTGGGAAAATAAGAATATAATTGATGATTTTGTTGCAGTAAGGTGAGCTAATGGTAATGGCAGATTTCGTGCTTCGAAATTTAGCATTCTCTAGGTTTGGGAGGGAAACATTGGACTTTAGCAATACAAACACTATTTTGTTGTTACCTTCTGACTATGCAAAACAACATTGTCATTGACAGTCGCTAGAATACCACCATTCCCTTAAGTTTATGAAGTCTACTGTATTGGAAGGACAAGCGCTCTTCAAAAGGACAACCACTGCGAATTAAGTTTATCAACACCAAAAATAGAAGCAGGAATCCGTCTGGGTATCTATTCCAGAGGTCATGGCTATTTTCTGTTCTATAAAGGAAATTCTCATTATGTCAGGGCCTGGACCTCAACCTGCGACCTCTTGCTGTGTCTAGCAGCAACTCTTCTTGGTGAGCCACCTGAGATGCTAAATAGCTCTTTTGGGATCCGATAGAGCAGCCTTTCTCAACCTTTTTCAACACAGGGGAAAGCTTGAAATGACTTTTTGGTCTCAGAGAACCCCTGTTAAAACTTACTAGATCTACAACTCATGATACATTAGTGTGATGATTAGTGGGAAGAATGTTCCTTACACTTGTGGACATTGGGGAGAATTAACCCCCTTTACAGATAGCTAAAAAGATCAATGGTGCCAGTGGGAACTTATCGGCGAGGTAGAACTTGCTCGTTGCTCAAGGAGCCCCTAGCAACCTCTGGAGGAACCCAAGTTGAGAAACCCTGCATTAGACAATCTTGCCTCGTACCTTGTTTTACATGAATTCTTTGATCCTCACATAAACTTACTATTTAAGCCATACCTATTTACTTCTTGTTTCCCAGGTTGTCAAGCCAATATCTCGCTATTGTCACTCATTCTGCTGTCCGCGTCTTCACTACCATTGGTTACCGACCTTTGACTTGTTCCTCAACTACATTTCTGCTTGATCCCAACCTGCAACCACTTGATACCGACCTTTGGCTTGTTTACTGACTACACTTCCGATTGACTCCTACCTGCTATCTCTGCTACTGTAACCCGGCTTGCTCACCTGGTGGGGCGATCCTAAAGGACCGTGACCTGGTACTAACACGCAGCAAAAACCACCTCCACCATCAGGAGCTCTGATGAACACTGGTTAGTGCTTAGACCAGCCTTTCTCAACCTTTTCAACAAAGAGGAACCCTTGAAATAACTTTCCGGTCTCAGGGAACCCCTGCTAAAAATTACTATATCTACATTTCTTGAAACATTATTGTGATGGTCATTAGGAAGAATGCTCCTCATACTTGTGGCCTTTGAGAAGAATTACCTTGTTACAGATAGCTAAAAAGATCAATGGTGTCACTGGGAACTTATCTGTGAGGCATAAATTGGTCATTGCTCAAAGAACCCCTAGAAATCTCTGGAGGAACCCTAGGATTCCATGGAACCCTGGTTGAGAAACCCTGGCTTAGACCCTGCACCTCAGTGAGCCCATGTCATCTGCTAGGGTGACCTGCTTATGTACTTATTCTGCTGGTCAATGAGAGCCTCTCTACTGCTATAGCTACTGGTCTCCAAGCTTTACTCAAGATTTGGCTACAGTTCTACTATCATGGAGTGTTAGCTGCAGTTTTAAACAAGTTTTTAGCTGGGGCAAGAAGTAAAGGAAGAACATGGATACAAGCTGCAATGTAGGAAAAAATTAATTGTGCTTTTTACATGTATGCTGTCATGGGTTGGCATCAGGAAAGGAAAATTACGGTAAGTATTCAATCCAATTATTCATTTTCCTGGCGCCAACATAGCAGCATACATGGAGTAGGCAGGGATACTATCACATGTATGTTGCCAATAATTGGTGCCAAGAAAATTACGGTAAATCTTCTGGTTTTTTTTTTAGACGTGTGGAAGTGTTAGAAATTTCTTTCAACCAGTTTTAATACTGGTCTGTGTCCCTCTTGTCTTCACTTCCTGTCCCTATTAAGATGAGAAGTAAGGTGGGCCCAATGCCTGGAATAATGCAGGCCTTGGTGGGAGAATACAATTGTTTATTGAAAGTGTGAGAACACACAAATGGAGCCAACGCGTTTCAGGGGAAACAGCCTCCCACATCTTCAGGGCTGCAGGTACGTGCTAATGGAGATGCATGAACTCTGCCAGAATACTTGAAAATGGCAAATTCCGGCTTGTGTAACACAGAGGTTTGCTTCTGCGGAGTTCATCCATCTCTATTAGCAGGTACCTGCAGCCTTGAAGAAGGGGGGAGGCTATTTCCCCTGAAACGCGTTGGCTCCATTTGTATGATCTCACACTTTCAATAAGCGGTTGTATTCTCCCACCAAGCGCTGCATTATTCCAGACACCGGGCGCCCCTTCCTTCTCATCCAAACACTGGTTCTACTGAAGTGACCACCTCATCGTATCAGTAAGGTAGCAGCACAAACCTCTCAAGGGAGATCAGCACCACCACATACCCGCTGATCCACCCAATAATTCTCGGCAACCATTTGACCCAGTCCAGCGTGGTCTCTAGCTCAGATTTGTACCTGTCAATTACTTAGATCTGACCTCAATGTTGGGGTCACCAGTTTATTACCCATTTTTTAACATTCTCTTCATTCTTTCTCCAGTTTTAATCTACATGATTGACTTTCTATGCCATAAAATGTATTTTTTATATAAATAGATATTCCTCCTCATGCTATCTAAGAATCTTTCTGATGGTCACATACAGATTCCTGGGGGTGTGTCCTTTTGCAGAGCGCTTGTGCTCAAATTTTTATTTTTGCAAAATTGAAGAAAACATACTAAAATCATAAATCTAGACATTATCTGTATTAGCTGTATACTGATCGTTCAATAATTCACATTTCTTTCTCTCAATAAACAATAGTAATACCCCTCTAAGTTTCTGAAAAGCTAACACATTCTAAAAAAAACACACATTTACAATATTATAACATTTGTAGTCGTAGTCATTAAACTGTTCAGAAATATAGCTTTGCAACACATTTCATGGAATACACATGATTAAGCCTTTTATATTTATAAAAGAGTTGTTGCCATTGGGGGGGGAGACCTCTGTTGGATTCTCAGCAGGGTCAATGAAACCTGGGGGTCAATTGTTCCTCCATTCAAAGCAACCAATCAGGTTTCAGCATTTAAATACTGCAAATGCATTTGTTTTTTGTTCTGGTGACCCTTTAGACACCTATTGACAAGCCTTCTCCAAGAGTCTAGCTGTCCCATCTTTAACATCCAACAGCACCCAAATTTTTTTTTTGTTTTTATGGGCACTGCTGGGTTACATCACCTACCTACCCAGTTGTTATATCACATACAATCCCCAGCGGTATCCCACAGTAGTCTGTAATTTCACCAACTCCAGTCCATCCATGGGAGAGTTGTCACCTTCACACTACTGGACCCAAGAACATAACTACAGGCATAGCAGATCATGCTGGTGCTATGGGGCCCAAAAGCACAAAGAGCCCAGAAAGATCATGACAGCATAATTGAGTCTTATAATGGGCACAAAACAACTGAGCCTTCTGTTTGGATTATTCCAAAGAACTACAAAAAACTAAAATACTGTATCAGTTTTGGATGTACCTGGCCTACAGTTGGGATTGGAAATTGCTAGCTGTGACTATTATGAAGAGACATTGGTCAAGGTGCCGGTAAGGTCAACAGCATCATAGAGAGACATTGGTCAAGATACTACCAACAGGTCAAGAGCATCATGAAGAGATATTGGTCAAGATACCACTGAGATGTCAACAGCATCATGGAGAGACATTGGTCAGGATGCCACTGAGAGGTCAACAGCATCACAGAGAGACATTGGTCAAGATACTACCAACATGTCAAGAGCATCATGAAGAGACATTGGTCAAGATGCCACTGAGATGTCAACAGCATCATGGAGAGACATTGGTCATGATACCACTGAGATGTCAACAGCATCATGGAGAGACATTGGTCAAGATACTACCAACAGGTCAAGAGCATCATGAAGAGACATTGGTCAAGATGCCACTGAGATGTCAACAGCATCATGGAGAGACATTGGTCATGATACCACTGAGAGGTCAACAGCATCACGGAGAGACATTGGTCAAGATAATACCAACAGGTCAAGAGCATCATGAAGAGACATTGGTCAAGATGCCACTGAGATGTCAACAGCATCATGGAGAGACATTAGTCATGATACCACTGAGAGGTCAACAGCATCACGGAGAGACATTGGTCAAGATGTGACTAAGAGTTCAACAACATCATGAAGAGACATTGGTCACAATGCCACTGAGAGGTCAACAGCATTATGGAGAGACATTGGTCAAAATGCTACTAAGAGGTCAGCAGCATCATAGAGAGACATTGGTCAAGATGTGACTAAGAGGTCAACAACATCATGAAGAGACATTGGTCACGATGCCACTGAGAGGTCAACAGCATTATGGAGAGACATTGGTCAAAATGCTACTAAGAGGTCAGCAGCATCATGAAGAGATATTGGTCAAGATGCCACTCAGATGTCAACAGCATCATGGAGAGACATTGGTCAGGATGCCACTGAGAGGTCAACAGCATCACGGAGAGACATTGGTCAAGATACTACCAACAGGTCAAGAGCATCATGAAGAGACATTGGTCAAGATGCCACTGAGATGTCAACAGCATCATGGAGAGACATTGGTCATGATACCACTGAGATGTCAACAGCATCATGGAGAGACATTGGTCAAGATACTACCAACAGGTCAAGAGCATCATGAAGAGACATTGGTCAAGATGCCACTGAGATGTCAACAGCATCATGGAGAGACATTGGTCATGATACCACTGAGAGGTCAACAGCATCACGGAGAGACATTGGTCAAGATAATACCAACAGGTCAAGAGCATCATGAAGAGACATTGGTCAAGATGCCACTGAGATGTCAACAGCATCATGGAGAGACATTAGTCATGATACCACTGAGAGGTCAACAGCATCACGGAGAGACATTGGTCAAGATGTGACTAAGAGTTCAACAACATCATGAAGAGACATTGGTCACGATGCCACTGAGAGGTCAACAGCATTATGGAGAGACATTGGTCAAAATGCTACTAAGAGGTCAGCAGCATCATGGAGAGACATTGGTCAAGATGCTACTTAGAGGCCAACAGCATCATGAAGAGACATTGGTCACAATACCACTGAGAGGTCATCAGCATCTTGGAGAGGCATTAGTCAAGATGCTACCGAGAAGCCAACAGCATCATCTAGAGCAGTGGTTCTCAACTCCAGTCCTCGGGACCCACCAACAGGCCAGATTTTAAGTATTACCTTGGGGAGTTGCAGAATAGAATACTGCAACCACTGAGCAGCAAGTGATATCACCTGTGATGTATTTCAGCTATCTTGCAAACCTGGCCTGTTGGTGGGTCCTGAGGACTGGAGTTGAGAACCACTGATCTAGAGACATTGGTCAAAATGCTACTAGAAGGTCAACAGCATTATGGAGAGACATTGGTCAAGACACCACTGAGAAGTCAACAACGGAAGTGCCAAAATCTTTACAACTTTATCTAACGCAAAAGACAGCATAAAAGACTTCATACCTTTAGATGTAATTATATGGGTGTTACAATTTCTGATGTAATCTGATTTACTGCAACTGTGGTTCCATTGACTATTCCTTCCAACTAGTGAAGTCTAAAAGCTCAACTCCAGATAAATCTTTTTTTATATTTTTTTTATAGCTTAAGGAAGAGTTAAAACTCCTGCCAGGTGTTTATTTCTCTTTGTAACACCATTAAAGGTATTTCCCCTTGTTTCCTGTCCTTGTGTCAACCGCAATGAAATAGGAAGAACAGTTGTCACAGGATGGAAAGGCCGGGACAGCAATAATAACCCTAACTTCAATCTACTAAAGATGAGTTTTTGTCTTTGTCTTTGTTTGGAGAGATTTCCTTCTCACTTCCTGTCCTGATGGGAATTATGGAAAAATATCCTTAATAGAAATCTGGCAATAAAACCCTGACAGATGCTCTAAACCTTTCCGGCTCAATCCAAAATGAAATAAGAAGTATTATCAGGAGTTAGGATTTGATATAGTTCACAATATATTCTATTACTCAACCAATATATACTCAGAACCATCACAGTAATTCATATTACATTAGAACCCCCAACGGCAACTCGAGCTGCAGTTATATCCCACTAAAGAGTACCGGCGGTCACAGTGGAGGACGACATTTTGATGGGTGGGACAATATTTGGCACATTTACTTACAAGGAAGTCAAGGCCTCATTGTAGCACAAGGCACCAAGAGGTCTCTTGTTCCTAATGATATGGCTTCATCTCCAAAAAGTCCCTCAAAATGCCCGCCTTCATTATGCACGGTTGGCATCCTTTCAAAATCATTTACAGTATAAAGATCTGCAAACTGATATCACACATCTGTCAGCAACAGTAACTGTTTTGCACATTTTCATCAAGTTCTATAGGCTTTGAAGAATGGAGCTGATTCACTAAGGGGCCACATTTCTCCAACTTGGATGGTTCATGTTTGCCTTCTTCTGCCTAATTTGGCCAAAATAAAGACTTGGGAGACACAGGAGCTCCTAGGCCCATAGGGACACATTGCGTCTGCAGTCCCTTCAATGGGAAACGGTCCTTTAAAAGGAGGCTTGAAGTGCCCTTAATATATGCTAAAGTGGCCTCTCGGGCAGATGAAGCAATTTTAGCATCAATGAGGAAGGAAAAGAAGTCTCAGAAGAGTGGAAGCAGCCTCAGCCTAGACTCTGTCCAGGCACACCTCCCCGACATGTTACGCCACCCCATCCACAGGGCTTCCCATGACTAAGCCCCATGGGTGGAGCGTAACATGTCAGGGGTGTGGCTGGGATGGTACTTTAAAGGAGGCTTGAAGTGCCCTTAATGCATGCTAAAGTGGCCTCTCGGGCAGATGAAGCAATTTTAGCACCAACGAGGAAGGAAAAGAAGTCTCAGAAGAGTGGAAGCAGCCTCAGCCTACACTCTGTGCAGGCACTCCCCCCCAACATGTTACGCCCCCCGTCCACAGGGCTTCCCATGACTAAGCCCCGTGGGTGGATCGTAACATGTCAGGGGTGTGGCCTGGACGGAGTCTAAAGCTGAGGCTACTTCCACGCTCTACATGAGGGTTTCGTGTGACGTGTGGCTCCTGGGACTTTTTTTTTCCTTCTTAATTGACTTCTATGGAGCGGAGATGAGTACTTTCCTTCCCTGCACTCTTATCAGCATATAGGGACCTATTAGAGCCTAAAGTGGCATCCTTTTTTATTTTTTTTTATTTTAGCACGTCTTAGTGTACTTTCTCCTGTCACTGGCTCTGGTTTTATGGCATTTGGCCTATTTAGACAAAAATAGTGCCCAACCACTTCCTGTCCAAGGTACGTCACATGACATCCTGGACTTTGAGTGGTGATATCTGAATAAAGGGGGCAGCTACAGGCATCATCCAGATATCTTTTTCAGCCGGCGATTCCCTACACCGTAAGAACAATCATAGCGGCAGTTCAGCCACTTGATCGTTCTTACAGGCGGCGGACCCCCCTCCGAGGTAACAGCCCCCTTCACGCCTCCCTCCGGTGTTTCTACCGGCTCGCGAGCCGGAGAAGGAATCCACCGGTGCCAGAAGTTGAGCATAGAGATTTCCAAGGGACTGATGGTCCCCTTCGGAGGCCCAGGTACGACGTTACGCCACGTCCGGCCCGGCGGAAGTAAACATTGCCGGGGACTCGGCTGGAAAGGCTGAGATCTTTCTTTTTTTTTTTTTCTTTTGATCTCGGTCTTTCCTGCCTGGAGGAGAGGTGTGAGGTCTCCATAAAGAGGACCTGTCATGCCCTATTCCTATTACAAGCGATGTTTACATTCCTTGTAATAGGAATAAAAAAAAAAAATAAATAAATTTTAAGGGAACATGTAAAAAAAAAAAAAATTCTAATAAAATAAACAATAAAAAAAAAAAAAATTGTTAAAGCGCCCCCGTCCCGAGTGCTCGCACACAGAAGCGAACGCATAAGTACGTCGCGCCCACATAAGTAAACGGCGTTCAAACCACACATGTGAGGTATCGCCGCGAACGCTAGAGCGGGAGTAACAATTCTAGCCCAAGACCTCCTCTGTAACTCTATAAGCAGGAAACCTGTAAAAAAAAAAAAAAAAAATTTAAAGCGTTGCCTTTGGAGATTTTTAAGTACCAAAGTTTGGCGCCATTCCACGAGTGTAAAGCGTGACATGTTAAGTATCTATTTACTCGGCGTAACATCATCTTTCAAATTATACAAAAAAAAAATTGGGCTAACTTTACTGTTTTTTTTAATTCATGAAAAAAAAAACGCGTTTGAACAAATCGCTGCGCAAATACCGCGCAACGTAAAAAGTTGCAACAGCTGACATTTTTTTTCCCTAGGGTCTCTGCTAACAAAAAAAAAAAACATATATAATGTTTGGGGGTTCTGAGTAATTTTCTAGAAAAAAAAAAAAAATGATGATTTTTACATGTAGAAGAGAAGTGCCAGAATTGGCCGGGATGGGACTTTTTTTTTTTTTTCTGGCCCAATTTTGTAGATAAAAGGCAAACAGTCAACATGTGGAAAGTGCAGATCTACTAAATAAGTGTAAACTTCATTCTTAAAAACATTTTTCTTTTATGGTTTTCTTGTAATCAAATCATTCACAAAGTCTCTGGTCTGGGAAGAAGTTTGCACCCCCTAGAAGAGATGCGTTCCTTAGAAAAATCAGCTCCAACTGTCTCACCTACCGCCCTCTCCGAGGGTAGAAATAACATGGCCAATGTTTGTCCTCTCTGCTATTCAAACCAAAAGATTCAGTAAATACAGCGTCCCTCAGCAACCAATCACCACCCCTCTTTTCACCGCTCTGGACAATGGCATGCTGAAATGTGATTGGTTGCTGTGGGTTGTGTGTCATCACTGTAAGCCTGGTGTAAAGGAGTCATTCTGGATCAATACGGTTTCTGTTAATCAATGCCCGGTGGATGAAAAGTCACCCTTTTGCTGACGGCGGCGCTGGACTTCGCTGAGCCCCGAAACCGCCAGAATGGAAGTGACTTTCGGGATGAAGTGTGAAGATTGTGAGCAAAACCGCAACATGCGCTCCACCATACATACCGCTGTGTGCGATACCCCCCGCCCCACCCCCGAAACCCCAAATTAGGGGACCAACAGCTAAAGAAATGGTGCTAACCTGATATATGATATCCGACCACCAGGGGGAAGCACCCACATATGTCTATTAAAGGGTCAGTCTACCCAAAACTGATCTGTCCGTCTTCAATAAAAGGCTGGAGAGATAAAACTGAGCTCTGGGAATTGCACAAAAAATACTCTTCATGTAATCCCAACACTTACCCTTCATGTAATCCTAACACTCACCCTTCATGTAATCCTAACACTCACCCTTCATGTAATCCCAACACTCACCCTTCATGTAATCCCAACACTCACCCTTCATGTAATCCCAACACTTACCCTTCATGTAATCCCAACACTTACCCTTCATGTAATCCCAACACTTACCCTTCATGTAATCCCAACACTTACCCTCCGTGTAATCCCAACACTTACCCTTCATGTAATCCCAACACTTACCCTTCATGTAATCCTAACACTTATCCTTCATGTAATCCCAACACTTATCCTTCATGTAATCCCAACACTTAACCTTCATGTAATCCCAACACTTACCCTTCATGTAATCCTAACACTTACCCTTCATGTAATCCCAACACTTACCCTTCATGTAATCCTAACACTTACCCTTCATGTAATCCTAACACTTACCCTCCGTGTAATCCTAACACTTACCCTTTGTGTAATCCTAACACTTACCCTTTGTGTAATCCTAACACTTATCCTTCATGTAATCCTAACACTTACCCTTCATGTAATCCTAACACTTACCCTTCATGTAATCCTAACACTTACCCTTCATGTAATCCCAACACTTATCCTTCATGTAATCCTAACACTTACCCTTCATGTAATCCTAACACTTACCCTTCATGTAATCCTAACACTAACCCTTCATGTAATCCTAACACTTACCCTTCATGTAATCCCAACACTTACCCTTCATGTAATCCTAACACTCACCCTTCATGTAATCCCAACACTTATCCTTCATGTAATCCCAACACTTATCCTTCATGTAATCCCAACACTTATCCTTCATGTAATCCCAACACTTATCCTTCATGTAATCCCAACACTTACCCTTCATGTAATCCTAACACTTACCCTTCATGTAATCCTAACACTTACCCTTCATGTAATCCTAACACTTACCCTTCATGTAATCCTAACACTTACCCTTCATGTAATCCTAACACTTACCCTTCATGTAATCGCAACACTAATCCTGCCTGTAACTCAACTCTAGCCCATCCTGTAATCCTAACACTAACACTCCCTAGAACTCAAAACCATCCCTTCCTGCAGCTCTAACCCTCATGTAACCTCAACACTAATCCCTCCCTGTAATCCTGACAAACACTTATAGGAAACTGTCAGGGACTTCAAAGTTGAGCTTTTGGAATTACACAAAAAATACCCTCACAGTGGACACCCCCCTCCCCCCCCCCACATTGCCTGTAAGGGATAACTGCTAGCTAGGTCTAGGGGTAGAGGAATGAGATGGGATACTCACCTTCTTCCTGTAACCCCCCCGAGACCCTCCAGCCAGCGGTGTCATCAAATACATAGCCCTGCATTGTACACGAGGACAACGAAGGCCCGTCCACAACCCAGAGCCTTCCAGAGAAGGGGGGAGTCCCGGAATAAGGCAAGGGTTACATCTTACTCCCCTAACCCTAGACTTATGTAGTATGGGGGGGGGGGGTATTTTTGTGCTATTACCAGAGTTCAGCTTTAAACCCCCTAACAGTTTCTTATAAGTGATTATGTTAGGGTTACATGGGGGTTAGTGTTAGGACTACATGAGGGTTAGTGTTAGGGTTACATGAGGGTTAGTGTTAGGGTTACATGAGGGTTAGTGTTAGGGTTAGGGTAAGGTTACTGTTACTAGGAGGTTAGTGTTAGGGTTACAGGTAGGGTTAGTGTTGGATTACAAAGAGGGGTGGTTTTAGGATTACGGGGAGGGTTAGTGTGACAATTAGTGTTGGGATTACAGGGAAGATTAGTGCGGAGTTACAAGAGAGGGTTAATGCTAGAATCTCAGTAAGGGCTAGTGTTGGCTTACAAGGAAGGATAGAGTTGCAATAAGGGGAAGGTTAGTGTTAGGATTACAGGCATTGTTAGTGTTGAATAACAGGGAGGGTCACTGTTGGGTTACATATAGGGTTAGTGTTACAGAGGTTAGTGTTAAGTTACAAGGAGGGTTAGTGTTAGGGTTAAAGGGACAGTTAGTGTTAGGCTTACAGGGACGGTTAGTGTTAGGGTTACAGGGACGGTTAGTGTTGGGGTTACAGGGACGGTTAGTGTTAGGGTTACAGGGACAGTTAGTGTTGGGGTTACAGATAGGGTTAGTGTTGGATTACAGGGACGGTTAGTGTAATGATTAAAGGGACGGTTAGTGTTAGGGTTACAGATAGGGTTAGTGCTAGGGTTACAGGGACGGTTAGTGTTAGGATTACAGGGAGGGTTAGGGTTACAGATAGGGTTAGTGTTAGGATTACAGGGACGGTTAGTGTTGGGGTTACAGATAAGGTTAGTGTTGCATTATAGGGACGGTTATTATTGAATTGCAAGGAGGGTTAGGGTTAAATTTACATTTAGGCTTAGGGTGAGAGTTAGTGTTAGGGTTACAGATGTGAAGGCTAGTGTTAGGGTTACAGATAGGGTTAGTGTTAGGATTACAGGGAGGGTTAGTGTTAGGGTTACAGGGACGGTTAGTGTTAGGATTACAGGGAGGGTTAGTGTTAGGGTTACAGGGACGGTAAGTGTTGGGGTTATAGATAGGGTTAGTGTTGTATTACAGGGACGGTTAGTGTAATGATTAAAGGGACGGTTAGTGTTAGGGTTACAGATGTGAAGGTTAGTGTTAGGGTTATAAGGGAAAACTATCAGCAGTGATCTCCTGATGCCAGAAGCTGATCTATCCGGAGGCACCATTCTCCTCCATAATGAACATTCCTCATCTGGGAATGGTGAGAACTTCCCTGGTGTCTCTATGACCAGCTCTGGTTGGCCTGGAGCTCCTGTATTTGGGGAGAATCGGAGAAGTTGTGTTGCTGTGTATAGAATGAGGTGGAATATTTCCCGGGAGATCTCACCACACACACACCATCCACTCCCAGCACTCTCTAATGGATTGCCAGTGAAGAGGAGCGATGACGGCTGAAGGATTATTAACCACACAATCGCTGGAGACGTCAGATTGTATAAATTGTTCCTTCTTCACTCTCATAACCCGACCAGATCATCAGATCAGCCCGGAAGGTGAAGGGTCATTTCCCCTAATAAATGGTTACGGTTAGAGAAGTGTGCAGGAGAATAACCTGGCACTAACCCCCCCCCCCCCCCACTCTCTGATGGAGACACCAGCAGGTAGGTCCTGAGGTTCACCAGCCTGTCCTGGTTGCTGTGAAGTCCCCCTGTGGCTCCTGTAAGTTTAAATGTATCTAAACCCCAAAAAACAAAAATGTCCTTAGAGCTGGAGGCTGCGCTGGTTTTCCTTTTTCAGGCTAAGTACGCTTCCGCAAGTGCAGAAAATACCAGTTGATCCTGCCAGAAATCCAGCATGGCTGTAACAATCTGGGCACTGAACTGAAATTTCCACCAATGTTACCAGCTCTTACTAGTTCTGCTCTGTGAACTACAGACCCCCCTGGTAAAAAATAAAAAATTAGGAGAGGAAGGGGTTTGTAATCCAGATCAGAAGAGTGGTCTACATAGATGTCAACGTTCCCGGATTTGCCGGGACAGTCCAGCAACTTGGCCCTATGCCCCTATGTTCCGCTGATGTTGTGTCCCGGGCCATGCCCTGCAACCACAGCACTTACCTTATTTGTGTTACTGCACTAACACAACAAGGAATTCGTTGTGGGGATTGGAAACATGGACTGAATATTCAAAGCTGTGATCAAGCCAGGACCAACCCAGAAAGTGGGCATACTGGGTGTTCCCTGCATAGTTACAGGTCAAGTCTGGATGGGACCCACCCATAAAGTGGCATAATGGGTGTTCCCTGAATGATTTCAGGTCAAGTCTGGATGGGACCCACCCATAAAGTGGGCATAATGGGGTTCCCTGCATAGTTACAGGCAGAGTCTTGATGGGACCAACCCATAAAGTGGGCATAATGGGTATTCCCTGCATAGATACAGGTGGAGTCTGGATAGGACCCACTAATAAGGTGGCATAAAGGGTGTTCCCTGCATGATTTCAGGTGGAGCCTGGATGGGACCAACTCATAAAGTGGGCATAATGGGGTTCCCTGCATGATTTCAGGTGGAGTCTGGATGGGACCAACCCATAAAGTGGGCAAGATTGGCCTTCCCTGCATAGTTACAGACGAAGTCTGGATAGGACCCACCCATAAAGTGGGCATAATGGGGTTCCCTGCATAGTTACAGGCAGAGTCTTGATGGGACCAACCCATAAAGTGGGCACAATGGGTATTCCCTGCATAGATACAGGTGGAGTCTGGATAGGACCCACTAATAAGGTGGCATAAAGGGTGTTCCCTGCATGATTTCAGGTGGAGTCTGGATGGGACCAACTCATAAAGTGGGCATAATGGGGTTCCCTGCATAATTACAGGCAGAGTCTTGATGGGACCAACCCATAAAGTGGGCACAATGGGTATTCCCTGCATAGATACAGGTGGAGTCTGGATAGGACCCACTAATAAGGTGGCATAAAGGGTGTTCCCTGCATAATTTCAGGTGGAGTCTGGATGGGACCAACTCATAAAGTGGGCATATTGGGGTTCCCTGCATAGTTACAGATGGAGTCTTGATAGGACCCACCCATAAAGTGGCATAATGGGCGTTCCCTGTATGATTTCAGGTGGAGTCTGGATGGAACCAACCCATAAAGTGGCCATAATGGGGTTCTCTGCATAGTTACAGACGGAGTCTGGATGGGACCAACCCATAAATTGGGCAAGATTGGCCTTCCCTGCATAGTTGCAGGCGAAGTCTGGATAGGACCCACTAATAAGGTGGCATAATGGGTGTTCCCTGCATGATTTCGGGTGGAGTCTGGATGGGACCAACTCATAAAGTGGGCAAGATTGGCCTTCACTGCATAGTTACAGGCGGAGTCTGGATAGGACCCACCCATAAAGTGGGCATAATGGGTATTCCCTGCATAGTTACAGATGGAGTCTGAATAGGACCAACTCATAAAGTGGCTCGAGATTTAGGACCAGAATGTTGATATGAGCCTAGGGTGGCAACAATTCATAAATACAGTAGTGAGTGTTGTCAGCCTAGGATAGCAAGTGTGTTACTGGCAGGATCACCAGGTGAAAAAAAAGCAAAAAAAAAAAAAACGCATGCAGCCACCATATCTAAGGACTGGTAAGCTGCAATATATGACATTTTTGCTATTGGGTTTAAATACAAATGAAAATAGTCCTATACGAATCTGAGCTGTAATCTATTCCACATCCCCCACCCCCCACCCCACCACCATTCGACCACCAAATTTCCAAATTTCTATGAGGGGTGGTGCCAACAATCATCATGTGCTAAAGATGAGCACCATCATTCACAACAGCAAAAGCCACCAGCTTTCCATCTTCCCACTCATTGTCCTCCTGTCCACTTGCCCTCTGGGGTAATACAAGGTTTTTAGAATGCCAATTATTCCTGTAAATTCCCACCCACTTTGGGTGGATGATTCCTTTTAATCTCCACCCACTTTGGCTGTAGGTGAATTATTCCTTTAAATCTTTACCCACTTTGGCTTTGGGTGGAGGATTCCTTCAAATACCCCACTCCCTTTGGCTTTGGGTGGATGATTCTTTTTAATCTCCACCTACTTAGGCTATGGGTGGAGGATTCCTTCAAATCCCCCCACTCACTTTAGCTTTGGGTGGAGGATTCTTTTAAATCTCCACCTACTTTGGCTTTGGCTGGATGATTCTTCTAAATCTCCACCTACTTTGGCTTTGGGTGGATGATTCCTTTAAATTCCCACCTACTTTGGCTTTGGGTGGATGATTCCTTTTAATCTCCACCTACTTTGGCTATGGGTGGAGGATTCCTTCAATTCCCCCCACTCACTTTGGCTTTGGGTGGAGGATTCTTTTAAACCTCCACCTACTTTGGCTTTGGCTGGATGATTCATCTAAATCCCCCCACTCACTTTAGCTTTGGGTGGAGGATTCTTTTAAATCTCCACCTACTTTGGCTTTGGCTGGATGATTCTTCTAAATCTCCACCTACTTTGGCTTTGGGTGGATGATTCCTTTAAATTCCCACCTACTTTGGCTTTGGGTGGATGATTCCTTTTAATCTCCACCTACTTTGGCTATGGGTGGAGGATTCCTTCAATTCCCCCCACTCACTTTGGCTTTGGGTGGAGGATTCCTTTAAATCTCCACCTACTTTGGCTTTGGCTGGATGATTCCTCTAAATCTCCACCTACTTTGGCTTTGGGTGGATGATTCCTTTTAATCTCCACCTACTTTGGCTTTGGGTGGATGATTACTTCAAATCCCCCACTCATTTCGGCTTTGGGTGGAGGATTCCTTTAAATCTCCACCTACTTTGGCTTTGGGTGGAGAATTCCTTAAATTGGCTTTAGAAAGCCTTCATTGCAGAGATCGTGTGGTTAATAGGAATTTTTTGTTTTATAGGAGCATTGAGAAAGCAGAAATCCAGGCAGAACTGAGCTGTGCCTCGTTGTTTCATCTTTTATTCACTGGAGGAAAATAGAATTCTCACCTTAACAGTGTCTGAGAGAAGTACTTCAGGGTGTTGGCAATGTCAGTTCCCGTTGGCACTGGGTAGGTATTATGGATGACGCGGTGGTGGTACTCATGTAGGTATCGGATCTTGGAGGCAACTGTGTAACAGGGAGGTAAAAAGAAACAAAGTGTCGAGTCTGAATAAAAGTTCAACACATAAGAAATGCAAACAATGGAGGTGGAGAGCAAACCTTGGGTGGGGGGTAACAAGGAAGGATGAGGGTCTGGTAACTCACACTACCTAGACCAGCTTCTATACAGTCAAATACATGACTGTGCAAAAAGGACAGATATGGAAAAAGAACTAAAAAAATCCCTTAAACAAAGAAGAAAGATAAAATTGCCAATTACGGCATCAGGGCTAGTATGGATGGATGAAGAGATCTGGACAGCAGCACACCGGAATAAATTATATTCGTCTATTTATTCGTGAAACAGGATCATGGGGTACATAGGGCACCACTGTGGGTGGCACAGAACGGCATCGGGGCTTTGGAAATAACGAACGCGTTTCAGGGGATCACAAAGGTCTCCCTTCGTCAGGGCTCATTAGGACAGGGGGGGGGGGGGGGGGCAGGACTCTGATAAAAAGGAAACTTATTCGCTTATATAAACCTAAACAAATAGTGTTGCCCTACAAAAACAATTATAGCAATAAAAAAAAATATGAACTTAGTGGTAGCTCATGGGAAAAAAAAAAGGTAAAAAAAAGCCCCCACATCGTGTGGAAAGTCTAAAAAAATGCTTTACTTAAAAAAAGTAATGCACTTACAAAAGGTTAAACATCCATGTGCATTTGAAATAAAACAAGACGCTAAACAATTCCCGACACTTCCGTGTTGACACTGAAGCACGATGATGTCAGCAATGGGCTCCGCCCTACGTGTTTTGTTTCATCAGACGTCATCTGGGGCTTATATGCTATGGAGATGCTACAGAAAGCCAGGTAGGGCCTACCAAAGCAGCGATTTTATTCCTTTCCTACACTATCCAAAACTTAAAACAAAAGTTTGTCCTAAACATTCCCTTTAAAGCCCAACTGAACCTTCAGATGAAATCAGCTAAATACATAGTTACATAGTTAGTCTGGTTGAAAAAAAGACGTCTATCTAGTTCAACCAATATCCACTCCAAGAGCATAAAAACAAAAAGGTGTCTGATGTCTTACAGTGTGTTTTCTTTAGAAAACAGCCGCAGCCTGAGTAAAAAAGCCCATTCCCTGCCAGAATGTTTCAAGGAAGGACTCTCGCTCTCTGTGGGGAAGCGGTGGTCTCTCTGCAGAAGCCTGACTTGCCTCTGGCTGAGTCTCAGCCATAGATCTCTAATCAGCAAGGAGCATGAGCATTGCTAATTGCAAAGTTATAGCTCTAATTCAACAGGGGGTGTCCGACCTCTGCATAGAGACCACTGTTTCCACATAGAGAGCAAGGGTCCTTCTCTGCAGCTGCTGGTAGTGGACAGGCTTTTTTACACAGGCTGTGGCTGATTTAAAAAGAAAAACACACTGCAAATCATTGAACACCTTTTGTTTTGATGCACCTGGAATGTATTTAGCTGATTTCATCTGAAAGTTCAGTTGGGCTTTAAAGGGTATGCATAGGCCAAGCTTTTGGATAGTGTCGGAAAGGGTTAAAACCCCTGCCTGGCTGCTGTAGCACCTCCATACCATATAAGCCCCGGATGACGTCTGATGAGACGAAACGTGTAGGGCGGAGCCAATTGCTGAAATCATCCCGCTTCACTCTATAGGTTTAGCCAAAGCATTTTGATTCAGTTTTGGATGGAGTAGGTGAGGGTTAAAAACCCTGCTAGGTAGAACCTACCTGGCTGCTGCAGCTCCTCAAATCATATAAGTTAATAAGTTCCCTTTTTATAAGATTTACTGTCTTCCAGTTCTATACAGTTTCCAAAGCCCTGATGAAGGGGACCTCTGTGACCCCCGCCCCCGAAATCTATCGCTTACAACAGCTTGTGTCATCCTGATTAAAGAACAATACATTTAGATTTTGGGGCTCAACGACAATCAGTGTGGAGCTCACTCCGTTTTTCTTACCATCAGGTTAGTTTGTTGGGGAGATTTCCCTCCTGGAGATGAACAGGAAATGAGAGGAAATCTCCCAAAGTGAGATGGATTGCCCTCTTTGCCACCCAAGCCAATTTTGACATTTCTCACAAACATGAAAAATCTGCATTTTTTTTTTTGCTAGAAAATTACTTAGGACCCCCCAAACATTATGTATTTTCTTAAGCAGAGGCCCTAGAGAATAAAATGGTTGCTGTTGCAATTTTTTTAAAAAATTTTGAAAAGCATTTTTTTTTTAAATATACTTTAATGAATTTTAGGGAACAGAAACACAATATTCCACCCAATTTTTATATACAATATAAAAGATGATGTTAAATAGATACCATACATTTCATGTCAAACTACGATACTTTAAAATCTCCATAGGCGACGCTTTAAAAGCCTTTACAGGTTACTGGTTTAGAGTTACAGAGGAAGTCCAGTGCTAGAATTATTGTTCTCGCTCCTATGTTCACGGTGATACCTCATCTGTGTGGTGGGAACGGCGTCTACTTATATAGGCAGGACCGATGTGCGAGATCGCCTTTGTGCGTGAGCACGGGGGTGTGCCCTTATTTTTTTTATTATTATTGTTTTCGCTTTTGTTGTTTTTTTGTTTTTTTTATCCCATTCATTTTTTTTTAATCAATTTTATTACCATCAGAAGGAATAAACAACATCACTTGTGATAGCTCGGGCCATGACAGGTCCTCTTTATGGAGAGATCTGGGGTCTGCAATGGAAAGGATCTCCTTTTATTCCGATAGCTTAAAGACTAAAATCATTTTTATCAGCTGATCCGGCGGTGGGGAATCGTATCCAGCAGCTGGAGAACAGACGGCAAATATTTCTTCCATTATAATCTACTGTTTAATGGGAGGGTGGGGGATGGGTTGAACATTAGAGAGAGTCTCAAGGATTACAGATGTATTAAATTATGATGAAGACGATGAATATTCATGACTGAGGCCAGCGATCTTCCCGCAGAATATAATCATATGGAGAATTGTGCCCAGTGCAGATTTCTGCTGAAACCAGATATGCGAGGTTACAAACCACATACCATCCTCTGAGCACCTCATTCCTCCTCTATAACCGGGGACCATCCTCTGAGCACCTCATTCCTCCTCTATAACCCGGGACCGTCCTCTGAGCACCTCATTCCTCCTCTATAACCCGGGACCGTCCTCTGAGCACCTCATTCCTCCTCTATAACCGGGGACCGCCGTCCTCTGAGCACCTCATTCCTCCTCTATAACCCGGGGACCATCCTCTGAGCACCTCATTCCTCCTCTATAACCGGGACCGTCCTCTGAGCACCTCATTCCTCCTCTATAACCGGGGACCGTCCTCTGAGCTCCTCATTCCTTCTCTATAACCCGGGACCGTCCTCTGAGCACCTCATTCCTCCTCTATAACCGGGGACCGTCCTCTGAGCACCTCATTCCTCCTCTATAACCCGGGACCGTCCTCTGAGCACCTCATTCCTCCTCTATAACAAGGGACTGTCCTCTGAGCACCTCATTCATTCTCTATAACAAGGGACTGTCCTCTGAGCACCCCATTCCTCCTCTATAACCGGGGACCGCCGTCCTCTGAGCACCTCATTCCTCCTCTATAAACCGGGGACCGTCCTCTGAGCACCTCATTCCTCCTCTATAACCCAGGACCGTCCTATAAGCACCTCATTCCTCCTCTATAACACAGGGACTGTCCTCTGAGCACCTCATTCCTCCTCTATAACCCAGGACCATCCTCTGAGCACCTCATTCCTCCTCTATAACCCAGGACCATCCTCTGAGCACCTCATTCCTCCTCTATAACACAGGGACCGTCCTCTGAGCACCTCATTCCTCCTCTATAACCCAGGACCATCCTCTGAGCACCTCATTCCTCCTCTATAACACAGGGACCGTCCTCTGAGCACCTCATTCCTCCTCTAAAACACGGGGACCGTCCTCTGAGCACCTCATTCCTCCTCTATAACACAGGGACCGTCCTCTGAGCACCTCATTCCTTCTCTATAACCCAGGACCATCCTCTGAGCACCTCATTCCTCCTCTATAACCCGGGACCGTCCTCTGAGCACCTCATTCCTCCTCTATAACCCGGGACCGTCCTCTGAGCACCTCATTCCTCCTCTATAAGCCGGGGACCGTCCTCTGAGCACCTCATTCCTCCTCTATAACACAGGGACCGTCCTCTGAGCACCTCATTCCTTCTCTATAACCCGGGACCGTCCTCTGAGCTCCTCATTCCTTCTCTATAACCCGGGACCGTCCTCTGAGCACCTCATTCCTTCTCTATAACACAGGGACTGTCCTCTGAGCACCTCATTCCTCCTCTATAAGCCAGGGACCGTCCTCTGAGCACCTCATTCCTCCTCTATAAGCCAGGGACCGTCCTCTGAGCACCTCATTCCTCCTCTATAACAAGGGACCGTCCTCTGAGCACCTCATTCCTCCTCTATAAGCCGGGGACTGTCCTCTGAGCACCTCATTCCTCCTCTATAATCCAGGGGCGTCCTCTGAGCTCCTCATTCCTCCTCTATAACCCGGGACCGTCCTCTGAGCGCCTCATTTCTCCTCTATAACCGGGGACCGTCCTCTGAGCGCCTCATTTCTCCTCTATAACCCGGGACCGTCCTCTGAGCGCCTCATTTCTCCTCTATAACCCGGGACTGTCCTCTGAGCGCCTCATTTCTCCTCTATAACCCGGGACCATCCTCTGAGCACCTCATTCCTCCTCTATAATCCAGGGGCGTCCTCTGAGCTCCTCATTCCTCCTCTATAACTCGGGACCGTCCTCTGAGCGCCTCATTTCTCCTCTATAACCCGGGACCGTCCTCTGAGCACCTCATTCCTCCTCTATAACCCGGGACCGTCCTCTGAGCACCTCATTCCTTCTCTATAACACAGGGACCGTCCTCTGAGCACCTCATTCCTCCTCTATAACTGGGGACCGTCCTCTGAGCACCTCATTTCTCCCCTATAACCCGGGACCGTCCTCTGAGCACCTCATTCCTCCTCTATAATCCAGGGACGTCCTCTGAGCTCCTCATTCCTCCTCTATAACCCGGGACCGTCCTCTGAGCGCCTCATTTCTCCTCTATAACCCGGGACCGTCCTCTGAGCACCTCATTCCTCCTCTATAACCCGGGATCGTCCTCTGAGCACCTCATTCCTCCTCTATAACACAGGGACCGTCCTCTGAGCACCTCATTCCTCCTCTATAACTGGGGACCGTCCTCTGAGCACCTCATTTCCCCCCTATAACCCGGGACCGTCCTCTGAGCACCTCATTCCTCCTCTATAACCCGGGACCGTCCTCTGAGCGCCTCATTTCTCCTCTATAACCCGGGACCGTCCTCTGAGCACCTCATTCCTCCTCTATAACCCGGGACCGTCCTCTGAGCGCCTCATTTCTCCTCTATAACCCGGGACCGTCCTCTGAGCACCTCATTCCTTCTCTATAACCCGGGACCGTCCTCTGAGCACCTCATTCCTCCTCTATAAGCCAGGGACTGTCCTCTGAGCACCTCATTCCTCCTCTATAACAAGGGACCGTCCTCTGAGCACCTCATTCCTCCTCTATAAGCCGGGGACTGTCCTCTGAGCACCTCATTCCTCCTCTATAATCCAGGGGCGTCCTCTGAGCTCCTCATTCCTCCTCTATAACCCGGGACCGTCCTCTGAGCGCCTCATTTCTCCTCTATAACCCGGGACCGTCCTCTGAGCGCCTCATTTCTCCTCTATAACCCGGGACTGTCCTCTGAGCGCCTCATTTCTCCTCTATAACCCGGGACCGTCCTCTGAGCACCTCATTCCTCCTCTATAATCCAGGGGCGTCCTCTGAGCTCCTCATTCCTCCTCTATAACTCGGGACCGTCCTCTGAGCGCCTCATTTCTCCTCTATAACCCGGGACCGTCCTCTGAGCACCTCATTCCTCCTCTATAACCCGGGACCGTCCTCTGAGCACCTCATTCCTTCTCTATAACACAGGGACCGTCCTCTGAGCACCTCATTCCTCCTCTATAACTGGGGACCGTCCTCTGAGCACCTCATTTCTCCCCTATAACCCGGGACCGTCCTCTGAGCACCTCATTCCTCCTCTATAATCCAGGGACGTCCTCTGAGCTCCTCATTCCTCCTCTATAACCCGGGACCGTCCTCTGAGCGCCTCATTTCTCCTCTATAACCCGGGACCGTCCTCTGAGCACCTCATTCCTCCTCTATAACCCGGGACCGTCCTCTGAGCGCCTCATTTCTCCTCTATAACCCGGGACCGTCCTCTGAGCACCTCATTCCTCCTCTATAACTGGGGACCGTCCTCTGAGCACCTCATTTCTCCTCTATAACCCGGGACCATCCTCTGAGCACCTCATTCCTTCTCTATAACCGGGGACCGTCCTCTGAGCACCTCATTCTTTCTTTATAACCCGGGACTGTCCTCTGAGCACCTCATTCCTCCTCTATAACCAGGGACCGTCCTCTGAGCACCTCATTCCTCCTCTATAACTCGGGACCGTCCTCTGAGCGCCTCATTTCTCCTCCATAACCCGGGACCGTCCTCTGAGCACCTCATTCCTCCTCTATAACAAGGGACCGTCCTCTGATCACCTCATTCCTCCTCTATAATCCAGGGGCGTCCTCTGAGCTCCTCATTCCTCCTCTATAATCCAGGGGCGTCCTCTGAGCTCCTCATTCCTCCTCTATAACCCGGGGACCGTCCTCTGAGCGCCTCATTTCTCCTCTATAACCCGGGACCGTCCTCTGAGCACCTCATTCCTCCTCTATAATCCAGGGGCGTCCTCTGAGCACCTCATTCCTCTTCTATAACCTGGGACCGTCCTCTGAGCTCCTCATTCCTCCTCTATAACCCGGGACCGTCCTCTGAGCACCTCATTCCTCTTCTATAACCCGGGACCGTCCTCTGAGCACCTCATTCCTCCTCTATAATCCAGGGGCGTCCTCTGAGCTCCTCATTCCTCCTCTATAACTCGGGACCGTCCTCTGAGCACCTCATTCCTCCTCTATAACCTGGGACCGTCCTCTGAGCACCTCATTCCTCCTCTATAACCCGGGACCGTCCTCTGAGCACCTCATTCCTCCTCTATAACCCGGGACCGTCCTCTGAGCACCTCATTCCTTCTCTATAACCGGGGACTATCCTCTGAGCGCCTCATTCCTCCTCTATAACCCAGGACCGCCCTCTGAGCTCCTCATTCCTTCTTTATAACCGGGGATCGTCCTCGGAGCACCTCATTCCTCCTCTATAACTGGGGACTGTCCTCTGAGCACCTCATTCCTCCTCTATAACTGGGGACTGTCCTCTGAGCACCTCATTCCTCCTCTATAACCAGGGACCATTCTCTGAGCACCTCATTCCTCCTCTATAACCCGGGACCGTCCTCTGAGCACCTCATTCCTCCTCTATAACCCGGGACCGTCCTCTGAGCTCCTCAATCCTCCTCTATAACCCAGGACCGTCCTCTGAGCACCTCATTCCTCCTCTATAACCGGGGACCGTCCTCTGAGCACCTCATCCCTCCTCTATAACCGGGGACCGTCCTCTGAGCACCTCATTCCTCCTCTATAACCCGGGACCGTCCTCTGAGCACCTCATTCCTCCTCTATAACCGGGGACTGTCCTCTGAGCACCTCATTCCTCCTCTATAACCAGGGACCGTCCTCTGAGCACCTCATTCCTCCTCTATAACCCGGGACTGTCCTCTGATCACCTCATTCTTCCTCTATAACCCGGGACCGTCCTCTGAGCTCCTCAATCCTCCTCTATAACCCAGGGTCGTCCTCTGAGCTCCTCATTCCTTCTTTATAACCGGGGATCGTCCTCTGAGCACCTCATTCCTCCTCTATAACTGGGGACTGTCCTCTGAGCACCTCATTTCTTCTCTATAACCTGGGACCGTCCTCTGAGCACCTCATCCCTCCTCTATAACCGGGGACCGGCCTCTGAGCACCTCATTCCCCCTCTATAACCCGGGACCGTCCTCTGAGCTCCTCATTCCTCCTCTATAACTGGGGACCGTCCTCTGAGCACCTCATTCGTTCTCTATAACCGGGGACTGTCTTCTGAGCACCTCATTCCTCCTCTATAACCCGGGAGGTCCTCTGAGCACCTCATTCCTCCTCTATAACCCGGGACCGTCCTCTGAGCTCCTCATTCCTCCTCTATAACTGGGGACCGTCCTCTGAGCACCTCATTTCTTCTCTATAACCTGGGACCGTCCTCTGAGCACCTCATCCCTCCTCTATAACCGGGGACCGGCCTCTGAGCACCTCATTCCTCCTCTATAACTGGGGACCGTCCTCTGAGCACCTCATTTCTTCTCTATAACTGGGGACCGTCCTCTGAGCACCTCATCCCTCCTCTATAACCGGGGACCGGCCTCTGAGCACCTCATTCCTCCTCTATAACCCGGGACCGTCCTCTGAGCTCCTCATTCCTCCTCTATAACTGGGGACCGTCCTCTGAGCACCTCATTCGTTCTCTATAACCGGGGACCATCCTCTGAGCACCTCATTCCTTCTCTGAATGAATGAAAGATTTGTAAAGCGCTGCAAATGCGAACTGAATCGCCTCAAGGCGCTAGATGCATTCTCTGTTGTCAGCTTCTTAAAACAGGAAGGTCTTTTGTTTTTTCCTGAAGGCCTGATGGTTTTCTTCCATGCGGATGTGGGTCGGAAGAGAGTTCCATAGTCGAGGTCCTTGGACTGCGAATCTTCGTTCGCCCTTTGCTTTGTAGCGGTATTTGGGAATGATGAGGAGGTTTTGGTTAGCTGATCGAAGACTGCGATTAGGTGTGTAGTGTTTTATTTTCTCCCGGATATATAACAGAGCGTTTCCTTGTATGCATTTGTGGGTGAGGCAGAGGGTCTTGAATGTGATCCGATTCTTTACGGTTAGCCAGTGTAGGCTCTTTAGGGATGGGGAGATGGATTCCCAGGGTTTTTTTCCTGTTAACAGTCTTGCCGCCGTGTTTTGGATGAGTTGCAAGCGTGCAAGCTGATATTGGGGTAGTCCTACGTAGAGCGAATTTGCGTAGTCGAGTTGGGAATTGATGATTGTTCCCACAACTGCCGCTTTGTCCTCTTCTGGGATGAAGGGGATGAGTCTACGTAGCAGGCGAAGGAGATGGTGGGATCCGCTAACTACTGATCCTATTTGTGCATCAATTGTCATTCCTGAGTCAAAGATGACTCCGAGACTCTTGGCTTTGGTGCTTGGAGCAATGGTCTGTCTGAGGATGGTGGGAGGTGTCCACGGAGTCTTAATTTTGGAGTTTTTTCTTTGAGTTCCTCTCTATAACCGGGGACCGTCCTCTGAGCACCTCATTCCTTCTATATAACCGGGGATCATACTCTGAGCACCTCATTCCTTCTCTATAACAGGGGACCGTCCTCTGAGCGCCTCATTCCTCCTCTATAATCCAGGGGCGTCCTCCGAGTGCCTCATTCCTCCTCTATAATCCAGGGGCATCCTCTGAGCGCCTCATTCCTCCTCTCTAACCGGGAACTATCCTCTGAGCACCTCATTTCTTCTCTATAACCGGGAACTGTCCTCTGAGCACCTCATTTCTTCTCTATAATCCAGGGGCGTCCTCTGAGTGCCTCATTCCTCCTCTATAATCCAGGAGCGTCCTCTGAGTGCCTCATTCCTCCTCTATAATCCAGGGGCGTCCTCTGAGCGCCTCATTCCTCCTCTATAATCCAGGGGCTTCCTCTGAGCTCCTCATTCCTCCTCTATAACTGGGGACTGTCCTCTGAGCGCCTCATTCCTCCTCTATAACCGGGAACTGTCCTCTGAGCACCTCATTTCTTCTCTATAATCCAGGGGCGTCCTCTGAGTGCCTCATTCCTCCTCTATAATCCAGGAGCGTCCTCTGAGTGCCTCATTCCTCCTCTATAATCCAGGAGCGTCCTCTGAGTGCCTCATTCCTCCTCTATAATCCAGGGGCGTCCTCTGAGCACCTCATTCCTCCTCTATAATCCAGGGGCGTCCTCTGAGCGCCTCATTCCTCCTCTATAATCCAGGGGCTTCCTCTGAGCTCCTCATTCCTCCTCTATAACTGGGGACTGTCCTCTGAGCGCCTCATTCCTCCTCTATAATCCAGGGGCTTCCTCTGAGCGCCTCATTCCTCCTCTCTAACCGGGAACTGTCCTCTGAGCACCTCATTCCTCCTCTATAATCCAGGGGCGTCCTCTGAGCGCCTCATTCCTCTCTAACCGGGAACTGTCCTCTGAGCACCTCATTTCTTCTCTATAACTGGGGACCGTCCTCTGAGCACCTCATTCCTCCTCTATAACCGGGGACCGTCCTCTGAGCTCCTCATTCCTCCTCTATAACCGGGGACCGTCCTCTGAGCTCCTCATTCCATGCACAGACATGAGTGTTAGTCTCACTCATATATGTTGATCAAATGTTTTCAAATATGTGTGGGGGAAAGAGAGGCAATCACAGGATAAAAATGTCTCACGCTCCATTCACACCTGGGCGGTTTTCTGCTGTAAGCCTCAGCTCTAAAAACGCCCAACAAGACAAATCCTATTCATTTTAATGGCCCCTGTTCACATCTGAGCGTTTTGTCATCTGAAGCAAAACGCCCGAAGCTCAAAAAAAGTACAGGAGCTCCTTTTTTGGCAGAGAAGATCCGGCAAAAGAAAAAGAAGACAGCGGAGAAGACCCTTTAGAGGCAAAAGACATCGGAGAAGACCCGGTAGAGGCAGAAGACAGCAGAGAAGACCCAGCAGAGGCAGAAGCCAGCGGACAGAGGGAAAAGAACCAGAATGGGCTAGAAGACATCAGAGGAGAGCGGAGAAGAGCCCGAGAGGGGAGAAGAACTGGCAGAGGCAGAAGACATCAGAGAAGAAGCCTGAAGAGGGAGAAGAGCCAGAGAGGGGAGAAGAAGTCGAAAGAGACCCTGGAGTTGGCTAATAAATTAATTTAAAAACCCGTGTACTGTGTTTTATTTTTGAAACTTTTTTTTTTTTGATGGATGGGTACCCCATACTCATTCACATAGGGTGGGGGGCCAGGATCTGGGGGGCCCCCTTGTTAATTAAAGGGGGCTTCCAGATTCCGATAAGCTACCCGCCCGCAGACCCCGACAACCAACGGCCAGGGTTGTCGGAAAGAGGCCCTTGTCCTCATCAACATGGGAACAAGGTGCTTTGGGGTGGGGGGCACAGCCCCCCCCATGTTGAGGGCATGCGGCCTAATATGGTTCAGGAGGGGGGGGGGGCGCTCGCTCGTCCCCACGCCCTTTCCTGACCTGCCGGGCTGTGTGCTTGGGTAAGGGTCGGGTATGGATTTTGGGGGGCCCCCATGCAGTTTTTTCAGTGTGGGGGTTCCCCTTAAAACCCATACCAGACCGAAAGGCCTGGTATGCTCCAGGAGGGGGAACCCATGCCGTTTTTGTTTTTTTTTCATTTGGGGTGGAGTTCCCCTTCAAGATCATCAGAGCACAAGTCGAATTGCTAAAGTTGGATCAGTTAAGACGGCGATCTGACTTATATCCGACTTCAGCGATATTCAATGGGCTGAAGTGGGATCAAAGTCGGACCAAAGTAGTGCAGGGACTACTTTGAAGTTGGCACCGCCTGAAGTCGTACTAATATGAATGGTTGTCATTGGGAATCATGGGGAACGACTTGTCATGCGACTTTGCAGTCCGAAGTCATAGGACAAGTCGTACAAGTGTGAAAGAGGCCTAAATGTTTATTCAATTCGATACAAAGTATTCCACTTACATTTGGTGTGTGTCAAGCGAGCTGCTCAAACTATGCATAACATCTTCACACTATCAGCCAATGACGGCCGGTCCACAAGGGCCGCCCCCCCCCCAGCCCGCACAATCTACCCCCCCCCCCCCAGCCTGCACAATCGAACAACAAAATAATCCATTTCTAAATAGCTAACAATATGAGTCTAGGTTCACATCTATGCGGCTGCGCTTTTGCGTTTTAAAACCCTCGTGGGGTTTTTTTATGCGTTTTTGCATGCAGTTTTGCAGTTCGCATTTTTTTTTTTTATCTTTAAAGACACTGTAAGTATACTGTACATTGCTGGTTGCTAAGGAGGGGGCCGGGAAGCCGGCCGCCTCGCCCTTAACAAAACGATGAGTCATCAGCTGTCAGTTGAGTTCCCCGCTGACAGCTGAATGAAAAAAAAAAAGGCGCCAAAAACGGCGTGGGTCCTTTGGGTTTAGTATGGATTCATTCCCGACCCTTTCCAAAAACGCATAGATGTGAACGTGTACCGTAGGAAACCATGTTAAATGGACTGTAGTGCATTTCTGCAAACTGCAAACTGCAAAACGCACTAAAAAAGTCCATAGGTGTGAACGTAGGGTAACACCCTTCAACATCTGAGACTGGGTTCGCACTTTTGGAAATTGGATGCGGGTCCGAATTTAGCCAAAGATTCTGATTTGTCCCCGAAACAGAGAATGGGGACCCTCTGCTGCGAGCCGCATCTGCATTCAGTGTGAACCGGGACCTCAAAGTTAAAAAAACGTTAGTCATACCATCATTCATCCAAAAACCAATCGCTCCATGTTTCTGCACTCTACGCAATGCTGGACCAACAGGTTTCCACCAAAAAGCACGTGACCAGAGCCCAAGGCCCCCAAAATTTTGGGTGATGTAGTTTGTCACTAGACATGTGCAATTAGTTTTGTTCCGAATTCGTTTTTTTAACAAATTTCGGCAAATTAATTACCGTATATACTTGAGTATAAGTCGTTCCGAGTATAAGTCGAGGCCCCTAATTTACCACAAAAAACTGGGAAAAATGTATTGACGAAGGTGAGAAATGCAGAGGGTCAACAATGCCCATCTGCAGCTGCATGCCTCCCTGTGTCCTGTGCAGCCTACCTGTACCCTGTGCATGTGTCCTGTCCATGTGTGTCCTGTACATGTGTGTCCTGTGTTCCTGTGTCCCTGTGTGCATGTGTCCTGTGTGCATGTGCAGCCTACCTGTGTCCTGTGCAGCCTCCCTGTGGCAATCTCCATCTTCCCTGTGGCGATCTCCATCCTCAAGTGGCGGCCGATGTGTGATGATAGTGTTCGGCGGCCATTCCACAGTTCAAAGGCCGCGCCTCCTCCTCGTCTGTGATAGGCTGACCGCTGACTGCCTATCACGGACATTCTCTCTTTCTCATACCACGGACGAGGATGAGAGAATGTCCGTGATAGGCTGTACACTGACAGCTGTTCAGCCTATCACAGACGAGCAGGAGGCGCGGCTTTTGAAAGCTGGAATAGCCGCCGAAGACTATCATCACACGCCGGCCGCCGTCTGCCTGCATGACACGCTGATCATGCAGACAGACGGCGGAGACTCGAGTATAAGTCGAAGGGACACTTTCAGCCCAAAAAAAAGGGCTGAAAAATTCGACTTATACTCGAGTATATACAGTAATTCAGAAACAGCCAATTTAATGAAAACCCATTTAACAAATTTTTCTGAATATTTGTATATTCGTAAACCTGAAAATTCGAAAATCTAAAATAATAACTACCGTATATACTCGAGTATAAGCCGAGTTTTTCAGCACATTTTTTTGTGCTGAAAGTTCCCCCCTCGACTTATACTCGAGTCAAGCACTTTTCTGCAGCAAAAAATTTCATTTTCCGAACAGATTTTGGGGCCCCGTATCTCGGGGCCACTTGGCGCTAGGAACCCCAAATTTGGTGTACAAACCCAGTGGAACCAGTACCACAACATATCCAAAGTTGGGGTTCCTAACACTAAGTGGCCCCGAGTTACAGGGCCCCAAATTCGGTTTGGAAAATGTCATTCTCTGCTGCAGAAAAGTGCTTGACATTTTCTGAACCGAATTTGGGGCCCCGTATCTCGGGGCCACTTTGTGCTAGGAACCCCAGCTTTGAATGTATTATGGTGCTAGCTCCACTGGATTTGCACACCAAATTTGGGGTACCTAGCACTAAGTGGCTCCGAGATACGGGGCCCAAGATTCGGTCAACTGTGTCCATCTGCAGCAATGTCATTTCGGGACCCTTTGGGTCCAGAGACCCCCAAATTTTGGCTACAGCTAGGGGGGCAGCTAGGAACCCTTAACTACCGAGTTTGAAGCTCGGGGGACCTATGGCTGCAAATGGGCACAGTGAGGCTGCAAATGGGCACAGTGAGGCTGCAAATGGGCACAGCGAGGCTGCAAATGGGCACAGTGAGGCTGCAAATGGGCATTGTTGACCCTCTTTTTCCACAGTAGCTGCGCATTTCTCACCCTCGGCTTATACTCGAGTCAATAAGTTCTCACAGTTTTTTGTGGTAAAATGAGGTGCCTCGGCTTATATTCGGGTCGGCTTATACTCCAGTATATACGGTAACTATTAATTTATAAGTTCTGGGCATTTCCTTTCAAATTTGGCTGTTGGTGAACGAAACGAAAACAAATTTTTCCGAAGTTACAAATTATCTGAAATAACGGATGCCGTATCTAAATGAGTTGGAACGTAACAAATTAATAAATAACAATAATAAAAACGTTTTATTATTATTATTTATGATTAATTTGTGGCGTTCCATTTGTTTAGATGCGGCGTTCGTTATCCCGGGTAATTCGTAACTTCAGAAAAAGAATCGTATTCGTTACGTTTCGCTAACAGCCAAATTTGAAAGGAAGTGCCCAATACTTATAAATGAATAGTTAGTTATTATTTTAGATTTTCGAATTTCCTTTCCTATTTTCGGATTTTACGATTTTACGAATTGCGATTATAACAAATGACTCGAAAAACCAAAAAAAAAAAAAAAAAAAAAAGCGAATGAAACTAAAACAAAAACGGACTAATTTTTCGGCAGCGCGCATCTATTTGTCACCATTTCACAGGCGTGCGCAATGTTAAGTCATGGCGTGTTTGTCTTCTATTTACAGGACGCAACATCATCATTTATATATCTTACCCAAAAATTGTGAATCATATTCATATTAGTGCGTTTAAAAAAAAAATAATAAAAAATTGCGTTTGATAATCGGCTGTGCAAATATCGCGTGACATAATAAAAAATTGTAACAGCCACCATTTTATTCCCCAGGGCCTCTGCTTTCAGAAAATATATCATGTTTTGGGGGTTCCAAGTCATTTTCTAGCAAAAATGTTTTAAAAAACCCGCAGATTTTAACGTGTGTGAAAGATGAAACAATTGTCCCAGACAGAAAGTACTTTATGTGTGAAGGTTTTACAATGTATCAGTAAATATATACAATGTATCAGTAAATATATACAATGTATCAATAAATATATACAATGTATACGGAGGAAATCATGTCTGCCACCAGAGGCGTCCTAATAAAATAAATATTGGATATCTTCAGGCGGGGCTTGTTTTTCTCAGAGAATAGGTGAAGGAACTCCTCCCCTTCTGAGTCACGCCTTTTTCTCCGCCCCCCTACCCACCTCTGAGCACCGTTCCTTGGTTCCACCTCCCAGGACCGCCCCTTCTAGAGAACACACAACCAAGTATCATATAACAAGAAAAGCAAATAGATACCGTGTAGCCAGTAACAACAGAGCTCCCTGCAGCAACAATAGTTTCCCCCCAACAACAATGAACCACCCAAAACAAAAGACACCCCCCGGCAGCAACAATAGATCTCCCCATAGCCAGCATCAAAAGATCTCCAATAGCCAGCAACAGTAGATCTTCCCAACAATAGACCCCTGCCAGCAACAATAGATCTCTCCTAGCAATTACTGACCCCCCCCCCCCCCACCACCAATATAAACCCCAGCCCCAGCAACTATAGTTCCCCCAACAGCAACAATAGATCACCCGGCAGCAACAACAGATCTCCCGATAGCCAGCACCAATAGACTGTCCAACAGCCAGCAACAATAGATCTCCCAAATAACAATGGACCACCCGAAACAAAATACCTGTCCCCGGCAGCAACAACAGATCTCCCCATAGCCAGCAACGGTAGATCTCCCCAACAATAGACCCCTGCCAGTAACAATAGATCTCCCAGCAGCCAGAAACAATAGATCTCTCCTAGCAATAACCGACCCCTCCCCCAGCAATATAAGACCCAGCCCCAGCAACAATAGTTCCAGCAACAGCAACAATAGACCCTGCTCCCCCTGGCAAACAACAGACCTCCCTTTAGCCAGCAACAGTAGATCTCCCCAACAATAGACCCCTGCCAGTAACAATAGATCTCTCCTAGCAATAAATGACCCCCAAGCAATAGAAGACCCTGCCCAAGCAACAATAGTTCGCCCAACAGCAACAATAGACCCCCCCAGCAGCAACAACAGATCTCCCCATAGCTAGCATCAATAGACTCTCCAACAGCCAGCAACAATAGATCTCCCAAATAACAATGGACCACACAAAACAAAATCCCCCCCACCCCTGGCAGCAACAACAGATCTCCCCATAGCTAGCAACAGTAGATCACCCCAACAATAGACCCCTGCCAGTAACAATAGATCTCTCCTAGCAATAACTGATCCCCCCCCCCCAGCAATATAAGTCCCAGCCTCAGCAACAATAGTTTCCCCAACAGCAACAATAGACCCCCCCTGCAAAAATGAATCCCCTCCAGCTAGAATAGATCCCCCAACAGCCAGCGTCAATACACCCTGCAGCACACCCCATCACCCCTCCCCCCTACATACGATGCTGGAACTGCGTTCCCCCTGAAGAAAAGCCCCGCCTTCAGTTCTCTATCATCACCAGTGGCGGCTGGTGGGTGGGGCTTCCCCTGCGTCTCCTCCACATCACAGCTGTCATGCCTCTCCTTACTCCTCCTCCCTCCTCCTCCTAGGCCAATGGGATCGCTTCTCCTTTCGGCCAATGGAGAAACGGGTCTCAGAACCTCCTTCCTGATTGGCCGGAAGGAGAATCAGTGTGACAATAGAGAATATTCATTGATTATTGTCACACAACTGGGTGGGCTCGGGGCGCAGTGCATTACTGGCCGCCTCTGATCATCACCTATTGATCCATTGATTGGATCTCTGAAAGACCTGATAGGAGAACACACAGCAGTCTGACAACACCGCTGCTCATTGTGGGGGGCGTGGCTTAGGGTTGTCAGCCTGCAACAGGAAGCTCTGTCACTGGCGGGATCTTCAGCTAAGAACCTTAGTAGGAGGGGGTACTGATCAGTATCGAGCCTGACCCAGAAACAATCGAGCGAGGAAGCTCTAAATTTCCGGGTGTAGCGGCCAAATCCTCTATATTTCTATAACCGGGGCTAGAAGAAAGATGGCGGCAGAAGTAGCAGCCATGATGGTTTGGACATTGCCAGCACGGACACCACACAGAACTATTATAGAACTCTACAGTGATTTCCTATAATTGTCAGCTCCATCTAGTGGCCATTATGTGCTATTTTTTTCTGAAATACTTTAATGAGAAAAAATATCATATGATGGCCACTAGATGGAGCTGACAATCATAGGAAATCACTGTGCTAAATAAGAATATGGTCAGAATTCATCACAGCTGGGTGAATGTCTGTACCCCCAGAAGTGTCAGTCCCCCCCTGTACACCCAGAAGTGTCAGTCTCCTCCCTGTACCCCCAGAAGTGTCAGTCACTCCCCTGTACCCCCAGAAGTGTCAGTCACTCCCCTGTACCCCCAGAAGTGTCAGTCACTCCCCTGTACCCCCAGAAATGTCAGTCTCCTCCCTGTACCCCCAGAAGTATCAGTCTCCCCCCTGTACCCCCAGAAATGTCAGTCTCCTTCCTGTACCCTCAGAAGTGTCAGTCTCCCCCTGTACCCCCAGAAGTGTCAGTCTCTTCCCTGTTACCCCAGAAGTGTCAGTCTCCCCCTGTACCCCCAGCAGTGTCAGCCACCCCCCTGTACCCCCAGCAGTGTCAGTCTCCCCCCTGTACTCCCAGCAGTGTCAGTTACCCCCTGTACCCCCAGAAGTGTCAGTCCCCCCCTGTACCCCTAGAAATGTCAGTCTCCTCCCTGTACCCCCAGAAATGTCAGTCTCTTCCCTGTACCCCCATAAGTGTCAGTCTCTTCCCTGTACTCCCAGAAGTGTCAGTCCCCCCCCCGTACCCCCAGAAATGTCAGTCTCCTCCCTGTACCCCTAGAAATGTCAGTCTCCCCCCTGTACCCCCAGAAATGTCAGTCTCCTCCCTGTACCCTCAGAAGTGTAAGTCTCCCCCTGTACCCCCAGAAGTGTCAGTCTCTTCCCTGTTACCCCAGAAGTGTCAGTCTCCCCCTGTACCGCCAGCAGTGTCAGTCTCCCCCTGTACTCCCAGCAGTGTCAGTTACCTCCTGTACCCCCAAAAGTGTCAGTCTCCCCCCTGTACTCCCAGCAGTGTCAGTTACCCCCTGTACCCCCAAAAGTGTCAGTCTCCCCCCTGTAAACCCAGAAGTGTCAGTCTCCCCCCTGTACCCCATCAGTGTCAGTCTTCCCCCTGTACCCCCATAAGTGTCAGTCACCCCCCTGTACCCTCAGAAGTGTCAGTCTCCCCCCTGTACCCCGTCAGTGTCAGTCTCCCCCCTGTACCCCCAGCCATGTCAGTCACCCCCCTGTACCCCCATAAGTGTCAGTCTCCTCCCTGTACCCCCAGCAGTGTCAGTCACCCCCTGTATCCGCAGCAGTGTCAGTCTTCCCCCTGTTACCCCCGGCAGTGTCAGTCTCCCCCCTGTACCCCCAGAAGTGTCAGTCTCCTCTCTGTACCCCCAGAAGTATCAGTCTTCTCCCTGTATCCCCAGCAGTGTCAGCCACCCCCTGTACCCCCAGAAATGTCAGTCTCCCCCCTGTACACCCAGAAGTGTCAGTCTCCTCCCTGTACCCCCAGAATTGTCAGTCTCCTCCCTGTACCCCCAGAAGTATCAGTCTTCTCCCTGTATCCCCAGCAGTGTCAGTCACCCCCTGTACCCCCAGAAATGTCAGTCTCCCCCTTTTCCCCCCAGAAGTGTCAGTCTCTTCCCTGTACTCCCAGAAGTGTCAGTCTCCTCTCTGTACCCCCAGCAGTGTCATTCACCCCCCTGCACCCCCAGAAGTGTCAGTCACTCCCCTGTACCCCCAGAAATGTCAGTCTCCTCCCTGTACTCTCAGGAGTGTCAGTCTCCCCCCTGTACCCCCAGAAGTGTTAGTCTCTTCCCTGTACCCCCAGAAGTGTCAGTCCCCCCCCTGTACCCCCAGAAGTGTCAGTCTCCTCCCTGTACCCTCAGAAGTGTCAGTCTCCTCCCTGTACCCCGTCAGTGTCAGTCTCCCCCCTGTACCCCCAGCCATGTCAGTCACCCCCCTGTACCCCCATAAGTGTCAGTCTCCTCCCTGTACCCCCAGCAATGTCAGTCAC